>BHDV01035552.1:169158-179803 GCA_005406045.1 Adoxophyes honmai
AAAAAAAAAAAAAAAAAAAAAAAAAAAAAAAAAAAAAATACAGCCGAATTGAATACCTCCTTTTTTGAAGTCGGTTAAAAAGGTATATGTATAAGTCTAAAAGCGTACCTACTTATCCATTAGCAGGTGTATCCAAGTAATTAAACACTGTTGTACGAAAGGAAAGAATACGAAATACAAAAAAACTTACTTGCAAATGAAACATCAAAATGCAAAGGCGGAGTTATCCTTTAAGGGCTCTCTCAGAGCCAACCTTTGAGAGCCAGAGAGGGAACTTAATTATTGAGACCTACAAAGAGAGGCTACATTAAAGATGGTAAAGTACCATCGAACCAATTGATTCCTGACCCACCATAGAACCTATTCACAGTGAACGTCATAGTGACATTACATTGCCTGACAAAGGAAATGTTTATGACGTTTATTGTGACAACGTTCTGCGGTGGGTCAGGAATCAGTTGGTTCGATAGTACATCAACAATATTTACAAAATCATACTGCACAAAAAAAGAAAAAAATGATGATTTGACAAAAAGTTTTCTGACTATATTTCTACAGCTCCGATTTTTCTTTTAATGTCATCCTGTGATATTTCAAATGGTAAATATGATCCCTCTTCTACGGGCATTCATACAAACAACAACATACAATCACACTTGTGTTCCCAAACGGGGTAGGTAAAGCACACAAAACGTGAAATAGACATGATTGAAACCATGATTATGACTTCACGCGTCGCAGCCACTTCTAGCATCATTTTGGATTTGAAAACAGATTTAAGAGGCACCCTCTTAATCGTCTTCAGAAAATAATGTCACATTTCACGTACCGTCGATTTAAGAGAACGAAAGTTGTCCTTTACGAAAATGTCCTTCACGCAACTTTTATTTATACACTTAAGGGTCGCGTAGCGGAGGAGACATTTTATACAAAAACAACTTTTTTCCTCATGATATAAGCGAATATACATACATGCCTACATAGTATGTATTACATCACACCTGTATTCCCAAAAGGCGTAGGCAGAAACGGTACAGAGACAAAACCAAAAGCTGAAGAGTTTGTTTGTTACGCGCTAATCTCAGGAACTACTGGGTCGAATTGAAAAACTGTTTTTGTGTTGGATAGAACATTTATCGAGGAAGGATTTAGGCTATATAACATCACGCTGCGACCAATAGGATCGAAGAAACATTGGAAAATGTGGAAAAAAACGGGGGAAAATTTGACAATATTCCACGCGGTCTGAGTCTCGGGAACAGCTAGTAGATACATAATTTTGTATACCGACATCATACCATTCCGCAAAACTTATGCAACAACAAGAATCATTATTGAACAAGGGAGTCTGTTGCATCATGACCACAGATACAAAAGCTTGTTTGTTCGATCTGTATCGCAACTGTCATAAGTCGGTAATTGAAAGTGAGGCAATGGGTTCGAACATGCGTTTGAAAATTGGAGCATTCATAACATGAATTTTACATGCATATTTAATATGCCTGTGTTCGTAAATAGGGTAGGTAGAGCACACGATACTTGACATAGACAAAATTACGACCATTTAACGCTCTTTAGCCACTTTAGCGTAGCTTCAGATTTAAAAACAGATGGAAGAGGTAGAATAGTGAGAGGTTGTAAGCCTGTCGCCTATAGGAGTCGCGCCGCAGTTTGCTTTTATCGATATTGTAATTATTTTATTACTTAGAATATTGATAAAAGCAAATCATAGGGGCATAGCCACATCAAGTACAAATAAAATGAAAAAAAAAATTGCTCTAATGTCATTATTCACGGAGAAAACAGGGGACTACGTTTGTATGGAGAAGTGGCGCGACTCCTATCCTCTTAAGCATGCTTAAAATTATTTATCTCGTCGCTTCTTGCGACATCCACGGAATAAATGGAGAAGTGCTAATATATCCCGGTACCATAGCTACAAGTTTTTTTTGTTTGAACACAGATTCATACTATTTCAACACCAGTTCTAATCCATTATTCCCCAACCCCGAACAAAAATCATGCGACAAGAAAAAATAATCGAGGGTTGTACTTTTGAATTCTCAACTGCACTCAGTTGGACAGCTTACAAGTGACGGCATAGTGCTGAATCTTATTATTTTATGCCCTTATATCGTTCTAGATAGGTCACCTGGTGGTTCAGATGACCCATATTTTTCACTACATGGGCCAGTAGTCTATTATAAATCCATGACCATTTTGATTACTGACGATCTCAACCTATTTATTACAAGTCGGTAGCGTTCGGCGTCCGAATCTTTGTCTTATTTCGTATTTTTCTTAGGAATTCCATGATTGCGTACAATAGTCCGCAACTTGTATGTAAATAAGTAAATATATATCTTATACTTACCCATTTCAACATCTGAAGGTCCCATCTGGATACGAATTTGTTTTGGAGACTCGTTTGAGGAAAACACTTTAAATATACGAGACGATGGGGAAAGAGTCCAATAGAGATCTCTCCAGGCAGATGCTACGCCTGGGGACTGAAGTCCACAGAGAGAAAGTTGGAAGTTGTAACTATGGAAGTTCGAAACTTCGTTGGCGCGATGTAGGATTATTTAGTTCAGCTCTTTGTCAATAGGTGGCGCTGGGACCTCCACAAGTGAGATCTTTTTTAAACCACAAAAAAGGCTCGTTTTGTCGGGTTTAAAATAACACCTCTCTGTTTCTACCGTGGATGTCGTAAGAAGCAGCTAAGCTAGTTTAAGGTAAGTCAAATTCAAATTCAAATTCAAATTCTTTATTTGAGTACCATATATACATAAAGCAGATTAAGTTTTACCTAGCGGATCTCAAACTAGGCTGAGCCTGTATTTTGGGTTCCTGGAAGTTCGTATTAAGAGGCAATATGCCGGGGGAGCGAATTGAAAAATAGGTATTTGCTAAATCTATTGCTGTCGCGCCGCGCCTACACAACCGCATTACGATGTGTGAGTGAAACTCTATGTTTACGTGCACGTTGTCCCGCGCGCCCCGCGCGGCAACAGCTAAGCGCGAAACACGGCGGCTCAGACACTATTTTTATATTTATTTTAGGCGTACCATTCCCAGCAAACCAATTACGTTGCAGAAAGTTTATCAGAATTTCAACTTCTAATGTCAGCCTTCGATAGCTCAGTTGGTTTAGCGGTGTCTCTAAACTTAATAGGTCGCAGGTTCAAATCCGGTTCGAAAGAGTTCTTTTTGTATTTTATTTTTATTTTTTCACCTATTTTTTACACCCCAAATTAGTTGTTAGACCTAATCATCTAATACCCTAATAATTATTTGCACTAATTTTCAAAGTGCGACACCAACGGAAAACAAACTGCTGATAGAAAATTAGGTTAGGCTATCTAGCAAATCTTAGAACTGCAAACTACTGCCATAAAAGTTTAGTAAGTTAGGTTAGAACTGGGACCCCCACAGAAAACAAACTCGGTTAGGTTTCATTTGTGACCACGAGTAGTGGACCGAGAGAGAATACATTCCACAAACTTATATCGAAATAGATACCGCGAGTTCCTGTATTTGTATGAGAACCAAGCGTCCCACCTTTTTTCTATCTACTTTGACATATAACCTGGTCAAGATAGACAATACAAATACAGAAAATTCCGACAAAGCCAAATCTCCGTAGAAAACTTAGTTTTACCATAAAGAGTAAAGTGTCAAAAGTCCCCATTGATCCCATGTGAGCATATGAGTGATCGGTTCGAACTGTGGCCTCTCAAGCAGAGGGTCGTGGGTTCAAACCCCGGGCTCGCACCTCTGAATTTTTCGGAATTTATGTGCGATATCGCATTTGATATTTATCACGAGCTTTTCGGTGAAGGAAAACATCGTGAGGAAACCTACACACAGCGACGAAGTAATTCAACGTTGTGTGTGAAGTTCCCAATCCGCACTGGGCCCGCGTGGGAGCTAAGCGAGTTATTCGGGTTCAAATGTCAAAATTTTTGGTTTTTTGGATTTTTCTCGAAAACGGTAAGTTTTATCAAAAAGTACCTCAAAGCCAAGTTGTAGATCTCAAAATATTCTATAAAACGTTTTTTACAAGTTTTTCTCTAAAACCCACCATTTGCCAGATATTGTGCTCATAAGAATCACTTACGAAGTAGTGTATTTGGCGCATTTTTTTCAACGTAGTTTCTTCGGTAAGCCTATTCCACTAAACTTTATAACGTTATTTCCAGGAAAATTACTAATTTAATAGTATAAGACTATTGATATTGGGTATGGGGTTAAACTGTCGTTCTATAATCGATAGAAATATTGAACAGCAGATGCCAATAATGACTATCCCGTCTTCCTCCAACATAGGCATCTGGTATTTAACATTTCTATCGAGTATAGAACGTCAGTTAGACCCCATAACCAATATCAACCATCTTCATACTATTAAATTAGTAATTTTCCTGAAAATAACGCCATAAATGTTAGTGGAATAAGCCTACCGGGAAACCACGTTAAGAAAAACGCGCCGAGTGCACTACCTCGTATAGTATGTGATGTTGACCGTGATTTTTATGAGCGCAATATCTGGCAAACGGTGGGTTTTAGAGAAAAACTAGTAAGAACCGTTTTATAGCATATTTTGAGATCTACAACTTGGCTTTGAGTTACTTTTTGATAAAACTCACCGTTTTCGAGAAAAACCCAAAAAACCAAAAATTTTGACATTTGAACCCGAATAACTCGCTTAGCTCACATGGGATAAATGGGGACTTTTGACACTTTATTCTTTATGGTAAAACTGAGGTTTCTACGGAGATTTGGCTTTGTCGGAATTTTATGTATTTGTCACTGTTTTTTAATGTCTATCTTGACCAGGTTAATAAGTCTGTGGTATATCCAGACTAGTATTTGGTAATTCCGACTCCAATTGTTTTGTTTTTCTTTAGGGCCAGTGAAATTAGGGCTAAGTTTTTTCGGGCTAATGGTGGGGAACCATTGTGATATTATGATTATTGGTTTGTATTGGAAAAGTTTAAAAACAAACTAACAAGTTCTATAACTACTAACAACTTTAAAATACAATGATCTGCTTATACATCCATTAAAGTAAACTTCGCGCAAACATTTCATCGTGACGACTGTGAAATATCGATATCCACGAACAGCACTACAGTATCGATAATATTATCGACCACGTGTCACTTCACTACGTGCATACACATCCCACCTCCCCAACCTCAACACCCCCGCAGAGTGCGATAGGGACAACTGCAGCTTGGACCGAAAATACCTATGAAAATTGCACAAAAACAACGCTCCGTAGTCCCCTGATTTCTTCTCCAAAAGTTAACCGATTTTAGTTTTTTTTTCACTAAAAGATAAAGAAATAGTATAGCTGTGTTCCTATGTTCTTCTATTTTGATATTATTGCGTCAAAATTGTTTTGTGGACGTTTGAATACAACGGTAAAAAATAACCAATTTTTCATGTTTTTGAAGGTTAATATCTCTCTTAATAATTAAATAAATAAAAAAATCAAAACATAGGAACATGCTAATATATCATTAGATTGTTGATGTAAAAAATCATTGTTCTACGGGTAATATCCAGCGAGGAATCAGGGGACTACGTTTCCATACAAAATATGACCGCTCCATTTCCTCTTAATTCTTACTATTATTATTTCTTTACTCTTATTATTATTAAGCCAACCGAAAACCGAACGTCTTGATGTTGATATTGGCATTTCAAATTCATTATGACGCTTTACGTGGTATAACGGTTATGTAATGGCATATCGAAATGCTTTTGTAAAGCCTTTAGTTTTAGTGCAACATACCACAACGCAAAAAATCAGCTTTCAGCTTTAGTGCCTTTGCGTCTACAATAGCATTTGTAATGTATACAATACTAGCTTTTGCCCGCGGCTCCGCTCGCGTTAAAATCAGGGTACCACAAAAGAGATAGCACACAGTCATACCAATTTATAGCTTCCTACATTGAACATTGCGGAATTCTCCACAAACTTCCACCCCTCACTTCAGGGAAATGGGGGGTTTTGAAGAGACAAAAGTAGCCTATGTCACTCTCCGTGCCGTAAACTATCTCGACCTAAAAAAATCACGTCAATTTTATTCATCGCTCCGTTTAGCCCTGAAAGACGGACAAACAAACAAACAAACATACTTTCACATTTATATATTAGTACGGATGCATTGTAATATCGTTTGGGAGCTCCCCTAGTTAATTTAATTTGATTTCTAGTGTTTGTTGTTATAGCGACAATAGCAATACATTATCTGTGTATTTATTACCATTTTAGCTAGCATGGTTTGTGAATCGTAGACTGGTGACGGACGGACGGACAAAGCTCAGTTATAGAGTCCCGTTCACTCTTTTGGTACGGAATTCTAAAAAAAGACAAGTTTATTGCGATGTACTGAACCCTTGTTATGAAGGAGATCGATCCTGTTTTGCTGTTAAAGTAAATTGCTCCGCAGATGTATCGTGTCGCATTAGGTCTGTGTACACAGATAAGCCATTGGGATAGACTACGCAACAGAGCAGCGTCTGACCTACTATGTGAACGTGATGAGTTTGAGATATATCAGAGTTTTCCAAACTTTCTCTACATTAATGACATTGGTGAAATCTACATACATACATACATATTCTCACGCCTGTATTCCCAAGAGGGGTAGGCAGAGCACATGAATCCGAAAATCCAGTGCCACGTTTAGCAATTTCAGGGTTACCAGATGGTTCAACGTGATATTGTAGTGACAGGTTGCTAGCCCATCGCCCACAATACACTAACCCTTTCCCAGAGTCGACTCTTACGACACCCACGGGAAGAAAGGGGGAAGTGCTATTCTAACCCGGCACCACACGGGACGGGTGAAATCTGTAGCCCAAAAATTCAAAACTTTATGTACCTATGCAGATAGGCTCCTAAGAGCACTATCACACATCATTTTCGAGTATACCAGCGCTTCGGAAAGACTGTCATTGCCAAGAAGAATACGCTGCAAGATAATTGACAGAAAGTATTTTTACTGAGTCAGACTTAAAAAAAAATTGGTATATTAAAAAAAACATAAGTGTACAAAAATGTGGAGATAATATATTCGAGTAATTGTATCACTGTACAAGAGCTAAGGCAATGCGTTGGACGCAGGTTTTCACGCCATCATGTCCTGTTCTGAAAGCAGAGCGGTACCGCGGCACGATCGTCTACGCCACGCACCAACGGGTCATTTTAGGTGACAGGCTAGCAACCTGCCTCAAGTAGCCATCCATCGCCTGCAACCAACTTCAGCAGAGTGTTCAGCATAAGAAGGTATAATAATTTCAATACTCCGCACGTACGTGGTCTACTTTTTAGTCTATCTGTGCCCGTATCTCGACGTTGTTCGTCAATGGACCTTCCAGGCAAATTGAATATGGAAAACGTAGTTTTGGGGACGAATTCGAATTCACCAATTTACTATTACATACATCATCACGTTTGTATTACCAAATGAAATAGGTAGAGCATACGAAGAGTTTGACGGCCAGATAGCCCAGCGGTTAGAGAACCTGACTGTGAAGCTTGAGGTCCCGGGTTCGATCCCCGGTCGGGGCAGATGTTTGTATGATGAATACGAGTGTTTGCTTTCGGGTCTTGGATGTTTATATATATATATATATATATATATATAAGTAAGTTTATCCGTTGTCTAGTACCCATAACACAGGCATTAAATTGCCTACTTTGGGACTAGGTGATTGGTGTAAAAATTGTCCAGTGATATTTATTTATTTAGTTACATATATTACAACAATGAGTATTTCAAGTTTTGTAGCCACTTCTTGGGTATTTTTTGGTTTAAATTAAGAAATAGGCACCGGTGGAGGACCCCGTGTGGTGTCAGGCTTTAGAATAACACCTCTCCATTTCTTCCGTGGATGTCGTAAGAGGCGACTAAGGAAATGGGTTAAGGTATATTTTAGACGATAGGCCTTAAGACCTAAAAAGTACGCTTGAAGTAGCCACGAAGCGTGAATACTGAATAGTCATACTTTTGTTTACCTAGTATTTCATGTGCTCTGCCTACCCCATTTGGGAATACAGGCGTGATGTGTGTATGTATGTATAACTTACAAAAATCTGTTAAATATCAAATTTTATTTATCGCTAACTTTTGATTGCACGCCATTATTTTTGAATTGCAAAAAACAAGGAACACATGCAATTTCACTTTAGTATCCTAGTTAAAAAAACTTTAACGGCGATGTACTATCGAACCAACTGATTCCCGACCCACCGTAGAACGTTGTCACAATAAACGTCATAATCATTTCCTTTGTCAAGCTAAGCAATGAAATGTCACTATGACGTTCACAGTGAATAGGTTCTATCATGGGCGTAGCCAGGGGGGGGGTTTTGGGGGTTCAAATCCCCCCCGAAAAGTTCAGGCTCCCATACAACAATCGTGATTTTTTTGTGTCCGACTCGCACTTGGCCGATTTTTTTTTCGTCAAACCCCCCCCGAAACTAAATCCTGGCTACGCCCTTGGGTTCTATGGTGGGTCAGGAATCAGTTGGTTTGATAGTACAAAATCCCTCGCGCATTCTATGCAGACAGACTCGCAAATAAAAGCTAGTGTTACGGTAAACTAAATGTATTTAGCCATCTAATTTTACTAGAAGTTTTTAAACCATTCGATTAGACGAATAAAAAATGGCGCGACAATCGCAAATCGTTTAGCGAAACAAAAAGCGTTTAGTTCTGTAATTAACAATTGAAAGTAGAACAATGGCGCAATCGACGCAAGCGCATAATGGTTGCCAAACAGTGTACTGTTAGGCCCTGCGCAGACGACAGACTATCCGCGACGGACTTTTAGTCTGTGAAATAGAACCTGTACGATTATATGCAGTAACGCTCACGACGCGTAAAAAGTCCGGTGCACGCATACAATCCACGCAGACTTTTTGTGCGCCGCAGACTCGATCGCACAAAAAGTCTGCCGTCTGTGTTGCCCCTTACGGATCCGAGTATTTGATTTTTGAACCACCTTAAAACACTCACAAAAATCCTGTGTGGTGTCGGGATAGAATAACACTCCATTTCTTCCGTGGATGTCGTAAGAGGCGACTAAGGAAATAGGTTAAGGTTTGCTTCGGGCGACAGGCTAGCTACCTATCACTATTACGTATCTTTCATCTATTTTTATGGTCCTAAATATGCTAGATGTATCTACAAAGTAATGTTCTCAACCTTATAAATATTTGACGTAATTTCGCAATCATTCAAATGCAAGACAGTATTCAAGTAATCTTAGTATCCTTTTGGAATTCCTTAGAACTCCTATTCTTTCCTAGTACTACAGTAACCGTTGATCAGTGAAATGTGAGACTATTAATAATATATACATATATAATATTAAACTACCGTGAGACTCACTCATCTTATAAAATACGGATAACTCACGTTATAAATCGAGTTTAGCTCGACATGTTTCGGACTAATTCGTAGCCCTTCATCTAGGAGCCGCGGCAGCTGCTGCTGCCAAACGCGAACTGCACGCCTCGGCTCTCGTCGCGCGACTGCTCGTGCTCGACGAAACTAACACTGGCTCACGACTACACTCGTTATTATCGTCATTTATATTATTGTCAAAAATAGGATAGCACACAACTCTAACTACATCACTTTGTAAAGGCACCTCCACACTCGCTGTTGACGCAGTACGAAGATTCAAAACCGTCTTCCAACTCGGAGGCACCGACCAACCACTATCTCGATTAAAATTTGGAGTTCGCGTTTCGCGTTCGCACCTAGATGAAGGGCTACGAATTAGTCCGAAACATGTCGAGCTAAACTCGATTTATAGCGTGAGTTATCCGTATTTTATAAGATGAATATGTACATACCTACAATCACGCCTGCATTCCCTAATAGGGTCAGAGCACACGAAACTCTACATAAGCAAAACCATGACTCTATCTATCTCTACATGTCCCGTGTGGTGCCGGGTTAGAATAGCACCTCTTCCTTTCCTCCCGTGGGTGTCGTAAGAGTCGACTCTGGGAAAGGGTTAGTGTATTGTGGGCGATGGGCTCGCAACCTGTCGCTGCAATATCACGTTTAACCATCTCGTGATGTACCATCGCGAACAGGGATTGTTGAGCCACTTACCTATGTTTGTAACTTGGTCGTGTAATACTAATCCAATAGCTGTCATCTAGTCCGTCACATCGGTCATTGATAACATATTTACATACATACATAACCATCACGTCCTATTCGCTGCGGGGTAGGCAGAGACAACAGAGCGCCATTCGCATCTATTCTGACATACTTCTCTCGCTTCACTCACATTCATCACTCTCGTCATACACGCTCGACGGTTTCGGGTACTCCTAATTTGGGCTTTGTTTAGTACATCGCCGGTCATTGATTACACGTCTAAATTGCGAACAGTGGCAAGTGGCCAAGGGCGGATCTACCGTTGTGGGCACGATGGGCATGCCCACAACCTTAATAGACTTGTGGTTCCGTAGCTAGCTAAATTTCATTTTGGGGCTGACTCCATACATTTTGTTTGGACGACCCACAGTGATCCGTGTAGAACAAGCTAGCTGGACAAAATTATTTGAGCTTTTTGAATTAAGTTAAATGTAGCATTTTGATAT
>BHDV01035564.1:0-38695 GCA_005406045.1 Adoxophyes honmai
CAGACCCATATTAGCTTTACAGTCCATTAGTCCCAGTTTATATAGCCAACCAAGATTTTTCCGGGGATAACGAAAGAGGCGACTAAGGCAATAAGTAAACAGTTATTATAAAAACATACCCTAGATTCCATCAGTACAGCTAACCTAAGCTTCTCATGTAACTGACTGCACTGAGGAACCTCCTGACGATGCGCGCCGTATCAAGGAGCCTTTTGCATCAGACCCTTAAGAGGATAGGAGTCGCACCACGTCTCCATACAAACGTAATCCCCTGTTTTCTCCTTGAATAATGACATTAGAGCAAAAAGTTTTTTTTTTTCAATTGTATCTGTTGTGGCCCCTATGATTTGCTTTTATCGATATTCTAAATTTCTTTCTTATAATTAATTATCTTTACTATTTAGAATACAAATTTATGAAATTTTTTTTTTTTGCTCTAATGTCATTATTCAGGGAGAAAACAGGAGACTACGTTTGTATGGAGAAGTGGTGCGACTCCTATCCCCTTATAGGTAAGCCAACCGTCTAGCGTCTAGTGATAGTGATATACATAATATACATATATAATTCTTTCAGTAGCATTTTGTAAATGTTTTGTACCTACTATATTTCACCATTTTTATTGTAGCTTCTCTCATTGTAGGTCTCAATAACTAAGTCTCTCAAAAGTTCAGAGAGAAATCCCGCTTTGTACTTCACCATCTTGTTTGTATTTTTTGTACAATACTGTGTTTACTTTCTTACACAGTTGTCTATGCAACGTGTCGGGTGCTCCTCCATTTGGGAATACATTTGGGCTTTTCTCGAACATAACAAACTAATCTCGTCAAAACAAGGTGTCAAAATCAGTTGTGATACTGTATGAAAAATGTGGGAGCTCGACGTCGAGGTGTCAAAATCTGTTGTGATACTGTATGGAAAATGTAAGAACTCGACGTCGAGGTTTCAAAATCAGTTGTGATACTGTATGGAAAATGTGAGAGCTCGACGTCGAGATGTCAAAATCAGTTGTGATACTGTATGTAAAATGTAAGAACTCGACGTCGAGGTGTCAAAATCAGTTGTGATACTGTATGTATAATGTAAGAGCCTCGACGTCGAGGTGTCAAAATCAGTTGTGATACTGTATGGAAAATGTGAGAGCTCGACGTCGAGATGTCAAAATCAGTTGTGATACTGTATGTATAATGTAAGAGCCTCGACGTCGAGGTGTCAAAATCAGTTGTGATACTGTATGTAAAATGTAAGAACTCGACGTCGAGGTGTCTAAATCAGTTGTGATACTGTATGGAAAATGTAAGAGCCTCGACGTCGAAGTGTCAAAATCAGTTGCGATACAGTATGTAAAATGTAAGAGCCTCGACGTCGAGGTGTCAAAATCAGTTGACATACTGTATGGAAAAGGCGAGAGCTTGACGTCGAGCTTTGCGACTAGTTTAGTTTTTAACCCCCGTGGTGCCGGGTTAGAATAGCACCGCCCCCTTTCTTCCCGTGGGTGTCGTAAGAGTCCACTTGGAAAAGTGTTAGTGTATTGTGGGCGATGGGCTAGCAACCTGTCACTGCGATATCACGTTTAACCATCTGGTTACCCTGAAATTACTGAACGTGGTACTGGATTTTTGAATTCATGTGTTCTGTCTACCCCTCTTGGGAATACAGGCGTGAGAATATGTATGTATGTGTGTAATTTGTTACGGCAGAGACTAACTACAGGCGTCGTTGATTAAAAATTACTTTTTTTCAGCTGACTACTACTTGGAAAACTTGTTGGTAACATCCAAGGGTTCCGTGGAGATGGCAAAGAGGCGGCTGGAGCTCGCATGCACCATGCGGACCCATGCGCCGCAGTTCTTTACCACGCATGACCTGAGGGACTTGGAAGATTTTATGAATTTAAGAGGGTGCACACAAAATTCGGTGATTTTGATGATTTTCAAATGCTTTAGAAAGCTATAAATCCTTAAGTTTTTAAAGAAAAACTACTGTAACATATAAATCAACTCTTTTTCTAGGGATTAACGGAAAGAAATATTTTATTAGCAACACAGATTTCTTTTACTTAGCCAATTTGTTGAAGGGTTTTCACAAAAATACGCGTCAGAGCTGTCTTTCACTTGAAAATTTTCCATTAAAATTTACCATAAACGATATAAACTAGTTATTATCTGATAGACAATATAGTCTACTGGGGATTAACGGAGAGACATGCATCAAATTATTGGTTTTTATTATTCAAATATCATTGTACATAATTTCAAAGTCGAACTATTACTTTATTTTTTTTCTCATTGATTTTATTATAATTACAAATGAAACAATTTTATTGTGAATTTACAGAATATGTTTAGTCTAACCATATTTTTTTCATGGCTAAATATGAGTTAATTTATTTTTCACGATTTTTTAAACATTGGTCCAAAACCACTAAGGTCAGGTGGGGGAAGAGAAACGCAGGGATAAGAGGGCTCTACAGACCATAATCACTCATAACTCGACGAGTTATGGTCTGTGGTGCCTCTTACCCCTGCCCTGCCCCTGAATTTCTCTTCCCCGCCTGATCTGATAATTACGTTCGTAAAAAATGTGTGCGCCCTCTTATTGTAAGTTCGTCTCCATTTCTTCCGTGAATGTCGTAAGAGGCGACTAAGGATATAAGTGTTAAGTTACATTTTAGGCGATAGGCTAGCAACCTGTCACTATTATGGCAACTGTAGGTAAACCTAAAAAAATGTTCAGGTATGTTAGAAGTGGCCATGGAACGTGGAATAGTCATGGTTTCGTTTACCCTTTAGTTTTACCTTGGAGTTATACATGATCTCTCTTTCGGTTTCAGTAAAATGATAGCGATGCCAAAGTTGACAGACGAACATTATAGGATTCTTGTCATCCAGATCAAAGGCGAAATGTTGGAGAGCTTCTATCAAGATTTGTTCCGATTTTTTGCAATTGTAAGTACACTTAAAAATGTATTTTAATCTTTATATCGAGACTAGCTTTTGCCCGCGGCTCCGCTCGCGTTAAATTCGGGGTAACACTACATTGGTTACATTATTGACGATTACCAAGGATCTCTATTTTTTTTCAAAATGAAACGTAGCCTATGTCAATTCGGAAGAATGTAGCATTCTAAGGGCGTTTGTGCACTACCATGAATTTTACGGTCCGGCTTTTTCATTGAGTTCTCGTCTCGCTTGCTCTTCCATTAAATTGTATTGGCGTGAGCGGGACGGCGCGACAGACCTTGAAAAACCGGACGGCCGGACCGGAAAATTCATGGCAGTGCACAAGCGCCCTAATAGTGTTTTTTTTTTTTAAATCGGCCCAGTACTTTTGAGCCTATTCACTACAAGCATACAAAAATACAAACAAACAAACAAATCTTTCCTCTTTATAATATTAGCTCATGCTCGGAGTTGATTTCTCGAAACGTATATCCGGTTTGATAAGGTTTCTGTACTAGCAAAGGAGAAATTTTACATTCAACGAAAAGTACGTGAAACTATAGAGATTAGTAGACGTCCAAATTTTAATCGAGATAAGTAGTGGTTGGTCGATGCCTCCGAGTTGGAGGACGGTTTTGAATCTTCGTACTGCGTCTACAGCAAGTGTGGAGGTGCCTTTACAAAGTGATGTGGTTAGTGTTGTGTGCTACCCTATTTTTGACAATAATATAAATGACGATAATAACGAGGGTAGTCGTGTGCTAGTGTTAGTTTCGTCGAGCACGAGCAGTCGCGCGAAGAGATCGGAGGCGGGCAGTTCGCGCTTGGCTGCAGCAGCCGCCGCGGCTCCTAGATGAAGGGCTACGAATTAGTCCGAAACATGTCGAGCTAAACTCGATTTAATAAACGTGAGTTATCCGAGAATTTTTCAACATGAGTGAGTCTCACGGTAGTTTAATGTTTAATATAGTTTATGCAAGTGCACCGTTTAACGGTAACAGGTAGACACTGGTTTACATAGTACGGAACCCTTCGGCCGTGAGTCTGGCTCGCACTTAGTTTTTAGGGTTCCGTACTCAAATGGTAAAAACGGGACCCTATTACTGAGAAGGAAGAGAAGGCTCGCTACTCAGGGCACGACGGCCACGACCACTCTGCCAAGAGTGTAGCGACGAAGAAGATTACTGAGACTTCGCTGTTTGTCCGTCTGTCCGTTTCACGTGACGCCACGAGCCCCCCCTCAGGAAGTTTGATGATCTGTGTCTTTGTAGATGTTTAATTAAGTATTTCATAAACTAAAAAATATGTGTCTAATTTTTTTCCATAATCTAATTTACGGACTAATTAGAATGATATATTTTTAACCCTGTCATCATCCCTATTGCAGATGTGCTACCCGACACCACATGGAAAATCAGACCCGGTGGTTAAATGTGGATATAGAAAGAGTACTCACGGAAGTCCTTCTTGAGGAAGTGGTCCTGGTGGCGGATCCAGTCCTGCAGCAGCGCCACGGCCTCGTCCACGCGCCCCGGAGCGCCCAGCCCGCAGGCCTCCCGCACATGCTGCAGCGTATCTGGATGGAACTCCAGAACTTTGTGTTCCAATTTCTCCCTCATTGCGTTCACGAGTACACTGTTCGGCATAAGTTGGCAATGTTAGAGAGAGTAAATTCGCGCATGGATTTTACCTGAAAAACCGCGGCGCGGACTTACCTACGCTCTTTATCTAAAACCGAGCCAGTTGTATGCGGAACAGTATAATGATATGAGCCAATCCCTCCACAGATGTCGAAGATTTTAAGTCAGAGAATATATTTATGTAATGATAAATAGATATACATATGTACTAGTTAAACTGAACCAGTATTTAAAGCTTAAAAATGATCTGTGGCACAATATTCCGTGTTCGAGTGCGTTCACTTCAAGATGGCGCAAGATTAAAAAATAAAATCATACGCGCATCTATTAAATATAAGTAAAGATGGAAATTAGTAAAAATGGCAGACAAGTAAGGTCAGGGTTCATTTTATGCAAAAAGTTAATTTTATTATTAAAGTTAAGTTTTAACTTAACACGTTCCCTGTGCATGCACCACATGTGGTGCATTTCGAGGCACTGATGACATGTGATGTGAGTGCGCCACATATGATGCACTGCCCTTTGTTAATGCTATGAGCTGATCCAAATCTGCACGTGTGATCTAGATCATATTCATTTGCTTGCACGTATGATCAAAATAGTAGGTAATAGTGCGTATTGGGGTGCCTTGGGGACTTATTATTTAATGAAATATTCTGACGCAGATCAATAAACTGCACGTGTCGACAATTTTTTTGACTGCCAGCTTCACAGGGAACGTGTTAAGGTGAAGAATGACGATAGTACCTACAGCGCTGGGTGAGGTAGTCTGTCAAGTGACAAAGCAAGAAGTTGGCTTTATTGTTTCGCTTTTAGCCTCAGAAATACCTATTGATTTCGCAACGGAAAGGTAAAAAAACGGGTAAATGTGAGACTGATTCGCGCAAAGATTGCTATACCATTGACTCGGTTTAAACAAATGCCTGTCTGTTTAATGATATCGATACCATTTATTGATACCGAGTAAAAATAGGGAAAAACTGGCGTTTTTTATTTCATTTATTGTACATCCATATTTTCACACCTGTATTCCCAAGAGGGGAAGGCAGAGCACATAAATTCGAAAATCCAGTGCCACGTTTAGCAATTTCAGGGTAACCAGATGGTCAAACGTGATATTGCAGTGACATGTTTGATGCTAGCCCATCGCCCACAATACACTAACCTTTTCCCAGAGTCGACTCTTACGACACCCACGAGAAGAAAGGGGGAGGTGCTATTCTAACGCGGCGCCACACGGGGTTCGTTTCTTTTATTGTTAAACTAGCTTTTGCCCGCGGCTCCGCTTGCATTAAATTCGGGGTATCACAGAAGAGATAGCACACATACCAATTATATAGCTTTCTACATTGAAAACTTCCACTCCTCACTTAAGGGAAATGGGGGGTTTTGAAGAGACAAAATGTAGCCTATGTCACTTGCCATGCCCTAAACTATCTCTACCTGAAAAATCTCGTCAATCCATCGCTCTGTTTAGCCGTGAAAGACGGACAAACAAACAAACAAACAAACAAACAAACAAACACACTTTCACATTTATATATTGGTACCTTTATGTTTGTGTATTACTGTTTGTTATAATGATTTCAATACAAACAGTATCTATCAGTATTTGTGGTGGCCTTGTATTCACTTAAAAATGTGTGAGGTTTTGACAGTTAAGATTCAAATCCTTACTTCCTTACTAATATTATAAGTCAGAAAGTGAGTTTGTTTGTTTGTTCCGCTTTCACGACGTAACTACTGAACCGATTGCTTTGAAATTTTGCAGACGTAAAGATAGAAGTCTGGATTAAATAATAGGCTACTTTTTATCCCGGAAAAATTGATGTTCCCCAGGGAAAACAAAAATATAGTTTGCTTGATAGATCGATATCAATCGATGATAGATCGATATCGATCGATGCCCGATCGATAGATGATAGATCGATGGCGCTGTGTGTCGTTTGAAACGAGAAGTTTTCTTATTGTTGTGCTTTATAACGCAATATAACCGAGTTCCACGCGGGCGAAGCCGCGGGCGGAAAGCTAGTCTTAAATAAAACGGAGTATAATTAAAGATAACTTGTTTTTTTTTGTAATGGACTGTTGCAGTGTCATTTTGTACCTTTTAAAAGAATTTACATTTGTTCATTACATTTTGTACGTACCTAGTCTAAGAGTAGTGACCTCTACCAACCTGTTTTGCCATTACGTGGCTACGTGGCGATTTAATAGATCACTTTTACGTCATAAAAGTTCAAAGTTCAACGAAGATTATTATGATTCGAAGACTATTCATAGATAGCCTTGGTTTGAGTTTCGCGAGCAAACTGGTTCCTATAATTAAGCAACAATTTATTAAACTTTGTCGTCACGATTGCCAAACGCGATCGGTAGCAATCGGTATCGGTTAAGTCATAACTTAGATCGAAATAGATGACTCAAGTGTATGTACTTCGCGTGCCAAATGGGAGCCAAAAGGGAGAGCAATGCTCTTCCTTTCACGCGATTTCATTTAGTTTTGTACCACTTAGATTAGGTTTAACTGCCTAGAGACAGGACAACTTGAGTAATGTGGCGTCACCTTTGAATAGGTTTCACTCGGACTGTCAATTCCCATCACTAAAGCGCTCATGTGACGTTACAGTAGGTAGAGAAAAAGTGGCACGCTTGGTTTTCATACAAAACACGAACTCGCGATATCTATTTCGATAAAAGTCTATGGATTGGCCGGTTTTTTAACATTGATATGCGATCTGTCTTTCGCAGATAGATGCTTGAATTTTGCGCACGTCATGAATATAACGCGGAGTTTATCTTTATCAATGACCTCAGGGAATTTAGGGCATTTATTTGAGCGTTTCAACCGTCTGATTCATCTGGAGACTTTTTTTAAAGATGGAAGAATATTCTGATACCGTCGTTTTGTCATCTATTAAAGTAACAGTAACTAAAAATAGTCAAAAGCGATATCAAAACCTGCAGCAGATTCATAAAAAATCTATCCATATGAATGAGACGGCTAAAACTCTCGATTAATCGCCGTTTAACGCACTGGATTAGATACCGGACTGAACATAGCCGAAGTGCTCAACTTCTTCAAGCTTGTCTTGGTAACAGAAACTTTCAAAAGGCGGCTGGAAATCGACCGTAAGGGCGCTTGTGTACTACCATGAATTTTACGGTCCGACTTTTTACTTAATGTCTCGTCTTGCTTGCTCTTACATGAAATAGTATTAACGTGAGCGGGACGGTGCGACAGACAGTAAAAACCCGGACGGCCGGACCGGAAAATTCATGGTAGTGCACAAGCGCCCTAAATATTAACCAGTCGAGCACACGCGTTTGTAAACCCCTGCATAATTCCTAATAAAAATAATTATTGAGCTTTTGGGATGCATATGTTTCATCGCTTTTTAGGTCAATGCGCCCTGTGTGAAGTCTACTTTATATGACCCTGCGGGTTCCGTATAAAGTGAGCATAAGGCGCTGCGCAGACGACAGACTTTTTAGCGATCGAGTCTGCGGTGCAATAAAAACTGAATGGAAACACTCTGCGCGCCATTCAGAGTTTTTATTGCGCCGCAGACTCGATCGCACAAAAGTCTGTCGTCTGCGCTGCCCCTAATACAGCGCCAGCGTGCATATCGTTCTGAGCATCTAGTGCATCGTTTCTTAACCTCGGGTCGTGACCCAACTTTGGGTCGCGGGCCATATCGAGATGGGTCGCAGGACCCGCGGGACTTTTTGAAAACTAACCGCAATCACTGCATTTCATTTGTTTTTAATTTTTAATCGGGTCGCGGGCTTCTAACATTTTTGAATTGTGGGTCGCCAGGCAAAAAGGTTAAGAACCACTGATCTAGTGTAATGAAAACGCATATGAAACGATAACGATTTCGTTTGCGAAATGCGAATTAACGCGCAGAGTGTATAGAGACGTGTCGACCGCGGCAGCTGTGCGCGAGTTGGAGCCGCTGTCTCAGTTTCCATACAATTTCGCGATAACTCGCAAACGAAATCGATACCGATTCCTCGTCGTCGTTTTCAATAGCCCTCGCAGCCGAGAGGGGGGAGGGCACTAAAGTATCGCGCGTTCTGTACGTCTAGTATGTTCATTTCGATGGTGCAGTCGTAAACGAATTCGTTTGCGAGTTATCGCAAAATTGTATGGAAAGCGAGACAGCGCCGCCAGCTGAACGTTTGCACAACTGCCACGGTCGACAAGTCTCCATACATTCCGCGACAACTCGCAAACGAATTCGTTAACGACTGCACCATCGAAATGAACATACTAGACGTACTGTTTGTCATTGTCGTAACTATTAACTTTATGAAAAAAAAAGTCATAAACTATCTGATAAAAATATATTTATTACATAAAAATTACATAAAATATTAAATACCTCTAAATATATCAAACAATATTATATTAAACTCAATCTAAAAATGGCCCTTGCCATGGTACCCAAAAGGCTGGCAGCGTTCCCCCTTTTAAAAGCTATGCTAATTCTTTGGGAAAAGTAGCTGCCAGCCCGTTGGTCGACCAGGCTTCTTTTTTAATTCAATAAAAAAAATGTCGCGCTGCACCCCATGGGCCTAGGATCTCGATTCCTATAGCAACAAAGTTACCATCTAATAAGTATTAGGCATAGCTGGGCACCGTTAATCAAACAGTTAACTTCACAAATCGTTAATCTGTTTCTAAAAAAGTTAGCTTCGTTAAACGTAGCGTTACATTTCGGAAGAATTAACGCAAGTTAACGTTAATCGTTAATCCATTAATATGCAATAAAAAATAACATTTTTTATGCTGTAATTGTGTTCGTAAACTTGTGTTTTGATTCTGGAAGATATCTAAGTATTCGGGATTCTCTCAATCGCAAAGTTTTTCGTTTTAGGGTCTCACCAAACCAGTCGACGCCTTTTTGGCAAAATGCGGGTAGAAAAAGCTTTATGTCAACGCAATAAGGGCGAACAAGACGTGAATTTGCTCGGCCATTCTCGGTCGAACGAGCCGAGCCGATTGACGTCTTGTTCGCCCTTATTGCGTTGACATAAAGCTTTTTCTACCCGCATTTTGCCGAAAAGGCGTCGACTAATGTGGCGAGACCCTTACTCGCGGGACGCGCCGCTCAGCAATTGTCGTTTCACACTTGTCTGAACTTGTCTTTCTCGTCTCGCCGCGCCGCAGTGCCATGCGGTGAATAGTAGGCATTAAATTAACGATTAACGGACTTCTGAATGTCAACGGAAGTTGAGTCCGTAACGTTTTTTTACGTTAACTTATCCGTTAGTCAAAATGATAACTTCGTTAATTAACAATTACCGGATTAACGAGTTAATGCCCAGCTATGGTATTAGGACACCTCTGGATACTCGTAGCATTCGTCTAGTCGACGTTAAGCGTCCTGAAGGAGCCGGGCAGCCCGAAGTCGTCGTCCCGCGGCGTGCGCCGGCGCGCCTCGTCCACGCCTGCGCCCTGCATCTCCCGCATCACGTTGATATGCTCCTCTGTCACTAAGGCTGGAATCCACTGTTCTGTAAAACCACAATTAGCAAGGCAACGTGTGAGGTTTTGGATACCAGATGTCATTTGATAGTTTATATTCATTTAGGCTCAATTCACACCAGAAGAGCAGCGCAGCGCGGCGTAGCGGAGCGCAGTTTCAGTGTCATGAGAATTTCAACTTTATTTTCATTACAATAAGACTTATTATCGCATGAGAAACTCTAACGATGCACGCGGATGCCCGCGGATCCGCGGGAATTCCAGCGCATTCCATAAACAAAGCCGTGCGACTGCGCGAGCTGTCGCGGGAATGCCCGAGGATGCTCGAGTAGTCGCGACGGCCGCTGTCAATCAATACATATGTCAATATGTCAATAATAAAATTATGTAAATTCCAGCGACTTCCTACGCATTCCAGCGGCTTCTCGAGCAGTCGCAGGAATCCTCGCGCATTCTCCACGGAGCGGGTCGCTGCGCTACGCCGCGCTGCGCTGCTCTTCTGGTGTGAATTGAGCCTTATTTATATTCATTCATCATTTTTGACTAATTTGACGGCTATCAACTCGACTTCGACTTTATTTTTTGGAAACATGATGTCATCTCTAAAAATATTGCCAAATGTCACTGTCGACTTATTTTCCCGTTACGTTCTGTTATTAAGAGTCGAATTAACTAACCGAGAATCAAATCGTCCTGGAATAAGTGTCTTCCTCTTACTCTTGGTCTTACCCGTTTTTTTCTTACGTTTTTTTTTTGTTAAATTAGTTTATTTACCGTGGATCTCGTTTATGGAGGCACCTTCGCCCCCCAAGTCTTTAGGCAGCAGCCTCGGCAGCACGTCCTCATGCAGCTCCGCCACCGTCTTGTGCACCTTGAGGCGGGAGCCGAGCTTCTCGCTCAGCACTTGCTTGACCAACGCGACGAAGAATTCGATCGCCTTGGAAGTGGTCACACAGTGTATGCCTTTTATACGGAGTCCGTAGCCTTTCTGAAAAAAAAAACAACTAACATTAAACAATTTTTAACCGACTTGAAAAAAAGGAGGAGGTTCTCAATTCGAACAATTTTTTTTGTGTGTATGTTACTCGATATCTCGGAGACCAGTGCACCGATTTTCAAATATTATTTTTAAACGAAAGGGTATAACTCGAAATTGATCTGATGATGGGATCTTGGAGATATCGAGGAACTCTTCAAATGTTATAGGGAAATGTACGGCGTTTTCGGCAATTTGTTGATGAAGTCAAGAATTGACATTCAGTAAACAAAATACTTTCAAAATACTGCTAATTTGAAGTCGGTTTTTTTTTGTTTAAAATTATTTCCGATTTTGTTTTACCGTGTCGTGTTGTAAGTTCTAACACCTCTCGTTTATTTCGAGGATATCGTAAGAGGCTACGAAGGAAGTCGAAGTATTTTAGATGACAAGCAAGGAGCAAGTTGAAACGAGATCGCTTTAGTTTTTTAAAGTTATAAAAAAAAACTTTTTTTTGCTGTTTTTTATACGGAACCCTTCGTGCGCGAGTCCGACACGCACTTAGCCAGTTTTTTATCATCATTATTATCATAATATCACGTTTAACCATCTGGTTACTCTGAATTTGCTAGACGTAGCACTGGATTTTTGAATCCATATTATGTGCTCTGCCTACCCTTCATGGGAATACAGGCGTGAGAATATGTATGTGTATTATTATCTTTTTTTTTTGTGTGTTCGCTGATTACTCGAAGACGCCTGGACCGAATTGGAAAAATCTTTTTTGTCTTAAAGGATATATTAGTTTCCAGGTGGTCCCATTGTGACTGGAATATGAGGGAAATCGAGGGGAACCCTCAAATTTTATAAGCACAGGTTCTTTTTAGTACATTTTTCAAAGCTACAACAGTATTTACTTTTGGCAGTAAAAAAATGACTGAGCTGATGATGGAAGGTCAACTCCTTAATGTTTAGGAGTTAAAGGATAATTCTTTCAATACTGAATGCACCTGCAGACTGGAAATTATAATTACAGTAATTAGTCAGCCTGCTGGTGATGGAAGGTCACTCTCTTTAGACAAATGCTTTCAGTATATCACAAATTTAAAGTCGGTTTTTTTTTGTTTAAAATTATTTTATGTATCCATTTCCCCTCTTGGGAATACAGGCGTCAGAATATGTATGTGTTACAGTCAAAACTTATAGCCGGTCAAAACCACTTTTGACTGCAAAATCAGGCAAAAGTTCCGATGCCGATGCCCGATGCCTGAACCGATGCTCTTGGTTAATATCAGTTTTGACTGATTGTCGCAGTCGAAAATGGTTTTGACCAAGGGCATCGGTCAAAACCAATTTTGCCTGATTTTTGCAGTCAAAAGTGGTTTTGACCGGCTATAAGTTTTGACTGTAACATTTCAAACATTTGTATGTCTATTTACCAAAACGAGTGACAGGAATTCCCGAACTTCTGTCAAGTTGAACCTCGTCGCGAAGTCCATCACGTTGCCCTCTGATGGATCGACGATGACGATGTATCCCGCGCAGTATTCGTGGCGCGTTAAAAACTCTAGAACCTGAAAACTTGGTGAGATTCATATACATATATCTACATATAGCTTGAGCTTCTTTCAAACGAATCGCCGCTCATAGAGGACAGAACCAATAGAGAAACAATGTTGGCCATACAGCCCCGCAAAAAGTTAGTTGATTTCAACTTACTACCGTCACTGTCACAGAAACTGTACAGAGCCAATAACCGTAGAAAAAAATTAAGGCACTAGCGTTTACGCGCGCTCTTGGGCCGGTAAACAAGAGCACAGCGATCGCTTCAATTGTTTATGCATTAGTACTCTACCTACGGGGTCTGTCCTCTATGGCTAAATTTACCGAAGAGGCAAAAATGGAACTTGTTATGGGGCTGCATTAGGAAATTACCCTTTTTAACCGACTTCAAAAAGGAGGAGGTTCTCAATTCGACCTAATTCTTTTTTTTTTTTTGTGTGTAATGTTACTCGATATCTCGAAAACCCGTGGAACGATTTTCAAATTTTTTTTTTAATCGAAAGGGTATAACTCGAAATTGATCCCATTGGCACGACACCAGGATCTGATGATGGAATCTTGGAGAAATCGAGGGAACTCTTCAAATTTTATATGGAGATGTACGGCGTTTTCGGTAATTTGTCGATGAAGTCAAGATTTTACATTCAGTTAAACAGAATACTTTCAAAATATTGCTAATTTAAAGTCGGTTTTTTTTGTTTAAAATTATAACTTATTTATTATCCGCCAAATTACTTTAGCACACGATGCGCCAAACACCCTGAATTTTACAAATAAGTATTTTAATGGTACTTTTACTTACGACAGCGAAAAAATTGAACAAATCTTGATAAAAGTTGGCATAGCACGGGCCGGTAATCTTGTAGACACACACCCGGTAGTTGTCGTCGGTTAGCGTTGGCATCGCTATCACTTTACTGAAACAGATCACATAAACTATGTACCTACACCAGTCCCCGGAGCACATTGAGGATAGAACCTATAGAGTACTAATATCATCTTGGTTGTTCGGAAATTATTCCGCAAAACAATTGAAGTGATCGCTGTGCTCTTATTGGCCGGTCCAAGATCGCGCGTAACGCTAGTGCCTTTTTCTCTACGGTTATTGGCTCTGTACAGTTTCTGTGACAGTGACGGTGACGTTTAGTATGTTGAAATCAACAAACTATTTGCGGACCGGGGTTGCGAACATTGTTTCTCTATAGGTTCTATCCTCTATGCCGGAGCACGACAGCACGCTTGGCGCGAGACATACGACATAGACTATACCTGTCACTGTCTAACTGGAGACGTCAGAAAGCGACAGGCGGTCTAACCCGCGCGCGACGCGACTAAAGAATTTTGCCGTATTAATCATGCAGGTTGCTAAATTGACAACACTGTCAGGCCTCTTGTAGACGTCCGATATATCTATCGGTCAACGGACCGTTTTATTTACCGGACTCGCGGTGGTGTATGATACACAATGGATGTGTGCCATACGCCACCGCGAGTCCGGCAAATAAAACGCCAAACGGTCCCTTGTCCGGTGAAAATACCGGACGTCTACAAGAGGCTTCTAGCTTCGTCCGATGTCATCGTTGAAATTTTTGTAAATTTTTTAGCGCATTTTTTTACATACATACATACATATTCTCACGCCTGTATTCTCAAGAGGGGTAGGCAGTGCACATGAATTCAAAAATCCAGTGCCACGTTTAGCAATTTCAGGGTAACCAGATGGTACATGCGCATTTTTTTATACATACATAACCGGCACGCCTTATTCCCTGCGGGGTAGGCAGAGACAACAGAGCGCCATTCGCTTCTATTCTGACATACTTCTCTCGCTTCACTCACATTCATAACTCTCGTCATACACGCTCGACGGTTTCGGGTACTCCTAATTTGGCCTCCCTTTATCTGGTCGATATACGTTCTTCGGGGGCGCCCTCGACCGACTTTTTATATTTTAACAGAAATTATACTATTTATCCATAAACTATTTTAGTATTAAGTATCACTTTCAAAACTTACTAAAATTTTCAATGATGATATTCACCTATAGTGGTGACGTATGCTTGTATACGTATAATATATTTGTTACTGTCCAAATAAATTAGTATTTTACTCGAAGCTCGGACGTTACACTGCAATATCACGTTTAACCATCTGATAACCCTGAAGTTGCTGAACGTGGCACTGGATTTTTGAATTCATATGCTCTGCCTACCCCTCTTGGGAATACAGGCGTGAGAATATGTATGTATGTATGTATCGGACGTTTCACTAGTCTCCCGTTATTTTCCCTACATGGCGACCGTGACAGGACCATATCAGCTGCCGAGAGAGCATCAATTTTGGTGCGTACTTCGCTATGGTCAGCTTGAGCCTATAGCCTATAGGCTCAAGCTGACCATAGCTCTTATAAGAGCGTGGTTAAGCTCTTATAAGAGCTTAACCACGTACGAGTATGTAATATCAAGACAAGAAAAGAAATATGTGCAACGCAAAAGTCCCATCACCACTAGACACTCCAGCGTATCTGGGTGAATATGACACAGGAAAAAAAAAACAGTTTTGGTGGCGAATTTTTTTTGTATATTTTAAAAGAAGTCATTTATTTAGTACTAGCTTTTGCCCGCGGCTCCGCTCGCGTTAAATTCGGGGTAGCACAGAAGAGATAGCACACATACCAATTTATAGCTTTATACATTAAAAATTGCGGAATTCTCCACAAACGAAATGGAGGGTTTTGAAGAGACAAGAAGTAGCCTATGTCACTCTCCATGCCCTAAACTATCTCTACCTAAAAAAATCACGTCAATTCATCTCTCCGTTTAGCCGTGAAAGACGGACAAACAAACAAACAAACACACTTTCACATTTATATATTAGTACGGATTACCACTTTATTTGTATACTATTTATTCACTAAATTATTTAGTATTATCACTTGATTTCTGATAAAATGTCCAAAAAATGCGCCACCAAAACTTAATAAAAATTTCTGTGTTTATATTCACCCATCTAATCTGTGCAGTAACTTACAACGTCTGCAGGAATTGCTTCAAGTTCCTGATGTCGTATACGTTGAAGAATTGCGGCGCTTGCGTGCGCATGGTGCAGAGCAGGTCCATTCGCCTCTTGACGGTCTCTACGGAGCCTTTGGCCATTATTAGCATGTGCTCCAAATACTCTTCAGCTGAAAAATAATAACGCATACATACAGGCTGAGCAGACGACATGTTGTACATTATAGTTGAAACTAGGACTATTTCCAGTTGGTTTGAACATGTAGGAAGTATAATATTGAGAGGTTGCTAGCCTGTCGCCTATGGCATACCTTAACTTATTTTCTAAGTCGCCTTTTACGAGATCCGTGGAAGAAATGGAGAGTTGTTTTTCTAAGCCCGATACACCACGAAAATATAATAGGTATAATTTAAAATTATGGTTTTTAAAACATACGTTAGAAATGCTAGAAGTGGCTGCGAAGCCTGAAATAGTTATAATCAAGGTTTGGTCTATGTCACGTTTCGTGTGTTCTACCTACACCATTTCGATATACAGCCATGAATACATACATGTCTAAGTTAGAAGTTAGGGCATTCCACTGACCAGCATTTGCTGACAAAGACACACTTATTTAGTATCACCATTCTGTGTTCACCCGTGGGTACCTATGTGTGTTCGAAACACAATAATGATTTGCACAATCATCAACACGTAGGTATTAAGTATCTGACTCAATCCAAATTGTGCAAACTGAAGCGGGAGTAAGACAGCCCACCGCAATGATAATTGACCGCAAAAAATAAGCCTCGTTTTTTGTTACAAAATAAATTAAAATCTTATGCAAATTACACAGCAGTTACGACCTGATGTATGAAAAAACATTATAGTGAAACCTGTCTGCAGTTCCGTTGTCTATAAATACTTTATGATGTCTTTGCTGTCCACTAGAGTGGAACGGAGACATTTAACGTTTCTGACCACTTTTAGCAATTTAAAATCAGACTATGTAACCACTTAAACCTAAAAGACATACTAGATGTTTGTGGTTGCGAAACGTGAAATAGAACGGTGAACGGATTAGACTAACTATTTCACGTTTCGTAAACAATTCTAGCATATCTTTTAGCCTTTAAAAAAGTGGTACAGATGTAGTGAGAAACTAATTTCCTTCGTAAATGTTCGGAAAAGTTCGTATTTATCGTTTTCTCTTAAATAGCTTCGGTACCCAATTTAAAGGGAGTTCATTCCGTAAAATATATGGTAAATATCCAGTTTTAAATAATAATCGTAATTGTTTTAAGTTATAAAACGATAAATACGAACTTTTCCGAACATTTACGAAGGAAAATAGTTTCTCACTACACCTGTAACTGATCTAAAATAGTTAAAGTTGAGAAACGTAAAATGTATCCGTGAGCGTGCGCAAAGTTGCAAACCGCGTGCGCACGCGGACGCCTGCCGTCCGTCGCACGCGCCGCGGCAGTTAGCGGTGCTCAATACAACCACGCCTGTGTTCCCAAATGGGGTTGACACACGAAACGTGACGTAGGCAAAACCATGATTATGACTATTTCACGATTTACAGCCACTTCTATACTCTGTTGGTTTAGGTACTTAACTAAAAGTAAACAAACTTAATAACAGATTTGACAGGCTAAGAAGGTTTTTTTTACTACCCACATTTTACCTTATTTCTTAACCTGTCAAATCTGACATAAGGTTTGTCTACTTTTAGTTAAGTACCTAAACCGACAGAGTATAGTATAGCATAGTGTCGGGTTTGCAACCAGATGGAAGAGGTAAAATAGTGGCAGGTTGCTCGAGCGGTGTTCATACAATCGCTTACGATTCGCGGCTTTCGCGGGCGTTCGCGGGTGTTCGCGTCGCGAGTGTAGAGCGCGCATTAGACGGGCGTCCGCGTCCGTTACGGGTAATTCGCCTCGGCTAGCGTAGGCCCTTAGTCACCTCATACGACATCCACGGCCTCATATGACAGCGCGGTGCTGTGACCTGATTAAGAAAAGCAACTCACAGAAGTCCTTCTTGAGGAAGTGGTCCTGGTGCCGGATCCAGTCCTGCAGCAGCGCCACGGCCTCGTCCACGCGCCCCGGAGCGCCCAGCCCGCACTCTTCGCGGACCCGCACCAGCGTGTCTGGATGGAACTTCATGACTTCATGCTCTATCTTCACCCGCATTCTGGTTGCTGAAAAGTCCAAAGACATGGATTTAATCTATACTTACTAATATTATAAAGCTGAAGAGTTTGTTGTTTGTATCACGTTTAACCATCTGGTTACCCTGAAATTGCTAAACGTGGCACTTGATTTTTGAATTCATGTGCTCTGCCTACCCCTCTTGGGAATACAGGCGTGAGAACATGTATGAATGTATGTATGTACGCGGGCACAGCTATACATACATACAATCAAACCTCTGTTCCCAACTGCAAGCTTAGCACGGTAGGGTGCGAGTAGAGATGCGCGAGAAAGACTATAGCCATCGTTGCGTAACAGCCCGTTCCCACCACGTCGGGCGCCGGCACGATTTTTAATCGGGTCTGGGCGCCTCTGTTCACACTGGCCGGCTCTCGGCCCGATTTTTAATGGGTGTCGGGGCCTTTATTCACACACACGCGACACGTGGTAGGTACAGGAGGTACAGGGGGTGAGGCGCGAGCGGGGTCGGCCCGACATCCGATTTGATGTGAAGAGCGCGCCCGGCACGATTTTTTATCGGCGTGCGGGCTCGCTGAACGTCCGACATTTATGTCGGATCCGATTGTCGAGCGTGTGTGAACAGCTCCATATAAAATATACTGCGGCTCGCTACGACACCCGATTAAAAATCGGGCCGACGCCCGACGCGGTGGGAACGGGCTCTAGCTAGAGACGTCAGACAGTGACAGTCAGTCTGTCCCGCGCGAAACGAGTCGCGCGTGCTGCTGTGCTAAGCCTTCCGCGGAAGGCAGAGCACAAAAAACGTGACACAGACAAAATCATGGCCATTTCTCGCTTCGTAACCACTTCGTGTAATGGATAAGTAAATACATACTTAAGACATTAGCATACTTTTTAAGCATTAGTATTGCATAGGTTTTACAAGAATAAATATTAAATATCAAAAAAACTCGAACCAACGAGTTTTTCTCCCCTTTTTGCCGATGACTCGTCTTAAACGTTTCTATTACTTATGTTGAAGAAGTCTTCGACCATCAAAAAATGTACAAAAAAACTGGATGCAAAGGTTTTTAGGAAATACTACATACATACATTCATGCAGTCAGGCAGAGCACACTAAACGCTACATAAACAGAACGATGACTATTTCACGTTTTGTGGCCACTTCTAGCATAATTTCAGGTTTGAAAACAGATGGAAGAGGTATAATATTGACAGGTTGCTGGCCTGTCACCTAAATCACACTAAACCTATTTCCTTAGTCGCCTCTTACGACATCCACGGAAGAAATGGAGAAGTTACACACTATCACACATATCACACACCATATTTATTATTGTTTATTAAAATTAATTGAATTTAAATTAATATTTTATTCATGGACCCCTCTTTGGCTTACCTGTAGTGAAACGTCAAATCCAAACGCGAACTGACTGGAACGTAAAACAGCTTTAAACCCGAACTATATTTATTTAAATAGAACGAAAATCGAGATCAAAATTTTAGTGTGTAAGCCGCCAACGATCGCGTTCGACTAAAAATTCATTACAATGTTAAAAATGATCAGACACCGGGTCAAGGTGATCTTGTGAAGCAAGTTGCAAGAAGTTTACCACAATACTTAATCACTATTTGGCGAAAGGAGACTTTAAAATTAAATGTAAAGTAAGAATCGTTTACGCAGATTCAACTTTCATACTGGTTTTTCTAGAATAAATTTGTACTTTGCCCCGATTGGAGTCGGCTTAAGAATTATACTTAACTAGTTTTTGCCCGCGGCTCTGCCGGCGTTATATTCGAGATGATTTTTTTTACATCCTTGGTTACATTATTGACGATTACCAAGGATCTCTATTTTTTTCAAAATGAAACGTAGCCTATGTCAATTCGGAAGAATGTAGCATTCGGGCATTTTAGTCCGAACATACCTACATACAATCACGCCTGTATTCTTAAATGGCGTAGGCAGAGCAGAAAAAACGCTACATAGACAAAACTATGTCTATGTCACGCTTCGTGGCCACTTCTAGCAAATTTTTTGTAGGTTTTGAGTTAGCAGGTGTATTGTAGTGACAGGTTGCTAGCCTGTCGCCTAAAACTGACTTAAACCTATGTCCTTAGTCGCCTCTTGCGACATCCACGGAAGAAATGGAGAGTATTTTTATGTGTATTCGCTGATTACTCGAAGACGCCTAGACCGATTTGGAAAATTATTTTTTGTGCCAAGGCACACAACATTAACTATAATAAAGAAATCGCAGTAAGGAACCTTAGACTTGGCACAACTATGTCTAGATTTCATTACTTTTTAGAGATAAACAAGCAGCTTCAACGAGACTTGGGTAGTTTTTTATAGAATGTTTTTGATGAGATTTTTTTGGCTGAAAGGTAGTCCGATTGTCAGCATATCTTGACCTGATGATGGAATATGAGGGAAATCGAGGTCAACCCTCAAATTTTATAGGCACAGGTAATGTTTTTAGTACATTTTTCAAAGCTACACCAGTATTTACGCTTGGCAGTAAAAAAAAATATGATTGAGCTGATGATGAAAGGTCAACTCCTTAATTTTTAGGAGTTAAAGGATATTCTTTTCAATACTGAATGCACCTGCAGATTGGAAATTATAGTTTCAAGCTTCAAGCGTTGCATTTCTGCTAATGCTCGTTCATCGTGGGGTTTACTTCAGTTCTGTTTAGAGTTTAGAGAGTTCTAAATCAGATAAGTAGAGCTATTCCTTCTAAAGCCTTGAATCTGCTGAGAGCTAAGTATACCTACTTGACCGTTAGTAAACATGTACATAAACTGAAGTTTCCTTTCAGGATATAGCTAATTTGAAGTCGGTGTTTTTTTGTTTAAAATTATTTTATTTAAGTAAGTTAACCCCCTAACCCGAGTTTCTGTGGTGGATAATCCATAGACGACAGAACCTATAGAGTACCTACTAATGTCATTGAATTTGTTCGAAGACGATTCCGCCAAAGCATGGCGGCGTTCGCTGTGCTCTTATTGGCCGGCCCAAGATCGCGCGTAACGCAGTGACTTTTTCCTCTATGGTTATAGGCTCTTTACAGTTTCTGTGACAGTTTGTAAGTTGAAGTAAACTGACGGTTTGCGGAACAGGGTGGCCATCATTGTTTCTCTAGTTGGTCTGTCCTCTATGGGATAATCTAATCCCCTGCGGCACGCCGGGTCTCTCGTGATCTGTTTAGTAACCAGTTGGTGACTAGTCCCTTCGTGTTAAAATTCAATGTAAATATATGGGCGGTGACGCCCAAGCAACTCTTTACTAATTTTAGGTTGAATATTTTTAATTCATAAAATGAAACGACCATTGTTTTTATCATAAATAGAAGAAGATTTTATTCTTAAAACAATTGATTGCCATCAATATTACCAGGCCGGTTCCAACTAAGTAGGTACCTAACAGAATAAAAAAATAATCTTGTGTAGCTAGGAAGTATTTTTTCATGTTTCGCAGTGTCTGCCACGTGACACTTAATTGGTATGGATTCGGCTTTAAACATTAATTATCTACTTATTTATTTAAAACTAGTTTTTGCACGTAAAATTATTGACATAATGTACCTGTCCTACTTCTATGGTTGAGACATATAGGTACTTAAAAGAAGGTAAACAAACAAAACCAACCCAACAAAGTCAAAAATCACGTAAGGTATGTGTTGGAAATTGTTACATTAAATACGACACTTTCTATTTTAGTCGCATTACAAGACAATACATTCCTTACGTGATTTTTTACTTTGTCGGGTTTGTTTACCTTTTTAAGTACCTAAAAGTCTGAACTATAGTCTAGTCTAGTCGCTTCGCGCGCGGGATAGTCTATCTCGCGCGTATCTCTACTCACGGCCTGCCGTGCTAAGCTGCTTAACCTACTTTCACTTTCCCAATCGCCACGACATCCACGGAAGAAATAGAGAGGTGTTATTTCAAACACCTCTCTCTATTTATTGGTAGTAAATAAAACAAAAGAACAAAAACCACATATTTTACTGGACTGTAAGGCCCTGCGCAGACGACAGACTATCCGCGGCGGAGTTTTTAGTCTGTGAAACTAGAACGGCACGCAAAAAGTCCGGCGCACAATGCATACAATCCACGCAGACTTTTGTGCGCCGCAGACTCGATCGCACAAAAAGTATGTCGTCTGCGCTGGCCCTACAGTAAAATCAGTCGACGTTGAGGGTCCGGAAGGTGCCCGGCAGGCCGAAGGCGGAGTCGCGCTTGCCGCCTCGCGCGTCTCTTTATAACCGACCTCAAAAAAGGAGGAGGTTCTCAATTCGACCTAATTTTTTTTTTTTACATACAAACATCACGCTTGCATTTCCAAATGGGGTAGGAAGAGCGCACGAAACTCTTCATAGACAAAACCATGACTATTTCACATTTTAGGGCTTCTTCTAGCATTTTATTTTTATCACGTATAATAGTGACAGGTTGCTAGCCTGTCGCCTAAAATGATACCTTTTAATTTAACCTATTTCCTTGGTCGCCAAAAAAAATTGCTCAAATAATTTAAAATACTTAGATCCCAGTAAGCAAAATGTCACCATTTTAGAAAGAGACAAAAAATTCGCGCATCGTTTTTACCAGGAAAAAGCGCTAAATTACTCTCTCTCTCTCTCTCTAAGATCGTTCCAAGTTGCTTGCCAATTAGTACACTGAACATAAAGCCACGAGTAGCGAGCCCAGTTAGTATAGTAAATAAAACAAAAGAACAAAAACCACAAATTATATTAGACTGTAAAGCAGAATCAGTAGACGTTGAGGGTCCGGAAGGTGCCCGGCAGGCCGAAGGCGGGGTCGCGCGGGCCGCTGCGCCGGCGCGCCTCGTCCGTGCCCGCATTCTGCATCTCTCTCATGTGTCGGACGTGCTCCTTGCTCGCGTAAGGAAGGCGCGTTTCAACTGCCTCATTCAGTAGGCTTAGCACAGGACATGAGCGAGACAGAAATTCCAGGGTTTATAGTTACTTCTAGCTTTTTTAGATTTTGAGCTAGCTAGGTAATAGCGACGAGTTGCTAGTCTGTCGCCTAAATTTACCTCAACCTAGTCGCCTCTTACATATCCTCGGAAGAAATGGAGAGGTTTCTAAACCCTACACTACACGCACTTGGGCCGTGGGCATAGTAGTATATAAAACAAGACTTTAGAAAGAGACAAAAAATTCGCGTTTCGTTTTTACCAGGACAAAGGGCTAAATTACTCTCTCTCTCTCTCTAAGATCGTTCCAAGCGAGGGTAGCGAGCCCAGTTAGTATAGTAAATAAAATAAAAGAACAAAAACCACAAATTATATTAGACTGTAAAGCAGAATCAGTAGACGTTGAGGGTCCGGAAGGTGCCCGGCAGGCCGAAGGCGGGGTCGCGCGGGCCGCTGCGCCGGCGCGCCTCGTCCGTGCCCGCGTCCTGCATCTCCCTCATGTGTCGGACGTGCTCCTCGCTCGCGTACAGCTTCAGCCATTCCTCTGTAATTTGTTTTTAAACGGTTTTACTTAGCTTAGCCCGTTTGTTTTAGTCTTTATTTTTTGGTCTTTGTTGGTTCAAATTTAGAAATTGAAATTTCCCCCTCTTTCCGTCAACTGATTGATCTGAAATTCGGTATGCGCTTTTAGTTGTGGTGACAATACAATAATGTACATTCATTGTCAGTGTAAATTCAAAATGGCCGCCGCTACAAAATGGCGGATGACCTAATTCTTATCTACCCCATCAATATGGGTATCAATTGAAAGGTCTTTGCAAAAAAAAAACTAAAAGCTCGAAAAAAAAGTAAAAAAAAACTTTTAAGTAAAACATTTTTTAGTCTTCAATAGGCTTAGTACAATAAGGTTGCCAGTCCACTGGAGCGGAGCGAGGTAGCGGAATGGTGAGAGATAAAAATCCACCATATTTTTTTTTTTTTTTATCTCGCTCACCACTCCGCTACAGTGCACAGGCAGCCTAACACGCGCATGTCAACGCGCGGGATAGAACCTGTCGTTTTCTGACGTCTCTAGTTAGACAGTGACAGGTAGGTATAGTCTATCTCGCGCGCATCTCTACTCGCGCCGTCGTGCTAAGTATAAGAGCTAGTAGATGTATTCTATGAACCGAATTAAGATTTTCACTTAATAATAGAACAAAAGTAAATATTGGGGATTCCCCAGAACTGAAGCTCGATTTTTGTTCTCAAACCATATGGAAAACCTATCTTTTTTATCTGTTCTTTTTACCGTACAACGCCTCCATGGATCTCTCCTCGCCGCCATAGTCCGCGGGTAGAATGCGCTTGGGCACGTGGGCTTGCAGCTCTTCAACTGTCTTATGCACGTTGATGCGCGAAGTGATCTTCGGGCTAGCAACTTGCTTCAGAAGCCCGATCAGCATGTCAATGGCCTTTGAAGGTGATATGAAGTGAATGGACTTTATGCGCGAGCCGTAGCCTTTCTAAAAAAAAAATCCAAATGGGGTAGGTAGCACACAAACCACACATTCGTAAGTTTAAAATAGATATTAGATAGGTATTAAAGTTCAGACTTTTAGGTACTTAAAAAAAAGCTAAACAAACAGGAGCTGTCAAAAGTCAACCCGACAAAGTCAAAATCACGTAAGGCATGTGTTAGACATTAAATACGACACTTTCTATTTTAGTCGCATTTACATTCCGATTGGATCAAACCTTGTAATGCGACTAAAATAGAAAGTGTCGTTTTTAATGTACTAACACATAACTTACGTGATTTTTTACTTCGTCGGGTTGACTTTTGACAGCTCCCGTTTGTTTACCTTTTTTTAAGTGCCTCAAAGTCTGAACTATAGTCTTGCTACATAGGGTGGCCAGAAATTACCGTAAATATTTTTCCCTGTGGTCGGGTAAATTAAAAATTATTCGCAAATATATGCTATACGAATACGAAGCTACACTACAACTATGCCGATACTAAACTATACAAACATCACACTTATACTCCCGAATAGGATAGGCAGACCACCCGAAACGGTACTTAGACAAAACAATCATTAACGTTTCGTAAACACTTCGAGCATATTTTGAATTCTCGTTTTTTTGACATAAAAATTCCGGAAAATAAATTCACAGAGGTTTTCAGCCGCGTATACTGGACCGTTGATTAAAATATACTCTGCATAATGCCGAAGAATGGGTGGCAGTTGGACCTATTTTTGGATTTGCAAGATTATTATTGTTTGTAAATGAATATTGTAGCTAAAATAATCTGCTGTACGCTTTAGTCTTTGAGACTGTCTGTGTCTGTCTGCTGTACACCGCCGAACATGTCCGAATGCTTGCCGAACGTATTGCACGAATGCGCGTTATTGTTGATAGTAAACAATCAGGCGCACCGCGCGTCCGAGGCACTCAGTTACGCGGTCTGTCTCTACTTTTATATTTAAAATTCGCCATAAACTTTTAATCTATTGGACAAATAAGTAGATAGTGAACACTTACAGTGACCAAAGTGATAATATTGCGCACTTCAGACAAGTTTATTTGACTGACAAGCTCAAGCAAGTTCACGTTTTGCAGATCGACGAGGCAAACGAACCCATTGCAGTAGTCGTGAAGCTTCAAGTACTCGGATACCTGAAAAAAAAACACGAGATAAGAACTCAGTTGCGAATAAGGCCCTGCACAGACGACAGACTATCCGCGACAGACTTTTTGGTCTGTGAAAATAGAACCTATGCAATTATAAGCAGTAACGAACACGACTTTACTAATTTCAGTGTGAACTAGTTCTTTAAGGGTCTCCCCACATTAGTCGACCTTTATGTCAACGCAATAAGGGCGAACAAGACGTGAATTGGCTCGGCCATTCTCGGTCGAACGAGCCGAGCCGATTGACGTCTTGTTCGCCCCTATTGCATTGACATAACGCTTTTTCTACCCGCATTTGGCTGAAAAGGCGTCGACTGGTTTGGTGAGACCCTTAGACTAACTCCATGTGTGGCAATCCTTAAAGTTAAGGATAGCTACTCACAATGACGAACATCTGGTGCATGTCTTGGACTGCAGTCGGGTAGATGCGGCGCATACACATAATTTCTACCCGATAATGGTCCTCCGTCATTCTTGGCAGCACGATGACGTTGCTGAAACAATAGTGTTATTTTCAACAAAACGAGCTATTTTAACACAAGTCACTTCTTACAACATCCACGGAAGAATGGAGAGGTGTACTAAATTCGGGAACGTGTCTTATAGCACCACCTATCGTCGACTCGTAGAACTGCTTCTACAGACGTCATCTACTACAAACTGTTTGTTTCTGCATCGCGCTAACGAAATTTCAATGATCAGTTGCATAGCATAATATCTGCCTGGAGAGATATCTATATCGGAGTCTTTTCCACATACATATTTTGGAAAAACACTTGAACATTACCTAAGGGACCAGACCAATCGGTCGATCACGAGGCACGGCACTGGTCAACGTCGAACGGTGACTTATCTGGCGGCTTTAGTTGATCGACAGAGACTGGTCGACCAACCACACGGTCAATTGCCGGTCGATGGCCCCAGTCGACGCTGATCGATTAACTTCTAGTCTATCGATGCATTCGATCGAGTATCGATTAATTAATCAGGTAGAATCTATCGATCGACGTCAACTATTCCGTTCTACCACCAATCGATGCCGTCGATCGACGACCCATCGGTTAGTCTTTTAACACCGTAACTTACCATGAGTCGTGAATTTCAGTGAAGTCATTTTTTAAGTCGGCTTTAGCGAAAAGGTCTGGAGCAAAGGTTCGCATGGTGCATATCAAGTCCAACCGCTGCTTCGTCTTCTCCACGGAACCCTTGGAAGTGAGCAATAAGGTTTCCAAAAAATCCGAAGCTGTAATAAAAACACGTTTTTAAAAAAGTCGGTAAAAATGAGGAAAATATTGACCTCGAGTTGTTTTGAACAGTTGAATGACAGTCGAATGATTTTGCTAACTTGTTTGCTTGAAGAAAATGACTAGTATAGGTAGGTATGTATTGAAAATTAAACATTTTACTAAAATTAATTTTCTTAATATAAATACGGACTCGACGCAGTAGGCATAAAATGTCATTCATTTCTAACTTGTTTATTTAAGTGTACTACGTACAGAGAAAAACTTTAAATGATATCTCTGTGGTTGGTTTAAGAGCGTGCACACAAAATTCGGTGATTTTGATGTGTTTCCAATGCTTTAGAAAGCTATAAATCCTTAAGTTTTTAAAGAAAAACATATAAATAAACTCTTTTCCTAGGGATTAACGGAAAAAAATATTTTATTAGCAACACAGATTTCTTTTACTTAGCCAATTTGTTGAAGGGTTTTCACAAAAATACGCGTCAGAGCTGTCTTTCACTTGAAAATTTGCCATTAAAATTTACCATAAACGATATAAACTTGTTATTATCTGATAGACAATATAGTCTACTGGGGATTAACGGATTAACATGAATCAAATTATTGGTTTTTATTATTCAAATATCATTTTACATAATTTGAAATTTGAACCATTACTTTATTTTTTTTCTCATTGATTTTAATGTAATTACAAATGAAACAATTTTATTGTAAATTTACAGAATATGTTTAGTCTAACCATATTTTTTTCATGGCTAAATATGAGTTAATTTACATTTCACGATTTTTTAAACATTGGTCCAAAACCACTAAGGTCAGGTGGGGGAAGAGAAACGCAGGGATAAGAGGGCTCTACAGACTATAATCACTCATAACTCGACGAGTTATGGTCTGTGGTGCCTCTTACCCCTGCCCTGCCCCTGAATTTCTCTTCCCCCACCTGATCTTATATTACGTTCGTAAAAAATGTGTGCGCCCTCTTAATTATGTACAAATGTATCCATAATTTATGTACCTACCGTAGACAGGGATGGGTAGAAACAAAGCTGACATGTAACTCTGGATATAGAATCTGGGTAGTCTGGCAATCATAATATGAAAAATGTAAAACTGTGAGTGAAAAATCTTAGTTTTGCAACACCAAAGTAACAGCGATAATCTCGGCTGATAAACTTTAAACCATCCACACAGAAACAAGGTATCCTGAATTAAGATCAAATACTGTACCAATGCCGAAGCCGTGGTAACCCAGCGGTTCAACTGTGGCCTTTCAAGCAGAGGGTCGTGGGTTCAAACCCCGGGCCTCTGAATTTTTCGGAATTTATGTGCGATATCGAATTTGATATTTATCACGAGCTATTTCGTAAAAGAAAACATCGTGAGGAAACCTACACACAGCGACGAAGCAATTCAACGTTGTGTGTGCAGTTCCCAATCCGCACCGGGCCCGCGTGGGAACTATCGCCCAAGCCCTCTCATACTGAGAGGAGGCCTGTGCCCTGCAATGGGACGTATATTGTAATAACTTTAGTCATTGAAATGTCTGTGGTAAGAATAGGGATGACGACATTGTTAAAAATATGTCATTCTGAGGAGTTCTTCCTTGACAAACCCGAATGATAGTACTCACAGAAGTCCTTCTTGAGGAAGTGGTCCTGGTGCCGGATCCAGTCCTGCAGCAGCGCCAGGGCCTCGTCCACGCGCCCCGGAGCGCCCAGCCCGCAGGCCTCCCTCACATGCTGCAGCGTCTCTGGTTGGAACTCCAGGAGCTCATGCTTTAGAGTTTCCCTCATTTTGCGGCTTCTTTATGAACCCTCTTTCAGCCCCTTTTTGCAAAAAAAATGGAAATAACTACAGTGCCAATTCGTCAATTTGGCTTCAGTATTTGCTCTTGTGTGAAGTCGACTAAATTACGTAGATGAGTTGTCACATTGGTTGAAATATGGATGTAGACAAAAATGAGATACGGACGATAAGGTAAATGTACCAATGCTCGACGCCTCAACGCACTGTAGGTAAATGACGCCCATCTGTCACCTGTCTTACTGACATAAGGTTGCAAGTGCCATGTATTTGGTCAGTGTCGAGCACAGGGACGTTTACCTTATCAGAAATTTTACAAGTTGGCACTGTGGTCAAATTAGGAATGTAGACAAAAATGAGATATAAGTAGACCAAATATCAGAAGGTGGACGAGTGAAGGTGACGATTTAGGAATTGTAGATTGACGACATGACACTGTGGACGATTTAAGATGACTTGCTTGTTAGGCCCTACGCAGACGACGTACTATCCGCGATGGACTCTTTAGTCTGCGAAAATAGAACCTATGGAATTATATGTAGTAACGAACACGACGCATTCATACTATCCATGCGGACTATTTGTGCGCCGCAGAATCGATTGCATAAAAAGTCTGTCGTCTGTGCTGCCCCTAAAGCCAGTCAAACGAACGACGTCCCAAAACTTCGTTTGGCGCAAGCAAATTGACTGTTGGGGATTGGTTGTTACACGAAAATGTTTTACCGAGACGCTCGGGATCACGATCGCATTACTCCGTCAAGCCCATGCCAATTCCGAGCGCGTTAGGCCTTTTAACATAGAGCTGCCAAAAAGTGACGAAACTGTAAAACCAGTTAGTAACTATACGTCGCACACGATGACACGATGCTACTTAAACTGTAGTTTCACTGAGTATTGACAATTTTAGCAACTTTGTCGCTAGTAGTGACGACTTTTGCCGGAAAAAATAGTTAAGTAAATTACAGATAAAAAGTGTCCCGAAAATGATTTAATCAAAAGATACATATTGTACGTTATTTCAAAGATGCCGTACAGATGTAGTGAGAAACTATTTTCCTTCGTAAATCTTCGGAAAAGTTCGTATTTATCGTTTTATTACTTAAAATTAAAACAATTACAATTATTAGGTACTTAAAACTGGATATTTACCATATATTATACGGAATGAATTCCCTTTAAAATGGGTACCGAAGCTATTTGAGAGAAAACGATAAATACGAACTTTTCAGAAAATTTACGAAGGAAAATAGTTTCTCACTACATCAGATCTGTACTTTAATTATTATAATCTAATCATAATCACTTATCAATACATCGCTAGTCGCTAAGTCTAGAGCAAAAGTAGTCACTTCTAGCGATGAAGTCGCTAAATTGGCAACACAAGCAGAAACTCGGGCTACCAGTTTCGCAGCTACTTATAGCATGTCTTTTAGGTTTTAAGTTCAAAGATACATACGTACCATAAATGGTTGTCGCTTAAAATATAACTTAACCCATATCCTTAGTTGCCTATGACACCCACGGAAGAAATGGAGAGGTGTTATTTTAAACCCGACACCACATGGCAAAAAAACTCACCTCAAAATATGTTTGCAAGGTCTATTGGTACACACGACTGCAAATACGAAGATTAGCGTTGAAAATAATAATTCTTGGTTAAATATGAGACGTGGTCTTTAAAAATAAAGAAGTAGGTATTTTTTTCTTTATTGCTAATAAAATGACAGCTCAAGGTGAGCCCATAACTACCAGCCTCTACCATTTATTTATTATTTATTATTGGCAGGCAAAGCACACAAAATGTTACATTGACAAAACCATAAAATTTTCACGTGCCTTTTACTTTTGAAATAACTGAGTGTTGTGGGTCAGAAGCACTAGGCATTAACTCGTTAATTCGTTAACCGTTAATTAACGAAGTTTATTTTTGAGAAACAGACTGAAATCTTAAGTTAAAACTTAATGATATGGTAACGGATTTTTCAACTTTCGTTAAATTACCCAAAGTCCGTTATTCACTAATCCTATCCATATACTTACCGCTCGCACCGCGAATTAACTTAATAAGTTCGACTGTTTTGCCACTGGGTATGAGTGGGATATCATCGAATGATTCCTTATGATTCGTTTCATTTCTTAGCGAGAGCACCAAGAGTGGCAAGAGTGACGAGTTCTCTTTTTTTCGTTATGTATGCAATATGTAGTTTTTTTAGTTTGTTTGCTCTTCGTGATACATTGTGTTTGTAAAGCGTGTGTTTAAAAGAGTATTCGACTTAAAACCATAATTAATATCACGCGTTAACGGGTTAGCAATTAACGTTAACTTCCGTTAAAATCCCTGAAACGTAAACTTGTGACGAAAGTTTCAGTACAGGATTAGCGATTAACGAAGTTAATTATTTGGTTAACGTTGCTGAACTATGCTCAGAATCTATTCGTTTTATCAGGGAAGTGGGGCGTAGATTGAATGAAAGACGATCGTGCAGATTTGTTCTTGGTACAAAGGCTGTCCATCGCCATCCAAAGTGATGTAGCTACCGTAGCGCCACCTAACGCTAGACAAAAACATCACTATTTCTCGGCCACAACCAGCACATTTAGGTCAGCAGGAAGATGGCAGGAAGAGATCCCTTATTAAAGGATGTGTTCCGTGTGTTCGCTTTTATACTTATGTTTTGTTTTGTGCTTGTTACGAGTATTTTGTCATGTTTATTTTGTTCAATAAAGAGTTACATACTTACTTACATATTTATTTAAGTTTTAAGTTGGCAGGTGTAAGAGACAGGTTGCTAACCTGTCGCCTAAAATGTACCTTAACCTATGTCCTCAATCGCCTCTTACGACATCCACGGTAGAAATGGAGAGGTGTTATTCTAAAACCGACACCATACAGAACTACGTACGAATACGTTTTTCAAGACTTTGAATAGGTAATAACCTTCGTGTTGATTTTTGTTCGAATAACTTTAAAAACAGTAAATTTTCATACAAACTTTACACCCCCATTTTATCCATTATTTGCAAAATCCTTTCTTATGGCTAACATACACGTAACAGTATACTTGCGCAAACCTGGACTTGCGCAAGTATACTGTTACGTGTGTTGGAAGATAATTGCGCAAATTGACATATACGTCTATTTGTGCAAGTCCAGGCTTGCGCAAGTATACTGTTACGTGTATGTTAGCCATTAGTGCTTAGTTGCTACGTTATAAAAGGAACCCTCTGTGTAAAAAGAAGTTTCTAGCTTTTATAGTCTAGGCCCTGCGGTGATCAGTCGGTCAGTCAGTCAGTCAGCTTCTTTTATACGTGTAGACTTAGGCACGAATGTATCAAATTAAATTTAACATTAACGTTGAATAATGGAGGCACATCACTACTTTAAAATTGCAAAAAACAGGCACTGTAGGCAACGTCGGCAACGATACTAGAATTTTAATATGTAGGTATTATGCAAATTCTAGTATCCGAGATTAAAAAAAATATAGGTGCGATGGTAATGGTGTGGTTGTATATTCTAATAAATCTACCTACATTCGGACTGGTACTATTTTATTGTAATTAATTTCCACCAAAAAAAAACAGACTTCAAATTGGCAATATCCTGAAAGCATACATGTATAGCTTTTCAGACTATTAAGGAATTATGTATAATACCACCAAAATATAATTAACTTGATACCAACCTAAAGTAAGATTTTACAAATTGATAAAAGTCAAAAGTTAATTCTGATGAAGAACTTCAAAATTGTATCCGACGTAGATGTATGTATTGGAACTCTTTATTGTAAAAAAAACATGACGAAATGACAAGCACAGAACAATACACAAGTACATAAATATATACATACATAGGGAACTCTTGCGGCTGAGAACTCATAACTTATGTTCTACGAACCTCATTTTTTAAGTACTTAGTAAGTAAACATTTTATTATACACGAAACACAAAAAAGCAAGCGAAATGGTAAACTACAAATGTGGTATATCTATACTAATATTATAAAGCAGAAGAGTTTGTTTGTTTGAACGCGCTAATCTCAGGAGCTACTGGTTCGAGTTGAAAAATTATTGTTGTGTTGGATAGACCATTTATTTACGAAGGCTTTAGGCTACATAGCATCACGCTGCGACTAATAGGAGCGAAGAAAATTCGGAAAGTGTGGAAAAAACGGGGGAAATTAGTCACTATTCCACGCGGACGGAGTCGCGCTCACAGCTAGTAGGTACGTAATCCTTACTAATATTATAAGTCAGAAACTTCAGAAAGTGAGTTTGTTTGTTTGTTTGTTTGTTCCGCTTTCACGCCGTAACTACTGAACCGATTGCTTTGAAATTTTGCAGACGTAAAGATAGAAGTCCGGATTAAATAATAGGCTACTTTTTATCCCGGAAAATTGATGTTCCCGAGGGATAACAAAAATATAGTTTGCTTGCTAGATCGATATCGATCGATGATAAATCGATATCGATCGATGACCGATCGATAGATGATAGATCGATGGCGCTGTGTGTCATTTGAAACGAGAAGTTTTCTTATAGTTGTGCTATATACCGCAATATAACCGAGTTCCACGCGGGCGAAGCCGCGGGCGGAAAGCTAGTATTATATAAACCAAAAAACACGTTACATATTTTTCTATAATCTATCTAGAACGGACTAAGGCTAAGCGCGCACTACAACTTTTTGTCGTGCGACACGATTTTAAAATAGCGCTGTCCATACTGATTTTTTCATCATAGTGCGCGCGATGACATAAATAAACCCTTACGTTGCATTTCTGCGACAAAAAGTCGTAGTGCGCGCTTAGCCTAATTCGAATGATACATATTTCACCGACATGCCTATTATAGAGTATGTAGTTTGTGCCACTTTGCCTGCAAGGCTGGCCAATAAATTTTCCAGGTGAGCAAATTTTGTAACAACGCATGAAAGCGCTTCGGCCAGCCTTGCTTTAGAATCTTTAGGTGTTTAAAAGTTAGGTGCTGCGCAGACGATAGACTATCCGCGACGGATTTTTAGTCTGTGAAAATAGAACCTATGAAATTATAAATAGATAGATAGATAGATCTTTATTTCAATTTGAAAATTACATTATATTAGATTTTTCTAAACATAACAAATTCACAAAATGATCGTCAAATAAATAATAAAAACAAATAAAATGAGTATTATAAATCAAATGTCAAAATAATTTAAAAGAATGATTCAATCATATAAAAATAAACGTAAAACAAAATGTCAAAAATAATTAATAAAAAAAAGCAAAAAGTAAAAAACTGCGAATTACACAATGTGATAAAGTCATGATGAATGCATACATATAAATTGATAATAATAATGTCAAAATTAAAAACAATATTGTAAAATACAATGTCAATAATAATAAATAATAAAAATTCTAAATATACATGTCATTACAACAATACCTAATGATTATTCGAGATACTCTTTTACCGAATAAATTGATTTGTTCAACAATAGTTTTTTTAGCTGGCATCCAAATGTTCCGTCCGAAGTAACAGTATATGCAGTAACGCACACGATGCACAAAAAGTCTGGCGCACAATGCATACAATCCATGCAGAGCAGACTCGATCCCACAAGAAAGTCTGTCGTCTGCGCTACTAGAGACTACTGGCCCATGTTGAAAAAAATATGGGTCATCTGAACCACCAGGTGACCTATCTAGAACGATATAAGAGCATAAAATAATAAGATTTAGCACTATGCCGTCACTTGAAAGCTGTCCGCTGTCCAATTGAGTGCAGGTGAAAAATCAAAAGTACCTACAACCCTCGATTATTTCCCATTGCGGAATAATGATTAGAAGCAGTATTGAAATAGTATGAAACTGGTGCCGTATACAATGGTGAGCCACAAAGTCAAATTTTCTTTTTATTTTCCGACTATTCCCAGGGTAAATTTGGTCGTTTGATTTTTTAGATAGGTCTAGATAGGTCACCTGGTGGTTCAGATGACCCATATTTTTTGGGCCAGTAGTCTAAGTATACAGCTTAATCGACGCTGAGGGCTCGGAAAGACCCCGGCAGTCCGAAGAGGGAGTCGCGGTGTTCGCTGCGCCGGCGCGCCTCGTCTGTGCCAGCCGGCTGCATCGCCCGCATGTGGCTCACGTGGTCTTCACTCGAGAACCGCTCCGTCCAATCCTCTGCAATTTTGTTTAGATAAGTAAATGAGATATAAAAACCGGCCAAGTGAAGGTCGGACTCGCGCACGAAGGGTTCCGTACCAAAAAGGCAAAAAAACACGTTTTTTCTATGGGAGTCCCCGTTGATTATTACTATTATTTTGATTTTAGTATTTGTTGTTATAGATGCCACAGAAATACATCATCTGTGAAAATTTCAACTATCCAGCTGTCACGTTTCGTGAGATACAGCCTGTTGACAGACGGACAGACAGACAGACAGCGAAATCTCAGTAATAGGGTTCCATTTTTACCCTTTGGGTATGGAACCCTAATAAAAAAGTTATTTATCACGTTTCGTTTTCGATTCGAGCTTTTTTTGACGACTGACTAAAGCCGATGTGTGCTTCATTGTCATCCTAGATGATGTGCACCAAATTTCAAGCGAAACAAACCAACCGTTGAAGTGTTCCCTCCATCGGAGACGGTCTTAAGTGGGCAAAAGTCTACTCCTAGACTATTGCATTGTCATCTGATTTACGTAAGTGTACAAAATTTTTGCTCAGTCGGGAAAATTAGCCGAAGATTTGGTCGAAGCCGAAGGTTTGCAAGGTATCTAAATTTGAAATATACCGTCAGGGCGATGCTACAGCGAGGCACAGAATTCCGAATCTCAGAAGTTCTGAGATTAAAATAACTATTGCATTTCTCAAGGTCGGCTTTGGCATTGTCCCAGTGACAATTTAGTGATTTTGCCTTCGGCAATTTATTTCACTTCTTGTCCTTACTGTACAACTCCTCCATGGGTTTCTCCTCGCCGCCATAGTCCGCGGGCAGGATGCGCCTGGGCACGTGCTCGTACAGCTCCTCGACGCTCCTGTGCACTTGGATGCGCGACGTGATCTTGGGGCTGACCACCTGCTTCAGCAGTCCCACGACCGTGTCGACCACCTTCGAAGGTGACACGAAGTGGATGGACTTCACGCGGGAGCCGTAGCCTTTCTGACAACGTTTACAACATTTTTTTTAACTTAAGTAATATTATCCAAAAACTGACTTCAATATCATCACTAGACATAGAGGACAGACCAACTAGAGAAACAATGATGGCCTCCCAGTTCCGCAATCCGTCAGTTTATTTCAACTTACAAACTGTCACAGAAACTGTAAAGAGCCAATAACCATAGAGGAAAAAGCCACTGCGTTACGTGCGATCTTGGGCCGGCCAGTAAGAGCACAGCGAACGCCGCCATGCTTTGGCGGAATCGTCTTCAAACAAATTCAATGACATTAGTAATCTATACGTTCTGTCCTCTATGTCACTAGATATACAAAGTACAAAAAGATACGAACGTACAGTCAAGGAAATCGATACCTGTGCCACTTTGTACCTTTACATAGTGAGTTTCATATTGCTTTGATTAGTAGGAAGTATGGTTATGTCACAGTGACATTGCTTGTGGTAAAAGTACAAAGTGGCACAGTAATCAATTTCCTTGAATGTACATTATGCTTGTATTCCTAAATAGGGTAGGCAGAGCACATAAACGCTACATAGATAAAAATAATTAATATTTAATTTACATTTCAGTATTCGTAGCCACTTCCAGCATAGTTTTAGGTTTCAAAACAGATGGAAGAGGTAGTGACAGATTGCTAGCTTAAAAAAGATCGTCGATAAAATATTGCATGCCACGTTTCTACACAATTCAAAATATAGTGTTCGTGTGAATGCGAGAGCCGTGGCGCGCGGCTCCTAGATGAAGGGCTGCACACTACGCCGGAACATATCGAGAAACACTCGATTTAAGACATGAATTAATGTACAAAATTAAAAAACTTACTGTGCTTAAAGTAACACTGTTCCTTATGTCAACCAGGTTGAGTTTGCTGACAAGTTCAAGCAAGTTCACGTTTTGGAAATCGACGAGGCAGATGAACCCGTTGGCGTAGTCGTGGAGGGCAATGTACTCAGATATCTGAAAAAAACTTGCATGATAAGAATAATTTTAAACAAAAAAAAACCGACTTCAAATTAGCAATATTTTAAAAGTATTCTGTTTACTGAATGTAAAATCTTGACTTCATCAACAAATTACCGAAAACGCCGTACATCTCCATACATATAAAATTTGAAGAGTTCCCTCGATTTCTCCAAGATTCCATCATCAGATCCTGGTTTCGTGCCAATGGGACCAATTTCGAGTTATACCCTTTCGATTAAAAAAAAAATTTTGAAAATCGGTCCACGGGTTTTCGAGATATCGAGTAACATACAAAAAAAAAAAAAAAAAAAAAAAAAAAAAAAAAAAAAAAATTGGTCGAATTGAGAACCTCCTCCTTTTTGAAGTCGGTTAAAAAGGGAAACACAAATCTTGCCCAAAGTCACTATTCCACGCGGACGGACTCGTGGGCACAGCAAATCTCGATATGAAGACATGCCTGTATGCGTTTTATTTCCTACAAACAGTTTAAATATTTGACTTATTATTATTAATGGATTTTAAGGTTCCGTATCCAAAGGATGAAAACGGGATCCTATTACTGAGACTTCGCTGTCCGTCCGTCCGTCTGTCGCCAGTTTGTATCTCACGAACTGTGCTAGTTAGACTGTTGCAAATATTTCTGTTGCCACTAACAACAAATAGTAACAATAACACGAAATTATTATTCACTGGGGGCTCCCGTACAGCAATTGTGTTATTTTTTTGTATTTTTGGGTCGACATACGATTGGGTGATGAGTGGAACGGAACGGAACCCATCGACTCCGACTCGCGCTTGGCCGGTTTTTATTGCTACTCACAATGACGACCGCCTGGTAAAAGTCGAGGGCGACGTCAGGGTACACGCCGCGCATCCACAGTATCTCCACCCGGTAGAAATCGTCCGTCATTTTTGGTAACACCAAACAGTTGCTGAAACAATGACAAACGGACCAGGAATGTTGTGAATGTTCGCATCGATTTCGACATCCGCATCCTCATCCGTATAAATAGATGCGGAGTTAATGCGGATGTGTTACATGTCGCGAAAAGAAAGAAAGGTGTGGGCCCGCCGAGTCGCGCGTGTCGAGTGTCGACCAATAGGAAAGCAGTTTTGTTTTGGACTTCGTAGAATCGGTGACGGTGTGTTCAAAGTTCCTAATGAGAAACCAAGGATACATTAGGAGACAAATGTGCCGCGACACGTGTATATACGCGAATATAAGTCGCGTGAAGTCCGGCAACGTCGCGCTACTTCGCCCGACGTTGCTGGGGACACGTGTCGTGGCATTTGTCCCCTAATGTATCTTATCTTTGGCTTCACTTACCACATACCTACATACATACATATTCTCACGCCTGTATTCCCAAGAGGGGTAGGCAGAGCACATGAATTCAAAAATCTAGTGCTACTACTTCACTTACCACAGTTTGTGCATTTCGTTGAAATCATTTTTGAAGTCGACTTTGGCGAAAAGGATCGGGGCAAAGGTGCGCATGCTGCAAATGAAGTCCAAGCGCTGCTTCGCCTTCTCCACGGAACCCTTGGACCTCACTAGCAAGGTTTCCAAAATAGCCGGAGCTAAAAAAAACAGAAAATAGAATTTCATAGACAAGGCCGATGAGATTGCAAAATAAGTATGGCTGGAAACAAGCAGAAATAAGTAGGGGAGACGGAGGTGAGTTGTGACAGACGAGAGTTGTGCCATAGCCAATTTTTTGGAACCTATTAACTGTTAGCGAGCTCGCAATAGTGCGCGTTTGTTAGCTCGAGACTTAACTAACAAACGTGCGCTATTGTGAGCTCGCTATCAGTTAATAGGTTCCAAAAAATCGGCTATGTCACAACTCTCCTCTGTCACAACTCACCTCGGTCTCCCCAACCTACATACATCACGCTTGTATTCCCAAACGGGGTAAGCAGAGCGTACAAAATGTCACATAGATAAAATCATGTCTGGGTCATTGTCAAGCCGGGCAATTTTTTTCGCCAAAAAATGAAACACGTGATTTATAAAAATCAATAGTACATTGAGCAACTAGGGGAGGAAATGGAACATTATTAACGAGAGGCTGTTAGAAGCCCGACGCCGCAGGCGGAGGGCA
>BHDV01035577.1:0-11027 GCA_005406045.1 Adoxophyes honmai
TTTAGAAAAATCCCAAGTCGCAGACTCGTTAGTTCTACTCTAATTACCTATACAAAACTATGTCTATCTGTTTCACGCTTCATGGCAACTTATAGTTCGTTTTTAGTTTCAAAACTAGATTTAAGAGGTATAATAATAACAAATTAGCCTAGTTACCTAGCCTACCGTCTAAAGCATATTATTATCTAAAACTATTTCCCTAGCCGCCTCTTAAGACTTCTACGGAAAAATGGAGAGGTGTTGATCTAAATAGGACATTACAAGTAATCAAATTACAATGTATGTATGTACAACCCTTAATTGTACAAAACATCCCAAAATAGCAAGACAGAACAACTATATAATAACCATATTACTACTGTACCCGTAAACCCGTGTGGTGCCGGGTTAGAATAGCACCTCCCCCTTTCTTCCCGTGGGTGTCATAAGAGTCGACTCTGGGAAAGGGTTAGTGTATTGTGGGCGATGGGCTAGCAACCTGTCACTGCAATATCACGTTTGACTGCCTACCCCTCTTGGGAATACAGGCGTGAGTATATGTATGTATGTATGTATGTACTACTGTCACTTAGTTACAAACGGCACATTTCAAAAACATACTCATTCATCAATTTAGTCCCCTAGTTCAGTCGACTACAATCATTCAATTTATACAAATGGCGTTAGGATGTGTTGTTGAAAATATTCTTACTTCCCTCGTCTCCAATTCCGCCGATGCTTTCATGTTATTCTTTATGTATTTGACCATCTCGTCGCCAACTTTTAAGACGGTTGGTAGATATCCCTTTAGCTTAGCCAGAGTCAGAGCCGGGGCTACTCGATTGCGGGCTGCTTTCCATTCATCACCGAAGAGGAAGAATGGACCATATGCTGAAAGGACGTCAGCTTTTCTGTCTATCTGATTGGTCACGGAAAATTTTTGATAGTTAGAACAACTTTGTTATACTATGTCATCACGAGAGACCTTCTAAGTCACCTGAATAACACATAGATACAAGCTGAAATAAGCTCTCCCGGCGACAATTCATTGAGGTAATGTTGCAGTGAAATTAGTAAAACAGAGATTTGAATATATTATTATCTCTGACGGGTATGAAAGATGGCGAATCCATTCCATCTCTGACTTTTCTAAAACACTTTTCTGACGTTTCGTCATTATATTCTTGTTCGATTAAAATGGCAGGTTTCAAGAAGAACTTTAATACTTCTTTTGTTACTTTATTTTGCCATTGCACTTAATCTAGTCAGATTTTATCAAATCACCAGAAACCTATTTTAGTTGAGATTCTATTTTTTCCCTAATCTTGTTTACCGAATGATCAAACATTTCTCGACTTTTTGAGTTCACTTTTCAATTTACTTTCATGATTTACTTACATTAAATTACCATGCGAAATCAAGTTAAATGACAAAGCGTGTTTGTTGGCCGATTTTGTTATTTCACTAAACAGAATCAGAAATGGTCAAATGACTGAAATTTTCTAGTGATTGAAAACTTTTCCCCATTTTATCAACCTTCGTGATTTGATCATTTCACTGCGACATAATTAAGCAGTCATAGGATATTCAGGGTGTCCCAAAAAATAGTGTCAAGCAAAAGTGCAGAGATAGATCAAGGGGTATCGGAATCATCCCCATGTATGTCCCGCGTTTTATTATAGTTTACGAGCTAAATTTTTTTGTATGTAGCATGGAAAACCTACTATTATTACCTTACCTACGCTATATAAAGACTTGCCAAATGCCAAGTTTCATGCCAGGGAGTGTAACATTCTTGGTGTACAGTCGACCAAGAAATTGGTCTACCCCCTCAAGATCGATATTCATTTGAACCTCATGAAACAACAAGGTCGATTTCCCCTCGCCATAATATTATGACAGTGACAATGCCAACCTTGTGACAATTTTGATCTCACAGAAACTTTTGTCAAAAGTGGTAGACCACTTTCTTGGCCCACCGTACTTAGTCCACACACTAACGGTTAGCATTTTCGGTTGCTAAATAAGTGAAAAACATTTAATATGGAAAACGCAAATGTTATGGAAATTTTCATACAAAATTCCAAATTCATAGATAAGGACCTAATATTTAAAATAAACTCACATATATTCCATTGGCATTGAAACTGGAGAAGTCGGAGACCAAGACATACTTGATGAGTTCAGGATCTTTCACCATCAACCCTGGCACATTCATAGCATAGTATCCAATTAATGGAGCATCAGGATACTCTCTAGAACACACATGCATACACACATACATAAACATCAGGCTCCCTGGCAGGCTGCAATGTAGGCAGAGAGAAAAGAGTGCCACTCGCTTCTATGTGCTTCTATTCTGACATCCTTCATACTTGTGATTTTCATCGAGGTTTATTTTATCACTTAGGTAAACATTAGGTAGCAAACATCCAAACATCCATACTCAAAAACTTATAAGGAGTACTTACCTGTACATAGCGCCATAGATGTCGTTCCAATGTTTAGTTACAAACAACATGGGTCTAAAATGGCCGAAAAAATATTCGCAACCCGACGCCGTGGGTATGCCCTTCTTCGCCAGTAATCAAACTTGCAACTTGTTACCAAATATATTACAAGGGCTATGAGCCCAAGAACTAAATATGGCCACATGTTGAGGACCTAAGGACAACGTATGGCGCAGTGCAAGGTCCCGGTTTGAACTAAATTACCTCGTGTGTTCATAAGTTTTGAGACAAACTTTATCGTCGAATTTTATTAAATGATAATGATTTATTTTTATGATACAGTTATAGGGTTGATGAAACACGCTGTGTTAGTAGAATAAAAATGGATTTTACTCGAAATGTCCACCATTATTTTTAATACAAGCTCTTAAGCATGGTTTCCACTCATCAATAGCTTCAGGTACTTTTTCAATAGGAAAACGTTTTGTTTGTTTCACTAATGTGCTTTTCGGGGCCCGAAGGTTTGGATGTGGCTTTCGACATGCCCTCAGCTCTGGTTCCGTCCGCAAAGAGTAATCATAGGATTTAAGTCTGGGCTTGAAGAAGATCATTCCTCAGTACTAGTAAACGCGGCCAAATTTTCTTTTACCCACTTTTTTGTGAAATTCACATTGTAAGAGGAAGCAGAATCTTGCTGGAAAATTCAGTCTTTGTCAGCGAATAGAGAGGTAAATAAGGGTTTTAAAACGTTCTGTAGAATGTCATTCTGATAATTTTGTGCTTTGACTTTGACCCCTTTTTGACAAAAATGGAGTCTCGTAACACCTTCATGTGTAACGGACCACCATACCACAATATTAGCTGCATGATGTGTGCCTTGCACATTCCGCGCGTTAGACGGAAGGTCCTTTAGGCTTTCGGCGTAGATTTTATAATTCTACCTATTAAACTTTTCTTCGAAGGTAACTATTTTCTTATCCGTGAACAAAATTTTTGAAGGGTCGTGCTGCTTAAGTAACATTTGACAACGTTGGTGCCGCGTTTTGCGCAGACGATCATTTAGATAGTGTACTTTTTTCTTATTTTACGCTTTTAATTTAAGATCATATTTAAGTATTCTATTCACCGATATACGTGAAATGCCAGTCTGTAGCCCATCTTCTTCTGCGTGCGACACGTATATCGACGAATTCGTTCTTTGATCTTCTTTATGTTAGCAGGAGTTCTTACAGATCATGGACGATCAGTTATTGGGCGGTTTTCAATCCTTTGTGTATCCTTGTAACTCCTTTTGATATAATACACAAAGTTGCGACTTGCTCCAATACTTTATAATTCGTTAAAAAAATATATTAGTTTTTTTCCGATTTCATACAATAAAATTACACTACACCGCAATTGTTTTTTGGCCGCCATTTTGACAAAACAATGATAACAAAAAGAAAATATTTATTATTTTAATCTTAAGATTCCAATTTAAAGTTATTAAATAGCCACAGCCAGCAACCAGCACGTTTTCATTAAAAATCTATCGCTTGAAATACGTCTCAAAACTTATGAACACACGAGGTAAATCAGCAGAGGCAAATAATATCCATACAGTAAGAAGAGTGATCGTCTGAATGTTCGCAGTGGGCTAATATTCCTTTACCACATGGAAGCGAGAGTTTGATTATGAGAATGATGCATTTTATCATGGTCACCCTGTAGTTACAACCGACGTCGAAATTGAATTTGTTTACATTTTGCCGTCGGCATTTCATATAACTGCGAGCGTTAGTAAACTGACGACACCGTATTATATTAAATTAATATAAAATATAGTAACATTAATATTAAATTGCCTGCGACATTATACAATGCATACACAAAAACTAGTCTGTTTTACGATTTGGGGCTACTTTTGGCACAGTTTGTTCAAAAAGGGTGGTGACAGGTCGCCTTTGCTTTTTACGACATCACATTGCATTATTAAGCTTGAAATTTTGCTGTTTTTAAATTGGTTGTATGCTATATTTGAAAAAAAAAATCGAAAATCCTTTCTTCAGTGTGTGAAAAGGGGACGTAAAATTAGCGTGAAATATTTTTGAATTGCCTATATTCAACATATATTAAGCGCGGACGAAGTCTCGGGCAAAAGCAAGTGATAAGAAAAAAAACTTATTTAGAGATAATACGTTTATTTTCATAACAAAAATAGAAAAAAGAAAAGATAATAATATGCGAAAAAGAGTTTCTGAGATATCGAATTTTATAGCAAAAATATTACAAATTTCGTAGTAACTTTTAAAATCGAAAGTTTTCAAATAAACCTTTAATCCTATTGTTTCGAAAAAACGATTAACTGTTTGTTTTTTAATCATGCTTTAACAGATAAAAAAGTGTCCATGCGCAAATTTATATATCTTGCTAAATTTGATGTCACGGACTAGTATAAATAGTCATATATGTTACACGAGTATAATATTTTATCTATCATTTGGTATGCTTCTACACCTGCCACTGTTTATTTGATTTCGTCAAAAACCAACCACACATCGTCTTTGGGTCGATGCGTCAAGCCTGCAGCCGGATCAAACTGGATTTGACCAGTTTTCGGGGACGGTTTCACTATAAAGTTTTCGAGCACTTTTATAAGCGCTACCTTTATCTTCAATGCTGCTATCCTTAGACCTGTAATCGTCAAACAATAATTATGAAAAAAGTAAAATAAATGTAAAATGATCCCACAAAAATGTCTTTTCCTTTTTGAGGAGATGAGACAGAATAAATAACATGACGAGATGATGAAGAAATTGTGGAGAAGAAAGCGTCGTGTCGAAGTTCAGATGAACATGAATAACAATCTATCAGTTGAGTTCAAGTGTCTTCTAACATAAAATACTGAGGTAGGATTACGTTGAAAAGTAATATAAAATAAAGATGCAATTGCCAGGGAAAGTGGAGGACCCACCAAGAGGACAAGATTAGTCCGTCAGATTGAAGTGATTGTGGACGTACTCCTTAAATTGATAGACGGAGAATTCACCACGAGTGTGGATACCGTTGTGATTAATACGATTAAGGCGCTTGTGCACTACCATGAATTTTACGGTCCGGCTTTTTACTTAATGTCTCGTCTCTCTTGCTGTTACATGAAATAGTATTAACGTGAGCGGGACGGCGCTAGACAGTAAAAACCCGGACGGCCGGACCTGAAAATTCATGGTAGTGCACAAGCGCCCTTACGATTTTACCTTTTGCTTGAAGTTGAGCCGAAATCAAACTTATACGAAAATTAGTCATCATGTCATAGGTTTATGATCTGAAGGACAAATCTAGGCATTCAAAGATGTTTGACGACATGTAAATATTTTTGACTGAAAACGCTTTAATTGACTCGTTTTGTAGCCTCCACCACAAAGAACTTTTAATAATCTTACTATTCTAACTGAACGATTAATTGATTTTTAGTCGTCTTTCTTATTTTCAGATCCTTACCAATACACTTTTTCGGGCCTTCTCCAAAAGTCGTATTAGCGAATTTTGGTCTCTTTGCAATTTTTTCCTCCGAAAATCGCTCCGGGTCAAAAATTTGTGGATCCGGATAATATTTAGCATCCATATGAATGCTACTGGTAGGTATGGTAATGTATGTACCCTTGGTTATTTTAAGTGGTTTGGAATTTGGCACAGGCAAGTAACAGTCTCGAGTGCACTCTCTGAACGATAGAAAGCTATGAAATCGGAAGAATTCTGAAAAAAAGGCAGTTTTCTCATTATATCATTTAATTTTGTCGAAGTTATTTAACTGTTTTTTTTAAACACTACGAGTATGATCAACTTGTCTGAAATTATCTTTTTTTTTATTTGTACATTAAACTACCGTGAGACTCATATTGAAAATTTACGGATAACTTACGTTTTTAAATCGAGTTTAGCTCGACATGTTTCAGGCTAATTCGTAGCCCTTCATCTAGGAGCCGCGACTGCTGCTGCCAAACATTAAATGAAGGGCTACGAATAAGTCCGAAACATGTCGAGCTAAACTCGATTTAAAAAGTAAGTTATCCGCCAATTTTATTATTTGGGTATTTTAAGCTACCTACATAATAATTATACTTACCACAATATACCATTTCCAAATATTTCGCATTTTCAATATCCTCTAGTGTCAGTTCTCCGTTATTATTGGATTTTATTTGCCTTAATTCCTCGCGAATTTTTTGTTGGACTTTCGGGTATTTTGAGAGCTGAAAACAATGCAATAGTTTTAAAAATGGTCCTCACTCTATACTCTAAATCTAAAGAAATCATAGCAATTATATAAATAAATGATGTCGATGGCTCTTTGCTACAGTTATTTACAGTTACATACAGTTACTATCAGAATATAGTGCAGAGCTTTGAAAATCTACATTGTACAGCGCTGCTACAAATACGTTACTAGCTTTAGTATTTATATACTTACATACATATAATCATGCCCGTGTTCCCAAATGGGGTATGCAGAGCACACGAAACGTGACATAGACAAAACAATGATTATGACTATAAATCAGGTATCGCAGCCACTTCTAGCATAGTTTTAGGTTTGCAAAGATGGAAGAGGTAGAATAGTGACAGGTTGCTAGCCTGTCGCCTAAAAGATTATGTTAATCTATTTCCTTAGTTGCCTCTTACGACATCCACGGAAGAAAGGGAGAGGTGTTATTCTATCCCGACACAACACGGATTTAGTATTTGAGTACTACAAATTAGCTTTTTCAAGTCAAATCAGGTATAACCAATGTCTCCCTAATATTCCTCTAGGGTGTAGCCTGTATGGAGACGCTGAGATCATAATTTTCCGTAGTCCTTTTGACAGATGGAGAAAAAAAAGAAACTGAGATACTGCAAATCTCGGACTGGAAGCATAAAATGTGAGAAGACAGCTAAAAAGATGAAGAAGGATCTGATATGAATATGAGCTGCAGACAACGTAACAAGTTTGTTACTCCATAAATATTCCTAGATATTCGTAGAAGTATTCAACTAATCCAAACGCAACTTAGTTACTCTCGTCATAGTCTGTAGCATAAATGAAAACAGATGAAGCCAGATCATTATTCTGTATGTAGACATTGTTGACCTCATAAGTCAGGAGAGAGTAAAACAATGTTTTAAAAATTGCCACCATGGAGATGATGGAGACGCCTAAGTCCAATTCTAAACCACACATTGCTGTTAAAAATAGACTACTTATGTATACTATGTATATGGTAGAAATGAGAGCGTTAAGTTAAGAAGTATGGAAGGTGTAACACTGAAAGACAGAATACGAAATAGTGTGATAAGGGAAACAGCTAGCGTGAAAGTAGATATAGTGACTAGAATAGAAAGAAGTATGCTTAGCTGGTTTGGTCATGTAGAGAGGATGAATGAAAAAAGATTGACTAAACAGATCTATGTTGGTAGTGTGAATGGATGTGTTGGGAGGGGAAAACCTAGACGTACGTTCCGTGACCAAATCGCGGACGTTTTAGAAACAGGTCAGGTCAAGAGTAGGTATCCGATATCGACGAGCATGTATTAAGAAACTAATGAATGTGGATGAAGCAAAAGAGGTATGTCAGGATCGTAGCAAGTGGAACAAAGTGGTCTCTGCCTACCCCCGTGGGAAAGAGGCGTGACGGTATGTATGTATGTATAGGTATACTAAACACAAAGTTGAAATTAACACTTCCTTAGTATTTAGATCAATAACTTACCTTATTCCAAAACAAGCATATGGCGTTGCCAGTTGACGCATATAACTCATCAATTAAAGTAAACATATATCCACTCATGAATTCGTCGGTGATAACTGCAAGCAGACATGAAACTTATTATGTATTTAGTCTCCACATTTATCTTGAAATCCTATGTACGTCTTTTATACAGGGTGATAATGTAATCCGTAACGAAATTTTACATCACCTGTATGTTAATAAAACTTAAAAATATAATTTGAGTAGTTTCTCATTTTCTTTTGTAAGTAAAAAGTTATTGGTCATCAAAGTTTTCCTAAAAAGTGCTAACATTATTGACACCGCGCGTGGGGCGTCAATTATCAATCGACTTATGTACAATAACAATAAAAAATTTACCCTACCCTACAAATCTAAAATAAGCGTACCTTAATAGCTGTTCAAAATGGAGTCCATTTCTCTCCAAAAAGAGTCTTGCACGTTTTAAAACGTTTTCATTCACTCTTCTTAACACTTCAGTGTTACTTTCACTTCAGAAAATGCACTTACAATCTTGTCTTTAAGATTATGTAAATTTTGTGGTTCGTCCATGTACACACGGCGCTTGATTTCGCCCCAAAGATAGAAATCACTAGGGGTGATGTCAGTTGACCTGGCAAGCCAGGCCACAAATCCACTGCGACTTATCCACCGGTCACTGTACAAAATTGTTCAAGTGCTCGTGCGTACATCGCGAGCGTAATGGGGGGTTACACCATCTTGTTGGTAAAAAATACTGGATGTACACTCGCACCATTTCATAGTACTCGCGATTCGAAAATTCTAACGACATTTTCACTCGCACACTTCGCGCTTACGTAACGTACGACCGGAGTGATTAGGGAACGCGTGCGCGTCGACTGCCAGCTTGCGAATTCATTTTTCACACCTATCCTCGGCGGTTGCTTTAGGGGATTGTGGCAAATGCAAAACTACCCTACTTTAGAATAGAATTTAGACAAACGTAAACAGTTACACCGCGGTTTGTAGTATGCCCACATTCAATATTTTTTTGGGAATTTCCCGATGAAAAAAAAAGAAAAAAAAAAGTGTTTTTTTTTATTTTACCGTTGCATTGTGCTAGTGATTCTGAGTATCAGGAATTGATTTCCTTACGGATTTCATTATCACCCTCAATTTTCGGATAACTCACGTTTAATAAATCGAGTTTAGCTCGACATGTCGCGCGAAGAGAGCGGAGGCGCGCAGTACGCGTTTGGCAGCAGCAGCCGCCGCGGCTCCTAGATGAAGGGCTGAGAATTAGCCCGAAACATGTCGAGCTAAACTCGATTTATTAAACGTGAGTTATCCGAAAATTTTCAAAACGTCTTTTATATTCTTTAAAAATAAATTGCCATTACCTTATATAATAGTTGTCTATTGTAGTACCTAACCGTTAATTTTAAGAACTGATATATTATTATTTTAAAGTTTATTAGTTACTTACCTCCTTCAGTGTCTTTTTCTTTTAGAGTTATTAGGGCTTGCATAACATCGTTTCTTTTTTCACTCCTAGTCGTTCGTTCTTCAACAATTGCCGATATTATGGATGTTAACGTTTTTTGCATTTTCTCGTGCATGGATCTGAAAAATAACCCGTTTCATTAATTTCGGACACGTGAATTTAAACATCTATAAAAGTCTGAGTAGTATTAGAATCACATACATATTTGTCTCTTCCCTTTATCCTGCATTAATAGGCTAGATGACTAAAAAAAAACTATTTAGTCCGTCAGATAGACTATGAAAAAATATTGTACCCATGTTTTTTCTTTTATTTGACAGACAAAAAATAACGATAATACAGAGCCTAAAATTTTCGCGTGACGTCACGAGCCCCCACTCAGGAAGTTTGATGATCTGTACCATTGCAGATGTTTAATTATTCCATAAACTAAAAAATATGTGTCCCATTATTTTCCATAATCTAACTTACGGACTAATTACAACGATATATTTTTAACCCTGTCATCATCCCTATTGACCAAGTTTTAAAGAATTACTAATTTCTGTAGGTACTGATGCGTGTGTTTATTTATGATTATAAATACACTTCATTTGAGTGAATTTGGTGTTTGAAAGAGATGATTGTGGGACAGAATGTGAGATTATGATTGAGGGTGATAAAGTAGAATAAGTAGAGGTAAGAGTTTGTTTACCTGGGATCGGCGTTAACGAAAGATGGAAAGTGTGAAACTGATATTGAAAGAGGAGTGAATGCAGGAAATTGGTCAATGGAGCGCTGTGCGCCTTCGTGAGCAGTGAGAAGGTGTCGAAAAAGGCGCGTCTGGCTGTCCACAGAGGGGTGTTCTTTCCGACCCTTATGTACGGTAGCGAAAGTTGGGTATGGCAAGCAAGTAGAATAAATGCGGTAGAAATGAGAGCGTTAAGAAGTATGGAAGGTGTATCACTGAAAGACAGAATTAGAAATAGTGTGATAAGGGAACAAGTGACGTAGTGACTAGGATTGAAATAGTATGCTTAGCTGGTTTGGTCATATTATGAGGATGGATGAAAGACGATTTACTAAACAGATTTATACGGGAAGTATGAAAGGGTGAAGTGTGACCTAGACGGAGGTTCCGTGACCAAATCGCGGACGTTTTAGAAACAGATCAGGTCAAGAGTACCCGAAATCGACGAGTATGTATGAAGAGACTAATGAATGTGGATGAAGCAAAAGAAGTATGTCAGGATCGTAGCAAGTGGAACAAAGTGGACTTTCCCTACTCCTGTAGGAAAGAGACGTGACTGTATGTATGTATGTACGTATGTTCATTTGAGTGTTTAGTATTATTAGTGAGTGTGTTGAAACGGTCCAGATTTCCACCTGATTAAACCGTAAATCCTT
>BHDV01035664.1:0-24606 GCA_005406045.1 Adoxophyes honmai
AAACAGTAAACCAGTCAACCTTTTTAAGGTCATTAAGATAGGATACCATGTTTTTCTCACTGAATACTCTGATTATTTTATACCATGGTTTTTGTGTTGTGAGCGCGGTCTGCCGTTGGAGTTTAAATAAAATGCTTTTATGGTCAGATATGCCGTGGTCTTCCACTTCGACGTCACAATAGGATTGATTAGTAAACACAAGATCTATACAAGAGCAAGAGCCATTTATCTCCCTTGTAGGTACTTTTACGATCTGTTTTAAATTATGGTACAACATAGTATCAATAAGTTTTTTGGAAGTGACCGAGTTAGTTAGTACATTTACGTTAAAATCTCCAACAATAACAACTTTCTTTCTAGACTCTTTCCACTTTATTTTGAGCAGCAGTTTCTCAATAATTTCGAAAAAAACATTTATTTCACGGTCAGGTCGATAAATGTTTATTAAAAGTATATTTTCTTTAATTATTTCTATGCCACAACATTCACAAATACCTTCCTGGGATAATTCGGCGATATCTAGTCTTTCCACGTAGTCTAGGTCTTTCTGTAGCAAAATAGTTACTCCTCCTCCCCGGCTCTGCTTGCGGTAAAAAGCTGCTGCGAAATTATAATTTTCAATGGTGATTAAGTCTTTTTGGTTTTCTGATATCCATGTCTCTGTGAGACAAACTGCAGGGATGCGGGAACATGCTAGGAATGACTCCAAGATGTAGGTTTTATTTTTTAGACTTTGTACGTTCTGAACTAAGACAAGGAAGTCATTCGATGTCTTCTCGAAAGGGCTGGTTGGTGGAGACTGTGTTAGTTATTTCCAAAGGCTTATTTAAAGTATTGGATATTGTATGCTGAGCTGCAATCAGGGTTGAAGTTGTTGTACCTTGTGGTGGTGGTGGTGCATTTGATCGTGTCTCAAGGTCTACCTTTGATTGGTTTACGGTTGGTTGCGGTGGTGAGGAGAATTGCCCACTTTGTAGGTTTGTTTCATTTGAAATGAATTGCTTTCCGTTGATAAAAACTTTGTTATCTCTTATTATAGCATGTTTTCCGTCTGCTTTTATATCTTATATATATATTAATATCCATCAATCCCCTGGCTTCTTCAGTTTTCTAGCTCGGACATATGATGGACAAAAGGCAGTTTTCATTTTGCAAGCAGACATTTACGTACCAAGTTTCAAGGGGCTCGAAGCCGTCATACACAGATGCTTACCTGGAAAATAACAAAAACATACTTAATCCACATGCTATGAGCAACAAAAGAGACATATTGAAAACAATAGAGCCAATAAACTATTCAAGTCCCTAGGGACTTCTCCTGAGTCACCCAGTAAAAGTGATTGTCTAAAATATAGCCCACAATAAGTTAAGGATTTCTACAGTTGTAAACACGTTTCCTTTTGCCGCATCTCCTGAGCAAAACAGGGCCACCATTGTCTCCTGACTAACAAAGACCACCAAGTAAAATAAAGTCGGCTAAAATGTAGAAACCATCATAAACAAAAATTAACGAAATTGAAAATTACAAGACAAAATGCAGAACTTAGCAATTAGATTTAAAAATACAAGAGATATCTAATTAACGTGTGGCTGATCCATCGTTCACTCAGAGATAATTAACACAAAATTTCTCGAAAAAACAGTATAGTCAGAGGGCCTCAACAATTTCCCAGGCTATTTTAAAGCTAGACTTAGATAAAAAAATCGATAACGGCTTTTCAGAGCCCCCTTTTGTTGCTGCAACAGATCCGAAGGCAGATTAACGCCTCCGCCTGCCCCACATAATGAAGCTGGCGTAACGTTTGCCGGGTCTTATCAGCACTCTGATAACACTGTTGTGCAGCTTGGTTGCTTCCAAAAAGGCAGATCTGCATGCCGGTGGTGCTGGGATGTTGAGCGCTGAGGACGAAGTCGGAAGGCTCAAGTTTATGTGACAGGGATGAAGATTAAGCCGTTTTGAAAAGAAAGGACCCGTGTCGCAAGAGATCTTGAGATTCAAGCCGCTAGTGTTTGATCGTTGTTTCATATGATAAAGTAAGAATTAAGTTAAAATTATAATAAAGCTCGTGCTAAGCGAGTTAATAAGGTCTAAGTTCTGTCAAAGGAAACAATGTCAGAACAGGACTGTTCAAACGAGATTTGACTTGCGATAATATTCATTATAATGGGCTAAATGTCCGACTCGGTAAGTTGCCGCCACAAAGGTAAACAATATTTGTGATAGACGTCTAAATGTGGTCGTTGTTCGCTTATCATTACACAAAATACGACAGTCTATATTACTAGCCAGTATTTCATACAAACAGTGCAAACAGTAGCCCTTCTGACATTTTAAATAAGTGAACCCGAAAACAAATGCTGCAGCTGGCCGATGCAGCGATAAAAAGTAAATTAATTTTTAAATCTGGAACGCGCGGGAACACTCCGGCGCATTGTAAACAAACACTGATCGCATCAACGACTTCCTTTCTTTCCGCTTCGCCGAAGCTCGCTTCTCCGAACTAAACAAACGAAAGAAGTGTAGGCGACAGTTTTTGCGTAAAACCGAATTATGCCATTCATTCACAGATCATTCATTAATAGTCAGGCGGAGTAAAGAAATTCAGTAGGTTTTAAATCTGAGACAGGACAAAAGCGTCCACTCAGAAGGCACCTAGGCAACACAAGTTGGAATGGCAAATCATTCATCCTACTTGTTTAGCAGCCAATTACTAGTCTTGTCTTTTAAACGCGCAGCTTTAAATCTATCCAGGATAAGATACCATAAGTTCCTTGAATACGTTCTTTTGGGTAACCTAGGGTGGAATTAAAATAGCACCACATTTTATTTTATTTTAGCAACTTTGTTAAGTTGCCATTTCTCCGCAAAAGTATTCAGTCTTTCACGTTTTTCGAGTGTTTCTTTCATCGATAGCGACGTAAGCAACGGTTTATTTGGAAGGGAGAGAATGGACGGAATGTTAAAAGGAACGAGCTATTGTGTTACAGAGCTGGACGCACTGACAAACAGACACGCAAGGGTCAACGGCATTTAACAAGTTGATGTCAGATACATTGTGACGCTGTGTACTCGCAACGTTGGGTGCAGCCTGTTGTCTCTACAAGGTTCTTAGTCATTAGTATTTTTTAGTTACCAAACATTGTATACCTTTGTCGTCTAAATTGAGAACTTTTCCGGGACAATCAACAATTTTATTGTCTGATGCTATCCAAATTGTAAACGTACTTATCCCTGCTTAAAGCAATGAAAAGTTCGTGATCAGCATTGCCTTTTCTCTACATTTTAAGTTGATAAATCAATCCTTATCCTGATAAGACAAAATTACTGTCATTTTTTGACGCCTCATCATGCAATATCTGGCAAAACACAACGTCGATTGCGATGGACATAGCCAACAGGCCATTGGTTTAAACAACTCATGGCTTACGTAGTTGAACTTGGATTCAATTGTACGTCAGCTCGTTTGAACATCATCCAAAACAAGGCATAGGAATGCACCAGTCCGCTGCACATTGCACAACACACGGATACGCTGACCACGGAGCTCTGACGGTTCTATTAGTCATACCTATTCCGATTCCCATGGGTTATTGATTAGATCTCTTAGGAGCACGCATCGAAGTACCTATTTTTAAACTAGTTTGGTTTTGAAACTACAGGCCCCACGCGTACAGATGAAGTAGTGTGTAAACTCACTCACACACACATCACGCCTGCTTTCCCAAATGGGTTAGGCATAGCTCACAAAACTCACACACATACACACATATCCTCACGCCTGTATTCCCAAGAGGGGTAGGCAGAGCACATGAATTCAAAAATCCAGTGCCACGTTTAGCGATTTCACAAAACTCTACATAGACAAATTCATGACTATTTCACGCTTCGTAGCCTGCATATTTTGGTGGCATATTTTTGGTTTTTAAGTTCAGAGACATTACTATAGTGACTGGTTGCTAGCCTGTGGCCTGTCCTATATCCTTAGTGGCCTCACTTCTCAATATGGATATATTGCACAAATTCTTAATCAGACTACGTCGGCAGCTGTTACCGTCTGAGATAACTTATCGTTTGAGTAACTGATAAGATACAGTTTCGATGATCTTTTTGTACTAGATCTGTCAATTGACGCAATCAACCGGCGAGCTGCTACTCTTTGCTATCTTTACTACAGCAAGCCTCGCCCGACCAACACACCTTTGGCTCAGAACACAATAACTGTAATAACATTAACAAGGATTCTTTAATTTGCTGTGAAATCCAGACAAAACAGTGTGGAGGCGCTATATCCGGGAACTCGCACCACCATACGAATGCCGCTGACGAAGGAAAATATCTTTTACGGGCGTCATAAACATCTTAATTGTCCATTAACATTATAAACTTCCAGTCACAATACACTAAAGCAGGGATGGCGAACCAATGGCACGAGTACCAACCTTGGCACGCAACAAAATAGTTCAGGCACGTCGAATGATACATTCGAACACGAATCACTGTACTTTTGAATTTCTAATCAAATGCATAACTTAATACCATCAAGTTTTTTTTTGTTCAATAGTATCAATAAGCCTAAATTATTTGATGGCACGTCATAGCTGTGATACTATTTGTTTCATAAAAAATGGCACGTATATCACTAAAGGTTCGCCACTCCTGCCCTATAGCTACCTTTGAAAGGGCTGGCGTGATATGATAGGTCGTAAATAGCTTCAAGTATAGCTCAACATTACGCGGTAAATTCTGCTGGAATTCCGAAGCATAATCAGGCTTACGATTAATATTAAACAATGTTACATTAGTAAGAAGAGTTATCTAAGCTGCACTACAAAACGTTTAGATTACTAACTCGTTCAGGTGATGGTATGCGATGTAATAATACCTAACTTACACGATTTATCAACCGGCTTAGCAAAGCAACACGTGAGTTAAGCCGCGCGCGAGATAGACTATTTTCTGATACTTCTACTTAGAGACTCTAAATGTTACAATTTATTAAGACACGCTTTATAGGAAACAAAGTATCTCAAACTATAGACCAAACTGATAATAATATGTAAGATACTTACAAGTATTAGACAAGAGTAATTTCAAGTTACGAAAACTTAATTAAAAGCGCCTGGTAAAGGTCAACATTTAAATTAAATTGGATTTCAAATCAACATTACAACACCTAGGCGCTGATCTAGGATTCACGCTTCGGGATACTAAAACACCGATTAAATCGAGTTACAACATCCATACATACATCACACATACATAGAGCTACGATATGCTATTTCGCGTTACGCAGCCACATCTAACATAGTTTTTATTATTAGGTATTAAGTTGGCAGGTATAATAGTGACAGGTTGATAGATTGTCGCTTAAAACACACCTTTAAGCCTAGTTCGGACTAGGCTAGTATTTTAGTCGAGTTGTGAGTATTTTAGTAGCTAAACGTGTCCGAATAATGAAAATTTAGTCGAGTTTCATAGTTCAAACACGTTTGGTTACTAAATTACTCGCTACTCGACTAAAATACTAGCCTAGTCCGAACTAGGCTTAACGTCCTTAGTCGCCTTTTACGGCATCCATGAAGAAGTGGAGAGGTGTTATTCTTCCGACGCTGCACTCTCAACTCAAATGACTTAAAACCTAACAAAACATTTAGCTAGCCGGCTGCGCGCGAGTTGCAAGTGTACAAAGTAGCCACCTACTTTGTACACTGAGATGCGCGTGATTCTGCTAATGAAACTGTCCATATTCGTTAGCCCAGGGCTGTCACAACGCCGACCTGGATGTCTGTCTATCCATCAGTTGCGAAAAAGTAAGAAGCAAAGGTTGGTGATAAAAAGTTTGAATGTTATTCTGACAAATCAAAGTGGACCTGGAAAAGAATTGAAGTCAATCTTTCCAACAATAGTCGCTTTAGATTTTTCTGTGCGGCGTCGGGATAGAATAACACCTCTCCATTTCTTCCGTGGATGTCGTATGAGGCGACTAAAGAAATAGGTTTAGGTGTGCTTTAGGCGACAGACTGGCAACCTGCCACTATCATACCTCTTCCAACAAACCTAAAATTATGCTACAAGTGGCAGCGAAGCATGAATTAGTCATAATCATGGCCTTGTCTATGTCACATTTCGTGTACTGACTACCCCATTTGAGAGCACAGGCGTGACTGTATGATTGAAGATTTGTAAGCAACCAAACCGTTCCCAGAACACCTAACCAGCTCAACCCTACTCTGTTTACCACCAGGATTCCATAGCCCATAAAGGCTCGCTTGCGCAACCTCCGGTAGGCGTGAGCGGTTGCGAATCGTCGCCGGCGCTCTAGATGCGCGGAGACAATGCGTTGCGCCAGCGCAGGCCGCGCTTTGCGCAACGGCTCGCTCAAAAGAGAGTATCTCCATGACAAATCTATGGCAGTTACGCCGTTGTGTTAACAAGGCAGAAGAGTTCTTCGCGAAACCTTTCAGATTGGCTTAAAAAAGACATGTGAATTTATTAGAGGATTAAAGTAAGTTCTTTACGCTCTCTGCCCTAAGATCTTACTAATATTATAAACGTGAAAGTTTGTGAGTATGGATGGATGTATGGATGGATGGATGGATGGATGGATGTATGGATGGATGGATGTTTGTTACTCCTTCACGCAAAAACTACTGAATGGATTTTAATGACACTTTACAATAATGTAGCTTATACATCAGAATAACACATAGGCTACAAATTGTAATGATATTCTGTGAATTATCCAATATACGACGATAATTCTCAAGTAAGTCGGGTAAAATCTACCATTTGCGAGTTTTGGCGTCCGCTGTCAAAACCGTTGAAGTGGCGCGCATGCGCGGGCAAGCGTGGTGCGCGGCGCGCATGCGCGGGACAGATACGTCACGCGTCGCTGAGTGCGCGACCCGAACGCGGGCAGACGCGTGAGGGCAGACGTCGTTGACGGTTGTTTGTTTTGCGAATTTTCAAGGTGCTAGCGATTTGTTAAAAAAGCTGTTATATTTGTCAAGAATCTGTCACGATTCAAAAATTATTTGTGTGATAATTTTAATGCCATATATTCTACGCCACGCAATCCGAAATACTTATTCTGCGCAGACGAAGTCGCGGGTAACAGCTCGTAGATAAATAACTACAGGATAATTTGACTGGTTACAAGTCTTTTTTGTAGTTACAGGATTGCGCTTGTAGTTATAGCAAACTGTGAAGAAGTAAATTCTAATTCCTTAGAATGCATACTGTCTGGGATTCTGCCTAAAAGGAGAAACATAAAACCATCTTCTGTGTGTAGTATATTTTCTACATAGGAGGTGTTTGCACAACATTGAGTACACCCCCATCAGACTCAAATGTGTGCACAACACTTCCTGAACATTGCACGCTCTTTGACCTAAGTACGAGACATCGGCCGCCCGAACTCTACAAGGTATCATGCGTGTACTACGAGAGAAAGCAACATCACCAGCGAAAATCCGCCATGTTTAGTAAGTTCCGCCTCATACGTTTACGAGTACATTCGAATTAAGTGTCGAAACTGCAACCTCCGAATCTCCCAAATCGCCCACCGCCCGTAGGCGTGCTCCAAATTAACTTTATACGAGTATTGTACCGCGACAGATTTATCCGCCATCTGCATTTAGGTTATCTCGGTGACAATGAGTGGCGATAACATCCGAATGTCGTAATTCATAACGCGTCGAAGGCGAGAGAAAAACGCCAGAGTACAATGGCAGACTCTGACCGGCGTGGGAACGCGCAAGTATGCGACAATGCACTTCGCAGCGTGCCTTCCTAAAACTACTTTGAGTTGCCACAAAGTAATGTTCAGTCTCCCTCATTACGTGTCATTATGAATGAGCATGGAGCGTGTGTAAGCATCAAGACAATTCTGTCGAAAGAAGTTTGTCACAGGACGCGAGTCTCGACAAATCCGTTCTTTATTTAAGGACAGAACCAAACTAGACTTCTGAGTGATTTATTTACAAGTCGACTTCCTGCTTCGGTTAATAAACGAGGTTTCCGCGGACGCGTAAAAATAACGCATCGTTAGTCCATGTCGGCGGGTACGAAAAAGTATGCAAACGAGTGTGTAACAAAAACATGGCGGTGACTCACCGGTTAGGTTCGCGGTTCTCGTGCTAAACTGTTAGGTTTTTTACCCTCACGGCTAATGGGTGTGACTTTAGAAACATTCTACTGAAAACCATACGTATATAAATACACTTACGTTGGTCGTACAAAAGAAACCCTTTCTGGGCTGGACATGGTGTCAACTTTTCATCGTGCCATTCTGTAAACCGTCTTCTCCAATCTGTCTTATTATCCACTGGTATTTTTAGCGTTCTATAGTGCCTCAGTGCTGCTCGATATTTACATTTATTTCTGTCTTCAACAATGAGTAACGTCTTAACTTTTAAGGGGTAAACGTCGGACACAGGGTAACAGTACAGAATAGCGACTGGAGATTAAAACTGTGTTAAAAAACTGCGTATTTTATGCAACGGTGTGGCTGGATCAACTTGCCATAACAGCTAAGGCGTCCATTAGGATAACACTGTTGAATGTTGAACTTGCGTTAACTGAAATTCCTAGAAAACAATTCCAACCTGCGATTAGACCGGTGCACCAGCCATGACTAACAATAGCGCCGTGCCGTATGTCAACATCGAACTATTGTTCGCCTCAGGAATTTTATTATCCTTTAGTTGAGAGACAATGAAAACGCTCTGCAACTGTGCAAACAACCCGGCACAGTGTCAGACCGTCTGGCGCGGATTCGGGGCTTGAAACGAGCGCAATGTGATGATACTAGACTGGTTTATCAGTTCGAACGAAAAAACCGGCCAAGTGCGAGTCGGACTCGCGCACGTAGGGTACCGTACCACCCAGCGCAAAAAAAACACGTTTTGTTTCTATGGGAAACCTCTTAATTATTATTTTATTTTTAGTATTTGTTGTTATAGCGGCAACAGAAATAAGTAAGTATAAGTAAGTAAGTAAGTAAACACTTTATTGTACAAAAGGAAAGAACACGAAATACAAAAAACTCATATACATACCTACAAACGAAATGCCGAAGTACAAAGGCGACTTATCCCTTAAGGGAAGGGGAAATACGTCATATCTGAAAATTTCAACTCCATAGCTCTTACGGTTCTAGAGATACAGCCTGGTGACAGACGAACAGACAGACGGACAGGACAGACACACAGACAGCGAAATCTCAGTAATAAGGTCCCATTTTCACCCTTTGGGAACGGAACGCTAATAAAAACGGTCAGTTTGTTTGCCAAAATGCGAGGCGCGCGCGAGTACGCCGACCCCGCTGACTCATGCCAACGATCAAAACCGCGCGAACGAATCTAACGCCCGTACAGGTGTCTTATTACAATAATCGATTTAACTGTAAACTACTGTTAATTCTCTTAACTATGCATCTGCGAAACCGAAATTCGGAATGGCTGCGGCTGCGCAACCGTTCTGCTAGTTGTTTCTATACGGCCGCCGCCGTCGCCGCTTGCAGCAAGCAGAGGGAGCAATCGCGTGTGCGAACTGTGATTGGTGATCGGTTGGTTGGTGATCGGCTACTCGGTGATTGGTCGTTTATGCGCTTCATGCAGCGCCGGCAGCGTGGCATGGCCCTACGTCTGCTAGAATTCTCGGCATTTGGTTGCCCAGAAACCCTGAAATTGCTAAACATGGCACTGGATTTTTCAATTCATGTGCTCTGCCTACCCCTCTTGGGAATACAGGCGTGAGAATACGTATGTATGTATGTATGGTTGCCCAGGTGAAAATCGCAAAAGTGATGTTGGTGCGAATCAGCCTCATTTTCAAACTCTTTATGTGCTATGAAATAGACTGCACCACCGCTCCATTCCTTCTGTGGTTGCCGTGGGGTGTCGGGTTTAGAAAAACACCTGACCATTTCTCCCGTGGATGTCGTAAGAGGCGACTAACTAAGACAGGCTAGCAACTTGTCAAAACTGTACCTCTTAACTTTACACACAAAAAGTATGCCACAAGTAGCTACGGAACGTGAATTGTCGTAATTTTGTCTATGCAGCGCTTCATGTGCTCTGCCTATTCGGTTAGAGAATACAGGCGTGATGTATGTGTAATAAACTGCATCCATCCACGAAGGTTAAGGGCGTTCGGGATCGCAGAAATATCTCAAGATATAACCCATAATACTCGTTTCCTTATTGGGGGAAACGTATAGCCCACCCGGAGACGTTATCGGAGAGTATATCATGGTAAACGCGCCGATACTGATTGAATGTGACAACTATAAAATCTGCTTTATCGCTTGCGAAACTATCTATGTAGGTAACAGCCACATGTCATAAAACTCGAGAACCTTATTTGCTACCCGGCCCGGCCATATCGACAGACACTTATATTTAATATCGTTTAATGACATACTTCAAGCGCAGATAAAACATATTAAGGTTTAATTAATTATTAATACCGGGATAACTTCGCCTATTATCGAAGAGAAAGCGTCGCGTGGGATCCCTCATTAGTTCAAACGAGATGATATCGATACTCGTCCATTAAAATTATTGGAATAACAACAGATATAAATAACCTTCGTTAGTAACAATTAAGAAAAAATCGGCCAAGTGCGAGTTGGACTCGCCTACGAAGGGTTCCGTACCAAAAAGAGTAAAAAAGACACGTTTTTCCTACAGGAAAATTTATTTTGGTAGTTGTTGTTGTAGTGACAATACAAACACATAACCTGTAAAAATTTCAACTACCAAACTAGAGCATAGAGAACACATGGTATCAGAGAGTTTACTCTCACAAACCAGAGGCATCATAACACAACACTTCACAATCGACAGGTCAAGTTTTGGCAGGCGAACTTGACACAGCGCAGCGAGACAACGAGGTCACTCGGCCGGCGGGGCATTGAGACTTTACGACACGTTGTGAAAAAGGACACCGCTGCGATGGAAAATTTTTGCTAAGCTGTGTCCTAACAGTGTTTAGAATAAAATGGATTACGTTAGTGTGTCTAATCTAAACGGGTTGGGGCGAGGATGTAGAAACAATCGACGGTTGCGAGAGGCGTTGAAACTTCGGACGCGGACTTCCGAAGGTTTCCTACGTGTTGAAACAAAAGGTCTAGACTAGAGGCTAAAAGCAGAGACGAAAACGTCTAAAACCGTGGTCTATTTAAAAACTTGTTAAACGTTCAATTTTATATGCAACTTAAAAAAAAAAAACAACACAGACTGCACGCAATAGCTTGACACGCATCACCCTTTAGCAAAAAAAGTCCTCAAAACCTACCAAAGTGCCACTACACACCCTTTTCGCTGCTATAAAAGTCATGGCACGTCAAAATTTAATAGGCGAAGTATAAAAAAAAAAAGCGAGTCGCAGCGCGCGCACCCGGCTAATTGCAACGGCCGGCGACCGGCGCCGGATCATTCATACGTCAATCCGATAGACGATGCCAACGGCACCGGCTAACGAAACGCTAAAGAAACAAACTAGTTCATGCAAAAAACGAGCAATAATAGGTAACTAAGTATACTCTGTTTTTTTTTTTAAGATGAGTTTAACGGTCATATCCTCACATATTTTTACGTAATCCCAAAGTATCGCTGCGGATTATGATGCCGTTTGAATTCAGAACATCACAAGAAACAATAATACCTAAGTGTTTTTGCAATAATAATTTCCAATTTTATTCAAATTATGTCCGTTGAAATTCTCGTCTTAAAATAAACAGAGTATACATAGGCTGGTTGTTTTAAAATTGATATATTTGATAGTTCATGGCTTTGTCTAAGTAGTGTTTTGTGTTCTGCGTATCCCGTTTTGAAATGCAGGCGTGATGTGTGTAGGTGTTTAAACTAGACAGTGAATAACGGTCAAACATATCTACTAAATTAGCAAATCCTTTCCTGCCCAAAACACATATTAAAAAAAGGAAAAAAGTACAAAGGAGAGAGTCGAGAGCAACGACTGAGACTGGCTTAAGTCAAAAACCCTCGTCTACAACACACTCCAATTCACCTAACATAATTTAAGTTACAGCGATCTAGAACATTCTAAAATCTGGTCTAATCATTATTTAAATTCGCTTCATTATATGCGTCAAAATTGGGGCGTGCTGACCTTGTTATTGTATTCTAATAGCGGGCGAAATATTCCATTGTGCGTTTGGTAACGCTGCGCCCGCGCCGGCCGAACTTGAGGCTGGCAAACGCTCGGAAGTAAGCATTATGCTACGTTTACACGCTTGGCAAGTCCACACAAGCATCCACAAACGCAAGCGTGTAAACAGGCTGTTTGGCGTGGTTTGCAAGAACTTGGTAAGAGCGTTTGTAAAGGCTTGGAGCTTGTGGACGTTTGTCAAGTCTCGGCAAGCGTGTAAACGTACCATAAGAATTATGCTGAGGTTGAAGGGGAAAGATAATTTAAAAAGTTAGGCTTTAAGGCAGACACAGCACGGCAAGACACGAGGAGTCGCGCTCGAGATAGACGTACCTATAACTGTCTAATTAGACTTCAAAAATTTACAAGCAATGCGCTGGGCCACCAGAATAGGTCATAAGATTATGGTATTGTCATCCGACTTACACAAGTATACTAAATTACAGCTTAATTTATAACCGGAAAGTGGATAAAAATGCAACTAGAAACATTTGAATACAGACAAACAAACATCGAAACAGGTGAAACTTATAAAAGCTTTTAAAAAAGTAAAGAGACAAAGAGGCTCATCACGCAAGAGCGATTTCTGCAAACGCAAAATGTTCAAGGAATTCAAAATAGAACAAAATGAAAACGAACTAGTTTCTCCGAAGAAATCCCAAGTTTGCGTGACATTATGACATCTTTATTACCACGGCATTATAAAGGAAATTGCAGGTTAAATTATAAGAAGGAAAATCAAGTTACTGAAGCACCAACAACAAACAAATTCCCTTAACTCTATCTATAATTTTCCAGTAATCGGGTGATAAACTATCGAAATCAGCGTTGAATCAGAGACGGCGCCGGCGCCGGCTCAATATTGATTGCAATCAAAATGTGATCTATCGCGCCTGCGCAAAACATATTCGCACCACTGAGCGCGCCCACGTCTTCTATTTTGTGAAAGACATCCAACTATAGTCCCTTAAATCCATAGTAGGTACTATGGATTTAAGGGACTATAGTTGGATGTCTTACACTTACCTAAGTGTAAGAAATTCAATTCGCACAGAATCCAGTAAAGAATGCAAAAGAGCGTTCGGTCAAATTGAAATGGGGTCAGTGCTGCGTGTGCGCAAAGGGCTGAGTTTGCGTCACGCCACGTGAGCACCCCAGTGCCGCGGTCCGCTGCGGCGGAAAGAGGAACTAATTGTTAAGTTACAGTGACCTAGGAACACAGATTACAAAGAAAAGTAACGAAGTTAGAACTACCAATTTTCTTTTCTCGAGTTAAAATCAACAAGATTGTAAAATTTAGGATCGAAAGAGGTAAATAAACGCGAAACGCATGGGAAATATGGCGGCGTCGCGATGTAATGATGTAAACATGACATGCACCTAATAGGTATTATTACACATAATGCACTCGCAACCCGATACGGAGGATAATGCGAGGTGCATCGCAAAAATAGCTCTCGGTAAACAAGATCCGCACGGACTCGTAGCCATTAAAATGTTCAAAACAAAGGTAAATTTCCATGCGTCCGCTCCTCTAATGCATTGAATTGAGGCGCATGCGTTGATCAAAGGCGCGCGCGCAGCGATCACGAGTGCCATTGCTGTAATAGAATAATTAATGGGCGAGCGGCGCGGGGTCAGTGGCAGCCCACTCCCTCCGAACGCGTGAGGGCGAGCGTACCTACACTCAGACCACGTCACACTGCCATTACCACGTCAGCGGCCCTCATTAATTTGCTCCTTGAAAGATAACCTAAGTGAAACGGCAACGAGAGCCATTAAACGGCATCATGCAAATCCCCAATGATTTAAAGGACCCCGGTGAATTTATCGGCCGTGTTCCGTTGAAAACGAAAACCGAAACGCCATAAATTTAACGTTTCTAAAGACGTCCGTTCCACTTACGAAACCAGCTGAAGGCCCGGTTATTAGCCATTCAAATCGGCGAGAACAATACCCTCTCGGTTAGGGGGTCGCTCGCCAGACAAACTCATGCAAATACATGCCACTTGGAAAAATCACCGGTTACCCGCCTCCATTGTTTCGGGTGAAAAGATTTACTAGTCGCGGCCGCTGACTGCACATTACACATAGAACATAGCTGGACGTTCAAACACCTCTGATTAACATGTAAACCTGATTATAGCGAAACAAATTGCCGGCATTAATCGAGCCGGTTCACAAATGAGTAAACTGAAGTAGTTGAAGCGCTGTCAGGGTGGCCTGTCTAACGCCGGCCACGCTGCGGGCGCTCCCGACTTGAAATATCATGGCGTCTCGTATTAACCCAGATGAATGTGCAGCCCCGAGGAGGGAATAAGTCTTCAGCCTGTATATTACATCTGTCCGCGAGACGCGCTCGACGCCGCGGTTGACTGAACCTCAGCCTAAACAATCCTTGAACTAAAAGGTATTAGCAAAAACAAGAACGGCCTCATTCGCTTTTATGGCGGCGATCGTTATCGTGACCTCCGCGTGACATCCGTTGTTTTCCTGAAAACTGGCAATCAAGGTGGAGCCACCTACGACAGAACGTGGCTCGTTAGCGCAGTTTGTTTATTGCGAATTAGCCCGTACAAGGAGACGCCACCGGACGCAAACAATTTAATGGCGACCACAATTGAGGGCAACAATCAAGATTGTCAAAACGTTTTTGGTAAGGATGATTAATTCGCTGTTCCGATTCGAGTACAAGATTTCTAAATCACTGTTTGAAAATACGAGATTACTCGCTCTTTAATTACGCTAACTGCACTCTTTCCTGCAGCTTGTTAAGATGCCTATCGCGTCTTTATCTCCTTCCTGGCAATCGAGGGTTCGAGACAATGCGTAAGATTTTCTCAACATTTCCTAGGCCGTGCTGGATTAGTTCTCGTTAATCTAGTGTGGGGATAAGATCAGCAGTGAGAGTTCAGCGTCTCGGAAGTGGTGTCGGAGGTCCGCGCGATATGGATCTGCGGAAGCGACTCTCGCTTACATTGTGCGTAACCGGTGGACGGCGACAGCTCTCTGTACCACACACCCTACACAATACAAACAAAACGTGGACGCGGGGAGTATGAGGAACCGTTCCGCTCTGCGTTTCACTCCACGGAGAGAGTTCGGAAGACAGTGTCGGGTTACGGTGTCCGATTCTCGAGTGAGTGACAGTGGACGTGTAACGTGAACACTTGGCGCTTCACGACACGGCACGGAGACGCCGGCGGCGCGATAGCCGCAAACCGCAGCTTTTGTTGACGGCTAATAAGTTTGAGGAAACGCCGTAATCGCACGGCCTACTTGCGCCCGCGCCGGGAGCCCGCGGCGGGACCGCTACTCGGCTCAATCGCGCTCCTTACCGCGTACTACTTTCGCTAAATGAAAATTAAATCATTAAGCAAACAAACCACAACCGGGTTCAATTAAATTCTTTGAAGATTCCAAAGGCCGCAGTACAATTACCTATTTCAAATTCACTTCAATTGTGTCTTCGGTGCAGTCGCTGTTTACGATAATGCCAGGCTTTAGCAAAATGATGGCACGCTCGCCATTGTGATTATGGCTTCGGCAAGAATGAGTTACGCAACTTATAGTAACCTGGGTTCAGGACGTATCTCCCGTTGCATCGTCCCATCTGTTCCGGGTACGTCCGAGCATTCGCGAACATTCTCGAACGTTCCATAGCCACAGTAATCGCACCTTGACATTACACGGCCAATATTGAGCCCGCGTCGGCCTATTGTTCCGCAATGGGTATCGCTCGCTTTATAGCAGCGAATTAATGTACCAACGTTTTCTGTACCGTGGAATTTCATCGCATTGTGTTTTTGTTTCTCAACAACCTTAAGCCATCGAAATAAAAAGTGACATTCTTTTGAAGCACTGCGTTCACAAACGTTCCGAACGTACGGAAAATGAAACTGATTTAAAATATCGTATGGCTGATCCTGTTTTTGTCGCGGAATGCTCTTAACTTGTCTAGCCGCGATGCCAAACAAAGCGGGAATCCATCAGGAGATAGTACCAGCCGGGCTGGTCGCCACAATAGTCGCGAGATGGCAGCCAACTAAATGGACCTGTCGCATGACCGATTGGCCATAACCATAAAACCTCGTGTCCAGCTTTGTCCTCCTGACAGACGATTGAATGAGCATCAGATAAATTATTGCCACAAGATTTGAGTCGACCAGTGGCTACATACGCGATATTTATGGCTCTAGCGCGTTATATATAGGGCTGTCAGGTTGTGTAAATCGTTACGAGGATTCATTACGGCTAGAAAGCGACGGAAAGGTTATCTGCAATGACAGTTTTGATATTTTCCCATTTGGAGCAACGTGTTTAAGTGGCGTTGCGTAAGTCAGACTGACACATCTACTAACTAGTCTGCAATAGAGTGTACTCCACAATGGTTGTTGTATGTTGTTGTATGTTGAAGTACACGGTCCGCAAATAAACTTGACATTTTTGCTGATTACCGCAACTATATTGACAGGTCTTCCACTACATTTAAAAATCCCGGTTTTCACCGCACACCGAATATTCTCACTTTTTAGTTGACTGTTCTTACAGTGGCACTCACGATCACGACTAGAGTATAGAATATCTTCCTCTTTTAAAAATCATGGGAAAAGCAGATATTTTTCCGTGACTTTTAGATTTCTGTAAATTTAATGAAAGAAATACAAGACAGAAAATCAAAGCGCACGTGCGATGGAAGATTAAATAGGGTTGATAACAATCAAGACAGTTTCTTAAGTTAAAATCTCGTAGGTGAAGAAAAGCGAACCCTTTCACAAGTTAACCAAGAAGTTAATCTAGTTAGTGGAGGTAAACGATAGAACATTTGCAAAAAGCCACACTATCTCCGACTGATATAGGAAAGTGCAAAGTTCTCACGGGGGATAGACCAACTGCGCACCAAAAATAGTAATCAGTTTTAAAGACAGAGACATCACTCGTTTCATATTTTCAGTCTATACCTATCTATAAAAGTGATGTGATTGGCAGACAAGCTAAGCCTTCCAATTTGGAATGCATATAACTTTAATTTGAATTTCACTGAGATGCAGTCATCAATAGAAAACTACATACACGTACATACATCAGCCCCATTCCCTGTGGAGTAGGCAGAGATAGAAAGCGCCATTCGCTTCTGTTCTGGCATATTTCTCTCGCTCCATTCACACTCATCCCTCTCTTCATGCTTTAAACGTTCGATTTAAATTAACATCATACCCTCATTCCATAAAAAAAACAATACAGACTTGCAAAATGTTATTATCTAAGCATGCGATACCATGGTCATTAAATAGCTAACTAGTTCATTAAACAGACCCAACCCTGCGTAATATTAATACTAGTGACACGTGTCTCTCACTAAGAATCGCCATTACACGTGAGTCCGACGCACACAACATCGTAATATATGTAAGTTATTATTCCTTAGACTAATACGCATATAGGCGAAGAAACGGCCTATTGGTGTATATGTCTATTTTAAAAGAAGGCTATTATAAGAATGGCCACTGTGTGTTTTTGGATTTGTATACAACACTATAGCACTAAGAAAAAGTTAATAAACTAAGTACCAATGAAGTATCTACCTATTACAATTAGGTGCGTAGTTTAAAATACCAAAGCGTACGCGTAAACTTATATCTCTTCAATCGCGATTACATACATTTTTCATACAAAAAAAGCGGGTAAGAAAGACTTATTTCCAAGTTCTTTTCATTCTAGTTTGGTTGATAAGTTTTAAAATGTCCCACGAAAACGGTTATTTCAATAGAGAAAATTGGTGTAATGAGTTATTGAAACAAACTAGAAGGGATTAAAGTGTTACAAAATATCTAATAACAAAATAACGGTACACTCACGACGCCAACAAAGGATCATGTTCAGATTACGGCGACAAGCGGAAACGTGAAGTTAATTATCATAAAGCACACGCAACTAAAACAACTTAAGTGAGAACAAGCTATCTAACAAGCCACCGAACCCCCCTCAGTTCAAGACTGAAATTAGAACAGCGGTGTTTGAGTTAGGACCTTTTGGATAGAGGTGGGGCTTAATTTGGTGGTAGCGCGTGCGCCTGAGTCGTGACGTCACTAGGAAAATGATAATTCGTTTTGTTTGGGGAATGAAGTGCGTAAGATTGACAGGATAAAATGAACAATACGTGACGTGAACACCAACCGACCGTTCTGTGTAAAATAAACGAAGAACGTGGAGCGGACAGCATTTGTGGGCTATTTAACAAATTGATTAAATTTAAAACATCAAAGTAACATATAACCTTCAAATCGGAAAGCACTTTTTGTTCTATTTTCAGCTTTTCTTTATGAAATTTATGGGATTTTTGTTCTCTAAAACTATCCAAAACTTCGTTTCTTATACCTAAGAAATTTGATTATTTGACACATATGCCATTATTGGTTCTCCCTATTCGCCATTCTACACAATTCCTAAAGACAGAATCGCGAATAGAATCCATGTAATTGAAGGATCAACACCGCCTTTGCAAAAAGGTGCACTTTCTTGTCTCCAATCATCAAAAGAACACGGTATGTGTCCAGTTCAAAAAATTGATAACTTATACAGCCCTAGTTATAGCTATAGCAGTGTACGTATATTCGTACAATGTAATACGTAGGAAACAAATATCGGCCGTGTGGCGCGATGTCTTGATCGCTGGTCGACCTTAAGGTACCTTCACACTTCACAGTTCACACTTCAGTAAGCCACCTTTAATCGGGGCACCGCGGTGCACTGACATTTGGAGTTCACGGCTTACTAAACCACTATCAAAACGCCGTAACTGCATTGATTTTGTGTGGAGATACGCCGTTTTAGTGTGGAGCTTGGAGCAATGGCGTTACGAGCGCAATCGGCAAACCTTGAATGTTCGGTCGATATTGATAAGCGATTTGTTTTTGGATATCTTTCGTCTCTTGAGAAATGCTCAGATTCTCGAAACAATTAGTTTAAAGTTTAAACTATAGAGGTCACTACGGTTGCTTCCATTCATAACATGAGTTGCCCAGAGTAACAAAGAAGACGACTTTTATCATAATCACCATATTAAAATTCACCTTAAGATCCGCATATAAATTGAGTCATTCCTCTGACTCAATCTCGGTCTCGCACTCACGCTTACCTGTAAAAAAGAAACAAAATTTAGACAAATTTCATAATAACAAGATACATCTAAAATCTAAATGGAAGCCCAATTGTTGCATTGTTCGGCTACAATGGATCCGGATAAAACTGTTTGTGTAATCTAACAACGAATCACTAAACAGTAACAGAAGTGGCTTACATAACTGCAAATTACTTTGACCTAGAAATAAATTATGTATTAAATGATTTGAAGTGTCGTTTAAAATTGAATCGATCACTTGTTGCGATTGTAGAGGAGCGAGCTGCATAATTGACGCGATGACATTTTAGTAAGTTTCTAAATAAGTAAGTATAATAGGAATTAAACGAAAAGTATATACTTTTTAACGTAAAAACTAACCACCACTGGCTGTGTCGGGTTTAGAATAACACCTCTCCATTTCTTCCGTGGATACCGTAAGAGGCGACGGAAGGTTAAAGTAGATTTTAGGCGACGGGCTAGCAACCTGTCACTATAGCACCTCTGGGCTTAAAACCTATAAAGATGCCAGAAGTCGCTACAAAGCGTTAAATAGTCATGAATTTGTCTATGTAGTTTTGCGAGCTCTGCCTACCCCATTTGGGAAGGCAGACGTGATGTATAAACTAACGTTAAACTACAAATTTGACACACCGCGAGAGTATTATCGCAAACTGGCTTGCAATAGGAAGGCGAACATACACGCAGCTTTATTCTACACCATTATTAACTAACCAAATAAGAATAGGTGTTAATAATAGGCTACGCTAGGCAAATTGCAGAAGGAAATATTTGCACAGTTGATTTTATGTACTTAAATGGACAGAGCCATGTTGGCTAGTGATTTAATGGAGTCAACACAAAGCTTTAGAACTAGGATGTTCTGAATCACTGTTCTACTCAAGTATGGCCGTTATAATATACGTAAGGTGTATTGTCAATCATTGCTTTGTTTATGATAAACATACGTCATGCCTGTATTCCCAAATGGGGTAGGCAGAGCATAACGTTACGTGGAGTTGTGGACGTAACCACGCAAAGTATTTCACGTTTCGTGGTCACTAAGCAAAATTTTTAGTATAAAGTTATGACAGATTGCTAGCCTATCGCCTAAAGCATACCTTGACACCCTATCGCCTCTTATAACATCCACGCTTCATTTATCGCACATCTAAAATGGACAATTGATAGGCAATTCGAAATAAAACAGGATGTTATGCATTTTTGTTTAGCATTATAGTTTCAACCAGTTATTTTCACGCACGGTCATAGGTATAGTCAAATTCAAACAATCCTATTGAAATTAACAATGATTCAAAACAATACAACTATTGCATCTCGCTCGCAAGAGCTATTTCAACATTCAATAATCTTATTAAATTTAACAACGTTTAATTATAATAAACACGACACGTCAAATGGCCCGAGCTCGACTAGCACCAGCTTTACGCAATCGTTACAGGTATAGTCCTGTCCTTTCCGTGTGGTGTCGGATTTAGAATAACACCATTTCTTCCGTGGATGTCGTAAACCCAACACCACATAATTTAATATTATGATTGACCAAAAAATACCACAATTAATTAAATAGATTTAACTCAGTCGATATCGATATTCGATTTGAAACTTTTGACAAACTTGATCGGTTTGCACAGTTTTGTTTAGGCCAACCAAAAAACAAATCTAAAGATCTTTGCAGCTACGAAATGATTACTAAGGTAAGGCATTCAACAGAACTTCGCATAACGACGTCTTCGAGTTAATACTTATTAATGCGAATGACTCTACGTTATTACTGAAGTACTGCACCATCGTCGACCATTACCGCGTGACATTTACATACATACGTTTCCATAACACGAGGACCGAATTGTGAAAGAAGCAGAATGGCAGAATCGGTTCAAGGCGTCAGTTTGGCAGCTAACTTTTGGCTCACTCGTCGGTTAGATTGAGGTGACTTACCTACTGTCATTATTGCCAACAATGAGATACAAGGTAGCTAATACAAAATATTAAAACAAACTCACAGATATAGATTAAAATCAAGCCAATTCGTATAGATTTGAAAGTATTGATATGGAATGTAACTTAGTTAATTGTAAACAGAAAAAACTATTACTGGGAAAAGCGCAAAAGTGTAATTAATTAGATGTAACGTATAAGATGATCAGCGCAAAAACAATTAATGCCTAGCCTTGCTTGGCAGTAAACGAACAAATGTGCGCAATAAACAAATTTATTTATGCAACTGTCCAAGCATCCTTTATTACAAACATTATGTTTAAATCCCAACTAAAATGCATTTTACAGCCTTTTAATGGTTCAAGCGGATTGCTTAATCGCCGCCACTTTTATAATGTGTTATGACGGCAATAACTCCGCGAATCGAAGCAGCTATTACCGACAAATTCAATTAGCGCCCGCCGAATGAAGCCGTAATTATTTATTTCTATAGAGCTATTAGTACCAACCGTTTGTTTCTAGTTTCATGTCACGTTTTGCCGATTATCCCGCCGCGCGAAATCACTGAGCCTTCACCGTATTCGCGTCGCGCAATACGCGAAAATTTATCGCAAAAGCTGCACCGTAACGTCGCGGCGACAGGGTCAGTGTAATATCGAAATGCACACTCCGTCGGACGCGACGTCAGACTAGAGCCTGACTCATGACTGTTCAGAAAGAATATCAATGCACGGATCATTTCACCGCGCGACGTTTAAATGGTCGGTAACGATGCCTCGGGTACTCGAGATGTCGGTGTCTTTCAAATGGTAGAAGGGAAGTTTATTTAAACGACTGTTCGATCCCTTTCCATCCGTTGCCAGTTCAAGGGTCAGCTGACGTGGAGTGTCCGCGCGGCGGCAGCAACAATGCGGCCTGACGAGCCGCCGTCATTAGGGCGCGCGCCGACACACGACTCCTAAAGGTCGACGACGTTATTTTAAACCCACAAATACCTTCCGCAAAGCTATTTTCAGACGGACCCAAGCATGACTAACACAAGCCACAGGAAAACACGCCACGCCGATAGACAAAGCACGAAACCTTAATGTGTCATCGGAGCGTGGAAACCTAACGATTACGTCAGGAATCGTGACGACGATGTCGCAAAGCTTTGCGGAGCGACGACAAAAATAACGAAGCCGCGACTCTATTATCCGAGGGCGATAGCGATCGCGTGTGGCGTCGCGGGATCGGGCTGCGCCGGCGCTTGCACAACGGCGCAGCACGACGGCCGCCCGGCGCCATTCCCGCGAGTAATGCCGATGGTAAACACTCAATTAACTCTTCCCGCGCAGCCTATAATTTAGAGGGACCAGGGCAGACCTGACCCGGCTCATAATCCTGCTGCTGCTCGTTAATTAAAAAACGTACGTTCATTAATCAGCGCCGGGCGCGCTTAGATCGCGATCGGCAGCTTCGATTTATTACGCCCCAGATAAGCCCGTTCCCGGCCGCGGCCGATCCCCGGCCCGATATTCAATTATTTTATTGGCCACAAACTAGACCTCGCCATAGCGAGACATTATTAGCGAGATAATACCAGCGGCCATCAATAACGCGTGAAAGAATAAGGCTATTTATAATACGTGTCGAAACGTCCGTTTAACGATTCCGCCAAGGCTAACGCGAAGAACAAATTGATAGCGATCATTATCGGTAAGCTCACGCAACTGTTCATATTTTCCTAGAGACCGAGGAGTATTTGCGCAAGGCGCGCTGCGCAGGAGCCGCCGCAGTGGGATGTGCGCAGCAATTTGCATAGTTAAGGGGCCTACGGCAGCTAACTTTGATGCACACAGCGAAGCAAGTGACGCGAGCAGCACTATCGACAAAAGTCAAGCAAGACAGATGACAATAGTCCTCATGCGCGCATTTTATGCTCAAAAGAAAAATTGGCAGCGCCAATAGCAGATAACCGAGATTTGTGGAAAATCTAAGCTATGAATTATCTACCTATAAGTTAATTTGTATCTACTACACTATTGTGTAGAGAATCGATCTTCTGTGATCATCTTAAAAAATCTCGCACTTACGTATACCATCGAACCAATTACTTCCCGACCCACCATAGAACCTATTTACAGCAAACATGTATGAGGAGATTGATGAATTTGGATGAAGCAAAAGAGGTATGTCAGGATCGTAGCGAGTGGAACCATGTAGTCTCTGCCTACCCCTGTGGGAAAGAGGCGTGACGATATGTATGTATGTATGTATGTATGATAGTGACATCGCATTTACTGTAACGTTCCGCGTTGGGTCAGGACTCAAATGGATTGACTGCACTCGTCGCCTTAAGTGCGCACGGGCCCCATTAGACGAGGTGTCGCCTTCGCTAACGACTTCATGGAAGACCGTCGAGCTCTTATCCCTCTGATTATGAAATGAGATGCCCGCCGGCCGGTTACTAGCTGGAATTTTTATGAGTTCGATCGCACCGGCCGCACCGCTTGTTCCGGGAATACGGAAACCGCTTCCAGAATCCGGCGCCGGTGGAGGGCCTAAGCTACCTGACGCGTATTACACGCGACGTACGCCTAATAAGAAATTGTATGAACACCGCTAACTGGCGCGGGCGCACGCGACAGACTATAGTAGGTACGCGCGGCGGACGTCCGCTCCGTGCGCAAGCGTACTGCACACGCTCACGGACTATTCATAATACTGGTAGCGTTAACGCCTTAGTTCGGACTAGGCTAGTATTTAGTCCAGTTGCGGGTATTTTAGTAAATAAACGTGACTGAACAACGACAAACCGCCCGTCGCGTACTCGCTGGTACGCGGAAGACGTACGCGTCAGCTAGCGCAGGCCCTGAATCGATATACCTGAGAAAAAGTACTTATTGAGTAAAAGTACCGAATACAAAGTATCGAGTATCGGTATCTAAAGGGAATGTACTCGATACCACAAAGCATCGATCCTTTTTTCGTGATTCATGGCGGAGGACGGCGCGGGAGCAGCGCCGGCGCACAGCGGGCGCGTTGTCAGGATCCATGCCGATAAGATAATTACCCGACTCCTCCCTCCTTTATTGTTTGTACAGCGCCTCGCTTAACTCAATTAGGAGCAACCAGCGAGTCCCTTAACGACTCCCTGTTCATCATCCGCAAGGTGCCTGTACAATTGTCAACTTACGTTGCGACCTACTTTAAGACGCATGACTTACAAGACTTGTCTTATAAAAAGACAGTGCTTAATTAAATCGCGCACAACACATAAAACTAAAGGTTACAGCTCATTAGAGCCACTCGGCACCCACCCGGGACCCGACCCTCGCCGCCTCGCCGCGCGGCGTCCGTGCGCCGT
>BHDV01035664.1:36457-90229 GCA_005406045.1 Adoxophyes honmai
ATGGTCTGTGGTGCCTCTTACCCCTGCCCCGCCCCTGAATTTCTCTTCCCCCACCTGATCTTATCTTACGTTCGTAAAAAATGTGTGCGCCCTCTTAAGATCACGGGCTGTTCGATTCCCAGACGAAGCAAGCAATTTTAGAAAACATTTGAATGCGGTATTACTAAGGTTAAAAAAGGGAACAGTCTCCTTTCAGCACAATATCCTACCTACAACATATAAGGTACTTTCCCTATATATCGCATAGGCTTGGGAAGTCCAGAATATGCTAAGCGAGGCGAAAGCAGAATGCAAAGCGAAGGAAAGTAACAAGACGACGCACATGGGTCTATGGGATTTATTTACATTGAGAACTGCGTTTTACTTAGCTGACATAATAAAATCTTGAATGAAAAGGCCTAAGAAACTACAGATTCGATGATGAATTTAGGTATAAATAAAAGGATTTACAAGAATCTCTCAAAAACGACAAAGAAGAGAGGAGAGAATGTACTTCGGGTTTGTTGCTAAATCCAAATAAATAAAAGCCTTTCTATACATTGTATATGTAGAAAAAATCCATGATTTTCACATTTCGTCGACACTTAGAACACTGTTAGAGACAGGATAGCCTGCCATCAAAAACAAAATATCTCATAATTGAAGTGAAACCACATACGCTAGCCGTTGAATCCCTCCGAAATCAGACTCTCTAGGGAAATATAGCGCAGATGGAGAGATTAAACAGCCGTGTTAATTCGAAGCTGTCAGCGATATTAAACTCAACTTCCTAGAGCTATGTGCCCACGGAACATCCACAAAAGGGTAGACAGACACTACTGAAGTAGTTAATCACAGTTCTCTGATTTTAAAGGAATCCCGGAGACATGCGGAATACAATGACTATAAATTAAGGAAGTCGTTAATTAACAAAAGTATTTCTTCTTAAAGAATACGTTGGAAATGCCAAAAACGCTGCCGCTTGGGCACTACAATATGCAGTTTGTGTCGAAAAACTTTCACACACGGAGTTTTAAAATACCGCACAATAAATACTCTCGACAAGACTTTAAATTATAACAGTTATAGTGTTATATCAATAAAATCAAAGTCAAAATAGGTCAATCTTGCTTTTCCTCTGCTTCCAAATTCTTCCAGCAGGTCGAAAAAGAATTTGCGATGTTGTACAAAGTATCCTATCAAATACTCCTTTTTCCTCTTGATTAGGTATAATGAAGTCTTTATCTACTCTCAAAAAATATAAGGACAAAGTAACCAAAGCAAAAGGTACTAATACGATATTGTTTCCTTAAAATGTTTGTTTAGCTGAACCCAATACGATCCATAGAGACAGGAATGTTCGAGAATTTAAGATAGCGAGAAGATAACTCCATGTGTAAAATTCCACAATTCTCAACACGAGCCGAGTCAAACAACGCGTGTTTTCATAGTAAAAAACAAGGTTACATTACAAGTATATTGTCAGCCGTTTGTTTAAGATAAAATGCCTTTATCGAGCGTTATCACTATCGCATTCTTTGTGCTCGTAAAACATAATAGAGCACACGGAAAGGTGGCAAGTCTACAGCAGTATCTAGTAAGCAGATAAGTTTATTGTTACTTTACATTTTAAAGAAAAAAGTCACTTGAACATAAAATTTTAACACTTCTTAACTTAACTTTGAATAACACCGTTCCATTTCTTCCGTGGATGTCATAAAAGGCGACTGAGGAAGGTTTAGCTATGCTTGAAGCGACAGGCTAGCAACCTGTCACTATTATACCTTTTTTTCTGTTCTCAAATCTAAAATTAGGCTACGGCTACGATAAGTGGATAGTAATGATTTTCTCTATGTCGAATCCTCATCTGGCAATACAAGTGTGATGTATGTATGTAGAGTTGGATGCGATTCCATAAGAGCATTCTGACTGTATGTACTTATACATATAAGATAGATACGCGTTGGAAATAAGCAGCGAGATTGAACAGCGCTGCGCTAAAATGGTTTCCGAGAGCAATAACAAAATCGAACGCTTCTGTGCGCATACGCATTTCTGTGCGTACACAGGATGATGCTAACAGGATAAAAAATACGCAACGTAAAATGAAAAATGAAAAATAAAAAATCTGTGTAAATGTCTAAATGAATAAATAATCCGTACAAAGTATCTGCTCGTTTAACAAATTAGAAAAACTACTTTTTTTTTATAGAACGCCACTGTACGAGGCTGTATGTAAGTTACATCTGCAAATTCGCACTCGCCTCATGTTCAGACAAGTCGCAAGCCTACGTAAACAAATGACACGCAGAAAAAATGTGCAGCTACGTTTAGTAACAAAATCAATCGAGCATCGAAACCTTCCCACGTATTAGAAACATCAAACGTAATATCAGAAACATTTTAAGTTGAAAAATACCTTCCGCTAGTGCTTTCACCTCATCCTGTAGACCGCGCCGGCGCCGCGAAACAGCATCCAATACAGCATCGCGTTCACACGTACCTCACCGCACGATTATAATAAAATAATAATGAAATAACATAATGCGAGCTTCTGGTTTTGTACGGCGCAACTTTTACCTCCATTCTTCTGCCGTGTGAAAGTTTTGACAGCTCAAACACGGTGTCAAGAGTCACGGTAAAGCTGAAGTGTCCGTTTTGTCGTTTTGACAAGTCCTTGTTCAATCGGACATGTGTCATTTTGAGCTTCGGTCAACAAATTATGACCCCTCTTGACTTGACACCAAGAAATTACAATAAGGACATTCGTTAAGTTTAAAAATCATACGACATATTGGTAAACAACTGCCTGCTAAAATCGTTGGTTGTTCAAAGGGTAAGTCAGTATAAAATCAATTAAAACATAAAAAATTCTAATGTCGGCCAAAGGAGAAAAGGCAGACCAAAAATGGCTGAATGACCTGAACTCTTTTCAGTCTACGGATACGAAATATGCCTGAGCCAAAGGGAGGCCTTTGCCCAGCAGTGACACACTTATTCTACTGGCTAATTAAAAAAAACTATAATTCCCCACGTAATAGATGCTCAAAGTTGTTAGGAAAGTAGCCCACTTCCCTGAGCAACCTTCACTTTTTTATTCTTAACAGCCAGTACATAAATATGTATAAGGCTGGGTTCTCACGGCGCGTACGCCCTTCGTCTGGAGCGTTCCGCGCCGGCGCACGGCTCCTGCGCCCGAACGGCGAGCCGATGACCCCCGAGCGCACCCGAACCAAACACGAACTCTAGCAGATCCTTTAGGGCCGGCGCTGACTGCCGGCATGGCACGGCGTGGCAAAGGATTTTGTTACTGATCTGAGAAAGGCCGCGGCATGCCACAGCGTGCCGAAGCATTTCACGGGTTATATTTTTGGATGCTGCGGCACGATTTGCCGTGCCGTCCTCTGCCATGCCGGCAGTGAGCGCCGGCCCTTAGACGCCCACTTCGTGAGCGTAACCGATCTGTCATTTTACTCATGTCACTAATATGTTTCATTAACACTAGGCAAACTAAATCACCGTGCAATAGGTAAACTAATGTATAGTGTCGGGTTTAAATGACACTTCTCCATTTCTTCTGTGGTCGTAAGAGGCGACTAAGGATAAATAGGGTTAGGTATGCATTAGGCAACAGACTAGCATCCTGTCACTATTGTACCTATTAACTTGAAACCTAGAATGCTAGAAATGGCTGTAAAGCGTGAAATAGTCATGGTTTTGACTATCAAACGTTGCGTATACTCTGCCTACTCCACTTGGTAATATAAGCCTAGTGTATGTATGTATGTATGTAAACTAAAGCACACGCAAGATCAAAGCTTAGCATTCCAAATGTAATAGTTTTCCGTTACCGCGTCCGGATCGTAAAAGGCGATTTTACAAATTACCTACTCATTTCCTATCGAGTATTAGAGAAATCATTAGCTGTGAGAATCACTGGAATTAACGTAACTGTATTCGCTTTAATTTTGCTGTCGTTGAATCGTATTTGACCCAACTATCTTAGTTGTACCATCGAACCAATTGATTCCTGACCCATTATAGAACCTATTTATAGTAAACGTCATAGTGACATTGCATTGCTCGACAGGCGAAATCTCAATAACGTTTATTGTGACAACGTTCTGCGATGGGTCACGAATCAGTTGGTTCGATAGTACCTACAAACGTACATACATACAAACATCACGCATGTGTTCCCAAGTGGGAACAACCATACTCAAAATCAAGATTATTTCACATTTCGTGGCCACTTTTGGCGTATTTGCAGGTTTTAAGATTAAAGGTACAGTAACAGTAACAGGTGGCTTAGCCTGTCGCCTAAATCATACCCAACCCAGACCTTAGTTGTCAACACAATTGTGAGATGTACAGTCACGAACCGGGATTGTTGAGCCACTTGCCACTGTCCGCAATTTAGACGTTAATCAATGACCGATGTGACCGACTATACAGTCACCGTCAGGTTTAGGTACTTAAATTAAAGTAAACAAACTTTATGTCAGATTTGACAGGTTAAGAACTTTTTTGATCACCCAACTTTTTTCGGATGTTCAAATAGTTTAGCAAAGGAATCTTCGTAATATTTATTGATCTGATGAACGTTAGTGTTTTAATTCCGATTGTTTCTGGTATTAGGTAAATTTAGGCATCAACAAAATATTTTTTATTGTTTCTTTCCTTTGCTAAACTTTTTGAATAGGTATCCGAAAAAAGTTGGGTAGTAAAAAAAAACGTTCTTAACCCGTCAAATCTAACATAAAGTTTGTTTACTTTAATTTAAGTACCTAAACCGACACAGTATAGATGTCAGCTATTGGTTTAGTATTACACGACCAAGTTACAAACATAGGTAAGTGGCTCAACAATCCCGGTTCGCGATGGTACCTATTAACCCAAGTTCACCATTTCGGTTAGCTTTCTTTGTGAGTTAAATTATTCTTCATTCTCGTTACAATGCCTCACTTAATCATATTTATTGCGATGTGAAATGTCTTCGCGTCACAGTGAGGTGATTTACACTAAATATGTATAAATTTCTACAAAATTTCCTTTGTTTTAATGAAGTAATTTAACTTACAGTACAGTGTTTTATTTGCCGTGTGGTGTCGGTCTTAGAATAACACCTCTCCATTTCTTCCGTGGATGTCGTAAGAAGCGAATAAATAAATAGATTAAGGTAGGCATATTATTATAGCCACCATTTTAGCTGTTAACTCAAAACCTAAAAATACGTTATGGCTACATAACGTGACAGTCTTGATTTTGTCGAGTTACATGCCAGCAACTATACAATACTCGACTGCGCCATGCAAATCGAAATAAAACGAATCGAAGCGCAAGCGCACATTTAATCTTTAAGGGGCCCATTGTTAGTAATTCACAAGTTATGACTATACAACGCCCCCGCCGAGAGAGCGGACGGAAATGGAAAGTGCCACAGGTGCAAGGATCCAGGAGTGGGACAGCGGCGTCTGCGCAGCCTGGTTGCCATGACAACCCGTCAATTAGCAGCCAGCTAGCAGACGACGGTGTTGCGTTTTAGGTGGAGATAATAAGTTTAGAATGAATGTTAATAGCTAAGTCCACACCAGTGCGCTTTCACGTTCACCTTGCGTCTTCCTCAGTCGCATGCCCGTGCAACCACCAACAACAGCGCATGCCACCAGCGCGTTTTTGATTGAGGACGGATCTAGTTTCAGCGCATGCGCTGTGGTTGCACGGGCATGCGTCAGCGGAAGACGCAAGGTGAATGTGAAAGCGCACTGGTGTGGACTTAGCTAATGTCTGTTAAAGCGCTTAATTAATTGCAACTGCTGATAGACTTCATTTGACAAAGATTTTCGTAAAAGTAAAGAAGAAAGGTAGCATGAAGAGTTTCTGATCTTTAAAAAATTGGAAGCAGAGTCGCGTGAAACACTAGCTGGACTAAACAAGAACTTATGTTCCGTGTGGTTTCATGGTTAAAGTAACACCTCTCCATTTCTTACGTGGTTGTCGTAAGAGGCGACAAATGAAAACTAGGCTAAGTTACATGTTATAGGCAGGAAAGGCTAGGAACCTGACACTATTATGTCTTTTATCCAACTTAAAAATTTATTTCTACGAAATTTGGAATAGTCATGATTTTGCCTATGTAACATTTCGTGTGCTTTGCCTACCCCATCACGGAAAACAGGCGTGACGTTTAGACATACAAATACATAAATACCAATTGTATCGCTGTTTCTGGGCAATCATAGCCAACCAATGCAGTCATCATTCATTTAACATCCATACCTGCCCTATTTCAGTGCAACGTCAGCGTCCGAAGCGTCCACTATCTGCGCCGGCGCCGGCTATTGTTGGCTCAGCATTAATGGCTAATACGTTACGGCCGGTAGATAACGAATCAAAATGGCGGCAGTGCGTGCGCAAATCAAAATTGCGAGTGTCTGGTCAATGACATGGTTAGCAATGGTTTGGTTGAGAGTGGTGGTTCATATAAATACTTTAGGGGATTATTAAAGAAAATGTTTGCATTGTTTTCGAGATTTTCGACTTTGCAAGTAATGGGACAAAAATAGGAATGCTAAACTGTCATCGTAAAAAGAATAATCTTCCCTCTTCCCGTTAAAACACACTCAAAAACCTTACGCGCGCAGTAAATAAAAGCTTCCCATTCGCTTTTGTTTCTCTTCTATGTTACTAGTACTGTTTTGTGTAAGTTCATTCACACAGACAGACAAATAGGTCTAGAACAAAGCCTGTCAAGGAGCAATTGACCGTCGTCACGACAGCGATTTGTCGCCTTCCAAATGATGTAGGAAGCATGCTAAACCGAGCTACATAAAACACATGCTAAATAAGTATCGTGTGAAGTTGGTTACATTGCAGTTGCATCATTCGAACGCCGCCAATCGGAACGGGCGAGTTTTGACCGTCCAATGGCGTAGACTAAGCAGCTAACTTCACTTGTATCATTGCGATCAGTCAGTATATTCAAATAGGTGTCCTATAAGTTAATAATCCAGCCTGAAATACGTAACACTGCTAGGTACAGGCCTCCTCTCAGTAAGAGAGGATTGGTCTATAGTTTGCCATCCGGGTCCAGTGCGGATTGGGAGCTTCACTCACGATGTTTACCCTCCAACGAACTCATGGTAAATATCAAAATCGACTTCGCACAAATTTTGAAAAATTTTGGGATTCTAACCCTTGACCACAGATCATACCGCTAGACTACCGCGACCATCAATAACCCGTCAGTATTAAGAGTATGTACACTTACATACTAAACATTTAACGTCTGCAGTGAACTTTTATTCGCAGCCAAAAAGCAACTCAAGAGTTATGGCCATAATAAATTCAAGCGAATAACAGTCATAACAGAGGAATCAAGTTTCACGAAAACTACTGTTAAACGACTAACCAACGTAATAAGATTTACTGTATTTAACAAGTACCGATAAATCATAATCGCAACGCGAGTGCAATAAACTTTTTTTCCTTAGAGAACGATATGCTAATTGCGGCGATAAAGTGGTAATTATAACATTATGTATTGGATAACGATCGCGTAATGGCCAGGGGCGGCAGTTTGTCCGTCTTCTGAAACATACATTGACTTCAAGTTGGAAACAACTATCACGCCACCAAGTAGGCTTAGCACAGTAATATCGCGCGCGGGATAGAATACCTGTCATTTTCTGACGTCTCTAGTTAGACAAGGTATAGTCCATCTCGCATACAACACTACTCGCGCCCTTTCGTACAGTCGAGTTCATTAATATATGAGCAAAACTGAGAGTTCAAAAATATCCTTACACCCTTATGACATTGACAATAAGGTGCAAAAGTATAAATGTAAATATTTGGCATTTGTTTGCTCATATATTTATGAACTCGACTGTACTAGCCGGTTGACAAGAAATAGATCTATATGACTACTGCATAATAAATGGGATTAATATACGAGTGTAGTTTACGCAATGAGCCTGAATCAACATTCATGTAATTATCTTGAAAAATATTCAAAGACAGCATTTATACGAAGTACAAAGAACTCCAAAAATGGCGGCAAACTCAAATTAATTCCACAAACAAATGCGCATCGACGTCGCAAGCTTACACCGTCAGCCGCGCCATTCGTCTGTTTCAAATATCCAAAAGGGCATTTGGTTTTATATTGTTACAGCCGGCTCAGAACAGCAAGAATCAAGTAGAAATGCGCGAGATATACTTAGAAACGTCAGAAAATTACAGATCGTCTATCCCGCATGTATCGTCTCACGCGTGCTACTGTGCTAAGCCAATTGCTAAACCATTCAAGGACTTTTTCTCTAGCCCACTCAACATCGGTTAATCGATAAAGGCCACTACAAAAACAAAACAGTAACTACCTTCGCGACATGATAATGACCATGTTGTAACAAGCTTTGCTGACCCAAAGATTACATGATTAAGTCATCAAGTCAACTAACTTATCGCAAAGGGGCAATTAAGATGCGATATGGAATTAGAGATCAAAGTTGTAAACAAACGTGTTGCCATTGCAATAAAAGCAAACGCAATTAGGAAAACTTAAAATTCAATAATTACACTAGATAAAAATGAGTACAACTAATTTATTAGCAGAATATAACCGTGTGAACATATGTAAACATTTAAATGAACAAAGGAAATAGCACATCATTTTTAAAATGCAAATTTGATTATTTTATAATTATGGCACTGGCAATGGTTAGAAATTGTAAACATTTGGTCCGTATTTTTATTCGTATTCATATTTATATAATTAATTGTCCAGTAAAACTGATGAATCGATGAAATATTGTTTAATTTGCAATGAACGACACTTAAAAGATCGTGGGTAGACCGCTTTTCTACCTTCGCGCTTAGCGTCCATTTTATACACCATATAATTCGTTTTCTGACATCTGTCGTGATCGAATGTGTTCCCTCCCACTTATGCGTTCTGTTGTTGAGTTTTAGTTTGGTGTTAAGTTTTGTATTATTTCGTTATTTGTTTTTGTTTCATTGTTAAATTTGTGTTTGTCGTTCGTCTGGATCCATATGAACACAAGTATAATGTCGTAGTTTCAAAAGATATCACATAATATGCAACGAATATTGCTATGAATCAATAAACTAAAAGTAGTCAAAAAAATAATACAATAATATATAAATTAGTAACAAAACAGGTTTACTACCTCTGGAATGTCACTTTGACATTGACAGTTGTTTGTTTACAACTTTGATCTCTAATTCCATATCGCATCTTAGGGTCAAACTTCGACAGACTGGGCTTAAGTGCAGACATTTCGTTTGCTTTTGGCGGTTTCGTTTTGAAAACAGGTTAAACGCAAGTTATCTTTGTGAGCGGAAAAACAAAGGTTTTTATTACTGCCGATAAGTTTGAGTGTGAAAAACGCATGCGGGTAAATGAACGGGTATGTTTGAGTAAATGAAGTAGGCACTTGAAAAATTTACATTAACTTACTTGGATTATTGCTTCGATTAAAATTTACGTTGGGTGGCATAGTGCACGGTAGCGTTCCTCTTAAGATGATATCGGTTAGACGCAAAACGCGTAAGCGTAGTGTGGTGATGGTATTAGCTATGTTTGCGTGTATGAAGAGGAACTTCACGAACAAACATTTACTGCATAGACTTAGCGACACAAAGGTCTCTAAACCCAGTTGTCGGTTTTTTATCGCCAAGAAGTTTACCATCTCGCTATCGCTGATTAAAGACTTTATTCAGTCCTCGAGCTTTCATTTCTGAGGCAACACCAAGAACAAAGAAGGTGCCAAGGCGACCGCAAAGTGCATCCACTTAGCATTTATGTAGTATAATTTATCCGAGGGATAATTTATCTGGTAGAAGGCGCCAGCGATTAGGGTAATCAATCCATCATAGCAAAGGATCGAGGCGAGTGAACGTCGAGAACGCGGTCACGGAGACACTGCATACCTCTTACTGCGCACTTGAGTAAACAATACAAAAGGTGATGAATAAAAAAGATGTTCACGCCCACCGAGACTTCGTGAATGCTTTTGTTGAATTTTTAAGATCGCGCGTGGATTCCCAAACGGTGTAAGCAAAGCACATGAAACTACATAGGCAAGTCGTCAACTACTTCACGCTTCGAAATCACTTTGTGCAATTTGGGATTCAAAATGTGACTCAGGACTTTCAACATTAAAAAGGCTGCGAGGCCTGTTTCGTGTTCTGCCTACCCCATTTAAGAACATAGGCGTGATTGCATGTATGTCTAAGTTAGCAGATAGACAGGTTGCTAGATCGTCGCATAAAATATATTTACGTATTTCCTAAGTCCGTCTTACGACATCTACAGCAAGCCCTGATGCTACCAGGAAGATTTCCTATGGAGCACTATACCAATAACAACGTTCAACGGCTCAACCAAACACAATTACATGGCTAACTGTAACATTGGGCAACTCCGCGAAAATGTGTATGGCCTGTAACACTTTCCGTTTTACGTAACATTTGTGCGTCGCTCGCGCCAGATATAAGCGACAGATCACAAAAGACCGTTGCGTGGTCAGCGGAACTGACTTTGCAAGGGATTAGATACACTTTTTCTCGCGAACAAACGACGCTGTCACGTGTACACTATGCTTTACTCGTTATGCTCTACTCGGAGCCAAAGATTTATGACGAGTTTCTATCCTGACTTAACCCTTTCGGACCCGGTCATAACGATTGTGCTAAGGAGCAGCGATCGAGTCTTCGGCGCTCAAAAAGTCTGCGTGGATTGTATGCATTGTGCGCCAGACTTTTTGCGCGTCGTGTGCGTTACTGCATATAATTCCATTGGTTCTATTTTCAGACTAAAAAGTCCGTCGCGGATAGTCTGTCGTCTGCGCAGGGCCTAAGAGTCACAATATCTCAAAAACGAATTATATTATTGGGACTTCAGAACCAGACAGTTTCGACCAGGTCAGGTCAGGTCTCGCGTGGTGTCGGATTTGAATAACACCCCTCCATTTCTCCCGTGGATGGCGTAGGACGCGACTAAGGAAATCGGTTTAGGAATGCTTCAGGCAACAGGCTAGCAACCTGTCACTATTACATCTCTATCATCTTTTTTTTAAACCTATTACTATGCTAGACGTGGAAACAAAACGTTAAATAGTTATAGTTTTGTCCATGTAACGTTATATAAGCTCTTCCTACACCTTCGACTTTCATTCCGTCGGCAGAAATCTCTAACATGCCAGCAGATATAAAAAAAACAATAATCACATCAAAACAAAGACACATCCGTAAGAGAACGCGATCAAAATATACTAGGGTGACCGCACCAGTAATGGACATAGAACCAGTAATGGACAATGACTCTTATTTACTACCCACTAAGGAAAAGTCATTTGTTTTACAACAATCAATTCACAACTCTATGGTCTTTAAATTATGAATGAAGTGTCCATCACTGGTGCTTGTCAGCTTAAACCGTCCATAACTGGTGCCGTCACCCTAATTCGCGTATAATGTCAAAGGTCAATCTCCAAAAATTGCCGCCAGAGGTCCGAAAGTCCCTCAAAAACTTGAAGACCCTCGCCTCCTAGAGTCATAAGATCCAAAGTCGTTCAGCCAGGCGTTTGCGCAACGCGCTGATTTACATACACTTTGCAATGCGAATGACCTGTTCATATTGTTCCGAGCGATATTATTACACTACATTACATGCTACGTAACACCTATTTAGACTACAGGATAGACTGGCACTTTATCTTGAAGCCAGCGGTAACAGAGACTAATTTTAGATTTAGCCTAGAAAGTTTCCAATCAATCAACGTTAAGTATTATGCAAGTTTATAGCTATCTTCTACGAAAGACAAACAAAATAAACCTGTAAAATTACAAGAAACTTCATAGCAGCACTTGCAAGGTTATAGACTACTGGCCCGTCTTAGAAAAAACATGGGTCATCTGAACCACCAGGTGACCTATCTAGAACGATATAAGGGCATAAAATAATAAGATTCAGCACTATGCCGTCACTTGTAAGCTGTCCAACTGAGTGCAGTTGAGAATTCAAAAGTACAACCCTCGATAATTTCCTCTTGTCGCATGATTTTTGTACGGGGTTGCGGAATAATGTATTAGAACTGGTATTGAAATAATATGAGACTGGTTTCATAAAAAATCAACCGACCGAATTTACCCTGGGAATAGTCGGAAAATGAAAAGAAAATCCGACTTTGTGGCTCAACATTTTATTCGGAACCAGTTTTATACTATTTCAATACCAGTTCTAATCTATTATTTCGCAACCCCGTACAAAAATCATGCGACAAGAGGAAATAATCGATGGTTGTACTTTTGAATTCTCAACTGCACTCAGTTGGACAGCTTACAAGTGACGGCATAGTGCTGAATCTTATTATTTTATGCCCTTATATCGTTCTAGATAGGTCACCTGGTGGTTCAGATGACCCATATATTTTACTACATGGGCCCACGGTCTATTAGTGTTAGGCAAAAACTTCAAAGACCACTCAAAATTACCTTCCCTATAACATCTCCGCTTCAACAAACCAAAAGCTACGCTCAAGAACCACAGCAACGTCCCTTTACATCTGGCAGGTAACAAATGACTGCGCACAAAAAAGACGATAATCATTGTAAAACAAAACACGCTCTAAAACAAAGAGCGAAACGAGTCAAAACAAGCCCCGAGATCTTGATCCACGATCAAGCGTGTTGCAGTGTTCCAATGTCAGTGAAAGTGGCGGCGATGCGCGGACGGCATTTTCTAATCCGCACTTCCGAGTACCTTAGCCCATGGTCCTTAGGCATAATGTGTTTGTTTATCTTGTCAGCTCGTGAATGGAGTAACCCTTTGGATGATTTCTCCATTTGTAGTAGTATCTTCTTTAGTCTTTTTTTTATTCATGAACGTATACATTCGGCAACAAGCTTTTAAGGGTTAATAGCATCATAAGACAATAGCATTTATAAGTAACCACGAAAAACAAATGACAAACTTTACCGACTTTATTTAAAATACGATTTTAAATTGATTCTGTTCTTTTTCTAAACTGATGTTCTTTTTTGAACTGTTTGTTATTGGAAGTCGAATGAAAATAAAAAGTTTAGATCTCAAAACGATCATAAGGCACTGTTTATAAATAAACATCGATCAATAACAATTTTCTTCCACACGCTATCTTCGTTATCCTACTAAGATGGGAGATAATGATATAAGACCAGTAATGCACTATTATTAAAGATATCCCGGGCAATTTATTCGACTTTGCCCGTGTATGTTTCAATATCCGTAGCTTATGAATTGCTAGCAATGCCATTCACCCCGTGGCCTATATAATCCAATCTACTCCTTGCAAGGCCTCTAATATAATAGCCGTAATTCGAAGCCACGAGATATAACAGGCAAAGCCAGTATCAATGGTTCCCCGTGTGGTTTCTTTTCATTTCAGTCGTGGATGTTATAAGAGGTGACTAAGAAAATAGGTAAGCTAAAATTGGCTAGGAAGTAGACTGGGGGTCGATTTAACAACCGAGAATAAAATTCAGTGTAGAAAGTCACTCTTCATTCACTGGGTTATAAATTTTTCATGTGAAAAAAAGTCGGCAAGAGTAGCTTATTCCTTATTTGGTTTAATGCACCCTTATTCCAGACGATCGTTCACCTTGACTACATACACGTTTAACAAAAGCATAAAATTAATTGCAAATTTACCACCTCAGCCGTTGCGTAACACAACAATGCCCCCTCCCCTCGCCCCGGCAAACTTGACATTCGCGCTGCGCCCGCGCCGCGTGAAAGCATCCATCGGCCGATTGCGATTGCCGATGACCGCATCGGCCAGGGCTGCCGACGCCGGAACAGTCGCTGTCAAACATTTCATTTGACACAAGAAACTGAACGAAAAATGTTCAAAGACCATCCATTCATAATCCAATTATGTTGGGATAAAAATAGTTTCAAGTTTCCTTAAACTAAAATCAGCAGGGCTTTTGTCTAACGCGATCGTAATCGGCTTGGACCTGACGGAGGAAAGCCATCATGATCCCGAACGCCTCGGTAAAATTATTTCGAGTAAACCAACTCCCCAACTGTCATTTTGCTTGCGTGAAAATCAACAATGACGTGTAAGAGTGCTCTCAGGAACCTACTAGCATAAATAAAGTTTTGAATTATTTTAACGCTACCTCAGCGCATCAAAGAAGACTAGGCCATCTTAATAGATCAAGATTAACTTTGAAACTGCCAAATCTTTGCACAGCCCCTGCGCACGCGGTCAGCAACGCAAGTTCAAGACTATGCCTCTCGCGCTATCGGCGTCCGCGCATCCCATGATTTCTCCGGTAATCGGTGACATTTGCCCCCGCGGCCGTTGAAAGCAGCCAAAACACCGCGTCGTCCGCTTTATCACTTTAAGCAGACAGGTTTAAGATGGCCAAACCGCAAATTAATTGACTCGGGTGTCAATAAAAGATTGTAAACCTCTTTTATGGCGACGGATTGTTTGAAATCTCTATTCTCATCAAATCTCATTTTGCTAGTCCTCTGACTGACAAAGTAATGTTTCTTTTCGTTTCAACCTTCAGTAGTCTTTTGCAATCATATCTGTCGAATTACTAAATAAAATAGTTTCGTCCGCAATTGTTTGTCCTTTCCCTAATTGGGGAATTCCTAAATGCCGCAATGTGTACCAAAAGCTGTTGTAGAATCTCAAAAACTGTTCCATTTTATTGCTAACAGGTTTACAATACACGCATATTATAGCTAAGCGTCCACAAGTCCGCATCGCACGCATCGGACGCATCGGATTCAATCAGATGTATGGCGAAATGCGATGCGTACGATGCGGACAGGTGGACGCACTTCTATGAGTTTCTATACAAAGAATACTACAATCCGTTGCGTGATATACGTTCGATGCGTACGATACCGACAAGTGGACGCTTAGCTTATATCGCCTCTGTATTCCCTATCAAGGGAGGCAGAGCTAATGCAACGCTACTACATAGACAAAACCATGATTAGCATAATTTTTAGGTACCAAGATAGAGAAAAGAGGTGAAATAAAATGTACCTTAAAACACCTTTACTTATTTTTATTTCCCTTCCTCGCTTCTAACGATATCCATGGAAGTAATGAAGAGGTGACCGGACCACACACACGGATACATATCAATTATCATTTGAAAGATCGAGAATGTGCCATGAAGTACAATCCATTTTGTCAGCCAAGAAGACCATGGTTTTGGTCTGCTCTAGAACCACGTTTAACAAAAGAATGTTAACAAGTCTTGTAAATCTACATCAGCAACCAAGGCTGAAAGCGTAATGCTCCCGATCTATAAATCTGAGCAGGTGGCGCCGGCGCAGCGCCCACAGCGCTCGCGCCTCATTGCATTATTAATAACGGCAACAGGCGGACACTATCCTAAATACACGCCATTAAGGCCCCCGTCGCATTGGCACCGCGCCCCGTTGCGTGAAACAGCAGCCGATCACCGAGTGATCAATCACCAATCACCGCACGCGGAATGGTCACTCCGTACGTCTCCAACAAAATGCGGGGTCAGTATACATCGCGCGGTGGTTTAAGATTGCTCGGCGAAACTAGTGGGGGTAAACGGCGCATCGGGGGCAGCGTAGGGAGGTGAAATGTCACTATCAATAGCATCTTGCCGTCACCCGCCTCGGTCATCGTATGCCGAATAGACCTAAAAATTGATTTCTGCGCATACCCCTTCTACTTTTGCCGAGCCCATCTTAACTCACCGCGACTTATAACAGAGTTATCAGCCAGGTGACGTGACAAGTCTGAACACAAACTGAGTGCGAGTGAGTTGGTTTTTTTTTCTACCCGTTGGACAAATGATTAATTATGACGAAATTATTTGAAATCATATTCTGAAGTGACGTGAAATATGTTTGCATTAATGGCATCAAAAATCCGAGTCTCGTTGATGTCACACCGCCACTGCACGCGTAAACCACTCCCATCCTCTTTTGATAGAGAAATTACTAATTAAAAAACGTTCACCTCACTGCAGACAAATTTAACTGCGCAATCAATTTTCTAATATTGATTGATATTATCCAATTGGTATTTTCAACAACCGTTAAGCAGCAATTTATCGTTTTATGAGGATCCGTTATCGATTCCAAATTAACGAGAGCCACCGAACCGTTAACAGTGCCGATAAGATTGCTGAATCGTAAAATTTTATCGGTTTTTGTTCAATTGCGATGTGTTGCCTGTAATGTTTAGTTATTTCGCGCATGCGCTATTAATCCAGCGGAGTTCGGGCTATGTTGCACACTAGCCTTATCATTCATCCTTTTCACACACATTCATTTAAGTTTAATGTAATGTCCAGTTTCCCCAAATGATGTAACTCTTCGAAAATGGTCTAATTTGGAGGGATAAGCTCACTCAAGTCAAATCTATTAAGCCAAACATTTTAAATATTTAATTTTTCGCAATTTTTCATTTTATCGTCGCCTCAAGGCAGACGGTCATTGCTCCGAAACAAAGGTGAATAAGCAACACTTCTACAATAAATCATAGTATGAAATGTATATGTAAACTTACAATTACCGAGCCTTCAAGGCGGCTAACATATAAACATACCAGGATGACATAACAGCGCTAGAGGTCACAAAAACCTCCTAATTCATACCGAAGGTCACAAGGCGATCTTCCGGAGTTGGTTAGTCAGGAGAACAATATAGATTGTTTTTGCTAGAGAAAGTTATTTTCGCAAAACGATTAGCATTTCAGGGGTTAACGTGTTAGGTGGCACGGTGACACACTTTTATTTACGTGACTGTGTAAACGAGTTGTTCAGTTAATAATAAGTTGACTGTTTTGCTAAACATTGTTGGGTTAGGTACATTGACATCACTTTGGCGGATGAATAGCCCAGTGGTTAGAGAACCTGACTGTAAAGCTTAAGGCCTCGGGTTCGATCCCCGGTCGGGTCAAAAGTTTATATTATGAATATGAATTTGGTGTCGGATTGGGACGTAACTGTAACAGCATTTTCCCGTCGGACACAAACAATATTAGACTTGGCACCGATCGTCACTTACCACTGCTATCAGTCAACATCAAACAGTGAGCACAAGGCTTAGACGCGGTCCAAATTAATAATTACTAATTTAATTACATTCTCAATTATCAGCCGTCATTACTTCAGCAGGGCTAATCGAATAAATAACTGACAATTTAACGAGGGTTAGTTAAATCGAATTAAACGCCTTCAGGTGCTAAATTAATTGTTGGGCAAGCTTATTGTTTGTCGCAATCGTTTTCAAATCAATACGCCGTGACCTGAATAATTTCTAATTAATTATTTGACATGTTTCCACAGAGGAATAATCGGCGTGTCTATTAAAAGCGCGTCAGAGGAAAAAAAAACGACTATACAAAAGACTAGTATCTGAGTTTTGGAATAAACCTAAAGGCCCTGCTGGCTAAGCAGCGAGATAGACTATCTGCCGTTTTCTGACACTCCTATTTAGATAGCGACAGATATAGTCTATCTAAGTATAGGCCGATCGAGGGATGAGCAAACTACAGCTCGTATTACCGCGACAGACTCCTCTCACTAAACCAGAGGTTCCCAATCTTTTTTTTTTACTCATAGACCTCTTTCAAGGTTTTATCGGGTTGGGTGTACCCTCTGCTGCTACATTTGCACCAAATTCCTATATAATATACACCTATTTTCTGCAAACCAGCGCAGACCCCCGTCGGGACTTCCATGAACCCCTTGGAGTCCACCTGGACCACTTTGGGAATCACTGCACTAGACCAAGGTTTTACCATGATCGTGCGATCTTTACCAACGACGGCTCCATAAGACCACGGTTTTACTTGCCCGTCTAAAACTCAGTCCCGACGTAGCTTCGACAGTTTACAAGCTACTCCTCAGCACAATACCTGAAACAAACAAAGCAACAATTAACACATTGTGGCAACAATAGTAAACAAATAGTGATTTGCGGTCGGCGTCCGCGCCTGTCCTGTTGACCCGCGAGCCAATCACGGCCCGCCGCTAATAAATACAATTAGCTATTGATCGAAGGAGTCAAACAGATGGGCACTGCATCTGGGAGATGTAGGGCAATTATTGTGTTTTCGTTCCGGTACGCGGCGTTTTCCATTGGCGAAAGATCCTTCTCGTTCGATGACGTTTAAACGTCAATTCCAGACCATTATAATTGGTTCGTAAAAAAAAATGGTGCGAACTTGAGCCCCTAACGCTTCCGCTGTCAGAGTATTTAAAGCATTTGAAGACAATTAGGGCTTAGTATACATAATATATGTAGATAGAATAGCAGATAAAAACTATTACTTGACAGCGAGGAAGAGTTGTGATTAAGTAAAGGGATATATTTTAATTTCACGCCGTAATTTAAACTAAATTAGGTGTACAATTTAAGAGGAAGCACTATATCAAGCGGTGTTAAAAAATAAAAAGATTTTTATGGGAAGGATTCATCTAATGCTCAGTTAAACTCTTAAGCATGCTTTTTGATTAACAACAATTTGATTACATGTGGAATGTTATGCTTGAAACATTTCCATACCGGCCGAACCTTTATCATCCAAGAATTCAAATGTAAAGGTACTATTAAATCATGCCGCTGGCCACTCACAATAGACACGATAATTATAATTCATCATAGTCAATTGCGCAAGGAACTATAAATCGATTGACAAGGGAGGAGCCAAGTGGGCCGGCGAATCGATACCGATTCGACTCGGTACAGTATCGATGCTTGTGCAATGTAGGTTAATACCGGTCAAGGACTGATCCCATTGGCTTGATTATTCGATTGTTACATCGTTTCAGCTCATTGTGCTACCGATTCGATACTAAGTTCAAGGTTGATTCGACTATGCTACCTCTAAATTCGTTAGAAACTCTCCACGGCTTGGCAGATTTGATTAAAAAGAACTGTAAATATTGATCGTTCGCTCGTCACGCGTCGCGCTGACAGCCTGAGAGAACGAATGAATGAATGATTGATCGAGTCGCATGAAAAGGACCGGGTGTTCGCGCTAACGAAAAACATATACATACAAAGATGGATCATTACTCACGCCGCGCCGGAGTCAGCTCTTGTATTAAAATGTGTTTGAGAGACAAATACCGAAAATAATTATTGTTAAGCATTTTTTTTAATAATCGTCCTCGGTTTTCTAGTACAAAACCTAAATGATGAATGATCTGGGGATAAAATTCTACTACTTCTGTACAAAATTTTACTTAGATTCTGACTAAATACCTCACACAAAATATAAAACGTAACATTTAAATAGCAGACCATAAACATTGTGTAAGTACCTAAACCCGAACCAACCGATTTCTCATCCACCATAAAACCTATTTGTATTTACTGCTTAACGAAGTAAATCATTATAACGTTTATTGCAACTACATTCGCTTCGATACCAAAGCACAGCCAAGTTCGCCTTCAAACGAATAAGCACTACATTGCTCCTGTCCAATTTTAGGACCCGCCCGAGCTTCCCACTTCTTCCGTAGCCTCCATCGATCAATACTGCGTCAACGCAAGTACCGACTAGTCGATTCTAAACTCGATCAACGTTATCGATGCCATTAATCGCGAATGCGTTTATTACACGCACCGATATCAAAACCGCAGTTTCGTCACTGCAGTTTCGTATCGATTTAATTGGGACATAGGTTTTAATTATAATTATAAAGTACGTAGATAAATTAATAGATAACCTAAAGTGTTTCAATTAGGTTAATCGCCGCGTTAAACGTACAGTCAGCGACAAAGCTGCCGACACGGCTAAACCGCAAAAGTCTTAACTTAGTACTAACACGATAGAAAGTGCAGGACCATACTATCTATGGATCGTATACTATATGTACTATACACACACACCACGCCTGTATTGACTGTATTCCCAAATGGAGTAAGCGGAGCATACAAAATACACATAGACAAATCCATAACTATTAAACGCTTGGGAACCACTCTTAGCATAGGTAAAAATGGTACAATAGTGACAGGTTGCTAGCCCTTCGCCTACAATATCTTGACCTATCTCCTTAGTCACTTACGACATCCACGGAAGAAACAGGGAGATGATATTCTTAACCCGACTCCACGTGTCTCGACGTTAAGCTTTATGCATTGCACTTTTGCACATTGTTGCACATTACACTTTTGGCACTTTCTCACTCGTCTCCGTTGCCGACTGTACGCGTATATCACGCGCCATACGCAGATCCCTTTCACAATTTGCATTAAATAGAGATGTAGCCTTGGCGATCGATATCGGGCGCCGGGATCGATTGCTCAATTATTTGGAGCGGCGTGCGCGCGCGCAGGGCGCGTGACGCCGCGGCGTGACCCCCGCGCCCTTGCACTTTCATTAACTAGAGACGGACCATTTCGCAACCAGATTTTAACACGCATTAATTAGATGTAGAGCTCGTTAGCGGCCTCGTGCCGATACCGAATTCCGATCGGCTTTGTTTCATGGAATTCCGGGTAATTACACATAAATACATAAACGTCACGTCCTATTCCTTACGGGGTAGGCAGAGACAACAGAGCGCCATTCGCTCCTATTCCGGCATACTTCTCTCGCTTCACTCACGTTCATCAGTCTCGTCATACACGCTCGACGGTTTCGGGTTCTAATTTGGGCTCTCTTAAAAAACGAACTGGTTTTGTTTGGGTAATTAAAAGATTCACAAAATTCCAACGAAAGACGACAATCTGTCATTGTCAGTGATCGAAAATTATAGCAGCATTGTTGTTTTAAAAGTATTTGTACCTACTCATATTTATGCTTACACCATTAGTTAAAAAAAGTCTTGATCGATCATCTCCCTTGAAAATATCTGAAGAAATATCTTTATTTCTATTATGCTGAACGAATGAAATTAAATTAAATTAAATTAAATTAAATTAATACCTATTATGAAATAACGAAATGAAATAAATTCATTTGCTTTAGACATGGTATTACATAGTAGTATTATAAATATTCAGTTTTACAATGACATGTCTCACCAAATAAGAAGGCGTACAAATTGCGCTGAAATTAATATAAAATGTACGATTACTGGTAATGGCAACGGCTGGTTCTTTTTAATTAATTATCTGTGATTCAAACTGATTGATCTTCCAAGGTGCATTAATAAAGAGAAAAAATTGGTTTGTGTAGTATTTCATCATCCAGCCTTATTACGTCCCACTGCTGAGCATAGGCCTCCTCTCAGTATGAAAGGGCTTGGGCTATAGTCCCCACGCGGGCCCAGTGCGGATTGGGAACTTCACACAATTACTTCGTCGTTGTGTGTACATAGATTTCCTCACGATGTTTTCCTTCACCGAAAAGCACGTAGTAAATATCAACTTCGATATCGAACATAAATTCCGAAAAATTCAGAGGTGCGAGCCTGGGGTTCGAACCCGCGACCCTCTGCGTGAGAGGCCACAAGTCGAACCGCTGGGCTACCATGGCAGTTATGCATGGCTACTATTGGCTTTTAGAACATTGCACAAATGTGTCACAATCTACAGTAGAAACCTATCACTAAAACAATCTAGACTTAAATGTCCGTACGTTTTCGCCTTAACATTTACAATTTCACACTCCAAATGCCATCACGAAGTTAAACTTTACGGCGCAGGCGCGTTATCGCCGCGTGATATATGGGCCAAAGGACACACAATAAATAAATATAATGGGCTATTCACCAATTGACCTGATATCAAACTTACTAAACTATACTTAATACATTCATACATTTGTATATCACGCCTGTACAGTCGCGAACTGGGATTGTTGAGCCACTTGCCACTGTTCGCAATTTAGACATGTAATCAATGACCGATGTGACCGACAGATGTGTATTGGATTAGTATTACACGACCAAGTTACAAACATAGGTAAGTGGCCCAACAATCCCGGTTCGCGAAGGTACCTATTCCCAAATAGAGTAGGCAGAACATACAAAGCGTTAAGTCAAAACCGTGACTATTTCACGACTCGTGGCAACATGTAGCATCTTATAAAACACGGATAACTCACGTTATAAATCGAGTTTAGCTCGACATGTTTCGGACTAATTCGTAGCCCTTCATCTAGGAGCCGCGGCAGCTGCTGCTGCCAAACGCGAACTGCGCGCCTCGGCTCTCTGCGCGCGACACGTGACACTGCGATTACGTGAGTTATCCGTGTTTTATAAGATGAGTGAGTCTCACGGTAGTTTAATGTTAAACATGTAGCATTTTTGTAAGTTTTAATTCGGCAGATATAATGGTGACAGGTCGCTAGCCTGTCGAATAAAAGATACCTTAACCTATTTCCTTAGTCGCCTCTTGCGACATCCACGGAATAAATGGAGATGTTATTCTAAACCCGATACCACACGGGGTATCTTACGAAGTCCCTTGGACATTTATGTACTTATGCACTCCATTTCTTCCGTGGATGTCGTTATAGGCGACTAAGGATTAGGTTTAAGTATGCTTTAGGCTTAACAAACCTAAAAGTATGCTAGAAGTGGCTGCGAAGCGTGAAATAGTCATAATCATAGTTTTATCTATGTCACATTTCGTGTGCTCTGCTTGCCCCATTTGGTAACACAGGCGTGATTGTATGTATTAATCTAAACCCGACACACGGGGTAACTTACGGCACTTATGCACTTGCACTTATACACTTATGCACTAATGCACTGTCCAAAGCTTTGTGAGACGTCAGGGAATTGGGTCGCTGCGCCGGCGCCGGCTCTAATTGGCGCGATAACGAGGATCTCGACTAAAAATAATTAATTAACAGCACGAGAACTAGTTGCGTCTAAGGTCGGGGCAGATTGCGATCGGCTCATACTCTAGTTAACATTTCTAGTACATCAGGGTACCAGAGTTAACTGCGTAGTTAAAGGTGAAGTCAAGTGTCGTTCATGGCATTATGCTTCCGCTGTCAGTGTATCTGAAGCAAGTATATAAGCGAATTTGAAATAAAGGTTTATTTTGTTAGTTTCGTTTCATCCTTACTAATATGTATTAAGTATAAGTCAGAAAGTGAGTTTGTTTGTTTGTTCCGCTTTCACGCCGTAACTACTGAACCGATTGCTTTGAAATTTTGCAGACGTAAAGATAGAAGTCCGGATTAAATAATAGGCTACTTTTTATCCCGGAAAATGTATGTACCCGAGGGCAAACAAAAATATAGTTTGCTTGATAGATCGATATCGATCGATGATAGATCGATATCGATCGATGACCGATCGATAGATGATAGATCGATGGCGCTGTGTGTCGTTTGAAACGAGAAGTTTTCTTATAGTTGTGCTTTATACCGCAATATAAAATATAACAGAGTTCCACGCGGGCGAAGCCGCGGGCGGAAAGCTAGTTATAATTAATTGTCAAAATCTCAGCTAACTTGGTTTCATATGTAAAATCATCACGCCTGTAATCTCAAAAGGAATCGCACAAAAACGTCACACAGACACATCTTTGATAAGTTTGCGTTTAACCATTTCAATCAAATTTAAGTGTCAAGTTAGATAAAAATAGTACAAATAGTGACAGCTTACGTGGCAACTTGAGTGCAGTTTATCAATAGGACAATAACAGTTTAAAACGACCTTGGCAATCTTGTCGCCGAGATAAGGAACAAAGTGCACAAAAGAGCACTTTGAATTTCCTTTCTTCACTTAAAGTAATCTTTCAAGGCAACAAGTCAACATTGAGAACAAAAACGTATTATCCAAAAAAGGGTATCCTGACATCTCCAAACAAAAAGGGTTTCCACTGCGTCACAGAACTGTGATATTTTTACATATCCTCTCGCATAAGGCGGGTACTATCAGGCGTACTATTACAATTCAATTTATCCTGTGTGGTGTCGGGTATAGAATAACAAGTCTCCTTTCTTCCAGGGATGTCGTAAGAGGCGGCTAAGGACATAGGTTAAGGGTTAAGGTATCTAGCTAGCAACCTGTTGCTATTTTACTTGCCAACTTGAAACCTAAAAATTATGTAAAAGTGCCCACGAAACGTGAAATAGTCATGGTTTCATCGTGGCGTTTCGTGTTCTCAGCTTACCCCATTTGGGAATACAGACATGATGTACCATCGCGAACAGGGATTGTTGAGCCACTTACCTATGTTTGTAACTTGGTCGTGTAATACTAATCCAACAGCTGACATCTAGTCGGTCACATCGGTCATTGATTACACGTCTAAATTGCGAACAGTGGCAAGTGGCTCAACAATCCCAATTCCCAGTGTTGTCAGTACAAGTTTTTCACGATACGATTCTAAATGTACACGTAGGAACGATGGCACTTCCGTAATTACGATCGGCGCCGGGATGGTTAAGGTTAACGAGAGATATTAAGCACATTGTTGCCGGCAAAAAGCTGGGAAGCGACGAAACGTCCGCAATTATGTAATGGGCAGTCGTGACAGACGCCATTGGCGGCTGTAGGCAGTGATGACAGATGGATAAATGGTCATTATTACATGCGACATGCCTAGAAGATCGAATTCGTTAATGTAATAATAATAAACTATGTACGAGTATGTATGTAACTCGTTATTGTACCAAAGAAACATGACGGAATAACAGGCACACAACAATGCACAAGTATAAAGGCGAATATATCCCTTAACGGATCTCTTTCTGCTGGTCTTCGAGCGATACACAAAACAAGTGACATTAGAGTAGCCTCACAAAGAAAGTTGAGAAAAAAAAAACAATATTTACCATGTTTAGTTCGGCGAGATTTAAAAACTCTTTGGAAAACTATCATGGTGTCGGGTTTCGGATAACAATTCTACATTCCATCCATGAGCTCTTGCAAGGGCTATCCAAGAAAGTTAAGTGAAAATTGTTTAACTTAAACAGGGCCCATTTCTTCCGTAACGGTCGCCGAGCGGCGCGAGAAGTGTCGCGTACCGTAAGTGCAGACACATCGGTAACGGTCGCCGCCGAATTTAATTGGCCGTAGATAGGAGCCGACGCAACTGGAGATATTGACACCAATTATAATTCGCATCGAGGAGCGAGACTCGCGACTTAAAGGCCTGTCTGAACAGGCAAGCGCGTATTTGGGGTAGACTATAAAATACGGTAAGACTATAAACTTATTATTGATCAAATCAAACTTGCTATACTCTTAAATGTGACAATACATAACATACATAACCGTCACGCCTTATTCCCTGCGGGGTAGGCAGAGACAACAGAGCGCCATTCGCTTCTATTCTGACAAACTTCTCTCGCTTCACTCACATTTATCACTCTCGTCATACATGCTCGACGGTTTCGGGTACTCCTAATTTGGGTTTAATTAGTACATCGCCGATCTGGTCGATATACGTTTTTCGAGGGCGCCCTCGACCGACTTGCCCTAACAGACTTCCCTTGTAAATATGCTTACATATCCTTGATTCATCCATTCTCTCAACGTGCCCAAACCAACGCAGCATATCTTTCTCTACCCTTGTTATATCACTCTCTTTCAGACCACACTTCTCTCTATAAATGTGACAACTCTACTAATATTACAATGGGGCGGGCAGAGCACATGAAACGCTACATAAACAAAACCATATTTTTTGAGATTTCAAGTTGGCAGGAATAATAGTGACATGCTACTATAGTAGAGACTTTTAGGTACTTAAAAAAAGGTAAACAAACGGGAGCTGTCAAAAGTCAACCCGACAAAGTCAAAAATCACGTACGGTATGTGTTGCTACATTAAATACGACACTTTCTATTTTAGTCGGATTACAAGGTGGACGTATAATATTATACCTTGTAGATACCTTACGTGATTTTTGACTTTGTCGGGTTTTGTTTACATTTTTTTTAATTACCTAAAAGTTTCTACTTTAGTCTGCCGCCTAAAAATATACCTGAACCTAAGTATAGTCTATCTCGCGCACGGCTTCGCAACATACTGTTATCCCGGAAAAGTGAAAGATTCCCATGAGAAATAGACAAAGCTTCACGCCCGAGCTAATATAAATTGAAGGGCTATACGAACGCCCGATGCCATATTAGGCCGCTATACACAGAGCTTATCAATACGCTAGTCCAGGAAGTGACTCAGTCAATCAAAGGCATAAATGCTAATGCTTCTAACTTATAAAACCACAAGCATTCAATATTAAAACAAATGGAAATATTACAAAAAAATGTTATAACTACTAACATGTGACTAACGGTTTGTAATAGTTTTTTAGCTTGTTTTGCTTACGTTCGTTATATCACACTAATATTATGAAGGTGAAAGTTCATGTGTGTGTTTGTTACTTCTTAACGCGCAAACGATTGGACCAATTTTGTCAAAATTTTGCGTGCAGGAACCTGACACCCTGGATTAACACGTGGACTACTTTTTATCCCAGAAAATGCGAAATTCCCACGGTATTGAAGTTAGCTAAATATACTCGGTCAGATTTGGTTTCACCTATTTGGATTGTTTTTCCCACAAGTATGTCTATTGCGTATTAAAATCAACCGGCTGTTTGTTTTATTGAGATTGACACTGACAATCCATGGACTTACACGTATTTATCTAATTACATATTATCCATTTATGTCGAAATAATTATGCGAACTGAGCTATCTATAAAAACTAACATTTTTGTATTAACTTATGCAACTGCATAATTTAATAATATGTTATAAATAAATAAATAAAATAAATAAATAAATATCATTGGACAATTCTTACACCAATCCCCTAGTCCCAAAGTAGGCAATTTAATGCCTGTGTTATGGGTACTAGACAACGGATAAACTTACTTATATATAGATAAACATCCAAGACTCGAAAGCAAACATTCGTATTCATCATACAAACATCTGCCTCAACCGGGGATCGAACCCGGGACCTTAAGCTTCACAGTCAGGTTCTCTTCCTAAAAACAAATAAATAAAAAATATAGGTAAAAATATAGGTGGTTATAAATATAGGTAAGAATGTTTAACATTAATGTTTATGTTATTGATGTTATTATGTAGACAATGTCGTCATTTACAGGGATAAAAGCAATTAACCCATTGAGTGCCAATACGCAATATTACGTAGGTAGTTTATAATGGCTGAGGCCAACTACGAAATTTTACGTAGAACTTCTACACGTTTAATATAGCAATTTGTGTTATTTGGCACCTTGCGTTGGACATTATTATGTTCTTTGGCCTCTTAAATAAAATATCAGATAAAAAAAAAGTTACTTTATTATTTTTAAGTCTCTCAAATCACAGCTTCTCTTAGACGACTTTAGCAAAAAAATGGCGATTTTCTAATGAGACATATTCACTTAAAACCAATGAATTAAATATGGTTAGCAAAAATAATTATTATCTCTTACAAAACAAATAAAAAAACGTGTGTTTTCTTGGCCTTCTTGTGGTTGCTCAGGTGGTGAGTTCTCTCTCAGGTGGTGAATCTCACTCCGTGGGTGGCGCAATACCAAAGAGACATAAGAATGCATATTGTTTGTGAAATGGATAACACAGGAAGCAAGGAGGTTAACAATTAGCACTGCAGGAGCATACAGCAAGGAAGACATTATTATGTGGCGCCTACCAACGCAATACTACGTATACGCAATATTACGTAGAACGGCATCTTCTAAATGGCATCTCATAGTTGGTGCCAATCTACGCAATATTACGGATACGTAGTATTGCGTAAATTGGCATCCATGTGGTATTATGTATAGTTGATGCCAGCTACGTAATAATGCGTACAAGACCATTTGTATGGTGGCCACCGATTTTAATTAGGTGCTTATCTTCGGCACTCAATGGGTTAAGCGACAAGCAAACGAGAAATAATATTTTACCTGATATAGGTAATAGAGCTATTGACAATAAGGGCTATCAAAACATAATACAGATCACACAAGGATCAAAGTTACTAAAAATATCTGTAAGCTTAGCACAGCAACACGCGCGAGACAGGCGAACTGTCTTTCTCTAACACCTCTAGTTAGACAGGGACAGAAACTATCCCGCGCGTCTCTACTCACGCCTTGCTGTGCTAAGCCGGCTGATACGACTATTGCTAGGTGCGGTAGAATATGTCAAGAGACTTTTGCAGTCTCTGTAGAAGACATTGCTGGAAATCGAATAATGAAGCGGGTCATCAACCTCTTATAAGGGTAGAAGCACAAATGCAATTTTTCAAACTCACACAACTGCTGTTTCAACCACACTGTGACGCAAAACAAGTAGCTAACTTGAATAGAATTTCCCGAAGTTACGCGACAAAAAAACGCTCGTCTGACCTCACCCGAGTATGGGCAGCGCAGACGCAGCTAACGGTCCATCATTTCATACCACTCCAGCGCAAACAGCTCCGTGGGAACAGCAAACTAAACAAACGGACCCGGCTTTTAAAACGACGTATAATCTGAACAGCTTACGGCGCTTCGGCCATTTTGGAAACGGGATTACTCGAGACAAACGAACCCAACTTTTAAAACGACGTATAATCTGAACAGTTCATGGCGCTTAAGCTGTTTCGGAGACGGGTCTACTCGAGACCCATTCACGCTGACAAAGCACGGGATCGGAGCAAGCGCAGTCACTTGTTTTGAATAGTTAATCGCCTATAAATCAAAGTTTAGCCGCGTTTAGTTGACGCGATATGCCGTCGTGGATGTAAAGATGTCAAATCGTCAATGCATAAGGAAGTGGTGTGTCATAGAACGCGTAGCATACAAAACTTTGAGGAATGATATACACATATAGAAACGTCACTAGCCCCAAAAAATTACACCACTAAATATACCACAGGAATGAGTATGATGCGCGCTAATTTCACTGATCAAAGGGCCATAGTTTTGAAGGCCAAAGGACATCAAACTGTGTACTGTGTTCACGTATGATTTTTAAGTAAACTACCCAATAATAGGGATAAATGCATTACAGTTACTTGAACTGGTGTTTATTTTATTGGCATCGCCTTTAACCTCGATTTACTAAACACAAAATTTAAGCAATGCTGCAACTTGCCATTTAAGTTTATTTAACCACAAACTGTCATAACTTCGTTGAACAAGTAAAGTATGAGAAACAAGACAAATTTCCTTATCCTATGTGGAACAATTAAATGTATTCACATGTAAATAATCTATAAATGAGTTAGGAGTGCCGGAACCTGTCTTAAATAATATTTGTACAAAAGTAAATCTCAAGTCGTTGACCCGTGATATAATTGTTTGAATAAATTTAATATTGGTTTATGACTAGTGAGTCAACAGGCAATACATTTCTCTATTACTCTAGCTATCAATTAACAAATTGTTTAATTAAAATGCTTTGCTATGAATGCGACAGATTAAAAGAATTATGATAACACGCTAAGAACCGATTTAACCAAACCAGAATCTTGGAATCAGGAATTCTTATTCGCTTTTTACACATACATTATAATCACGCTCATATTCCCAAATGGGGTAGACCAATGTTTCCCAAATCCGGGTCGCGACCCGGTACCGGGCCATCGAAATAAAATACCGGGTCGCGACATTCCCGTTTTTAATGTACCTACTTAAATAAATGTATGATATTTTATCTAAAGGTAGCTTGGGTTTAAAAGTGTGAAGTGGGCCATGAAGGGGCAGTGCGAAAATTACCGGGCTACGGCACAAAGTTTGGGAAACACTGGGGTAAACAGTTGTAACAGTCGAAATCATACGAAAGAGGACATACATAGCACTAGCCTCTTTCATACCGTCACGCCTCTCGCCGCGCCCGCCACAACCGTCAGTGCGTTCGAAGCTTGACAAATCAACGACTAGCCGCAATAATTAATAAAATAACTCCGATACACGCAAAGAAGACATTACAATTACAATATTAACATCGCAATTAACCATACGTTTTTGCATAGCAATCCGCATTAACATTAATGCGATAATAGACGACGACCGAGTATAGAAACCGCAACACAACAGGATACATCGCTGCATTGCCGAGCCATTTTCCTAATAAAAAAACCCTCAACTGTTACAGAAATAGCCATTAATTATTCCCAACCTGATCCGTAATAGCAGAACATGTTTAGAATAGCGACAGCCCCTTTAATTTGTTGAGAACAACATACCATTGCGGCTTGCCTGGTTTACACGTGTTTTTGCCTCGAATTTCTCCTGCGACGAAAACCTGACAGGCCGCTCTGGTGAAGGGAATGCTGCGCGACCTTAAAACTGAACCACTTGCTTAGTTTACTTCAGATTGAAGAAAATATGGACGATTCTTCTTTTAGCGAAGTCATCGGAGTTAGGGCAGTCGAATAGTCCTATAGTTCATAGAAAGACGGACGGATCCATATCATTATGTCTGTGACGTCGATACGCAAATGTTTGTGGGATTCCATTTTGCTGCCATTTTAGACGTTCTTTATTAGATTACATAGAACTGTAGATATAATTATTTATGCAAATTGAAATGCTTGTGATTCTTTGTGAAATACACTCGTATAATATTGCCTTTTATTATATAGCAGTCACATAAATAACAATAATACTGCACTAACAGTTCAGATGAATCATGAATTTAATTAAGCTGCAACTTTTCGATGGAATGAGCTTATTAATGACCCAATAACATGGCGAGCGACACGCACTGGCGGCCATTTTGCCATAATAAAACCCTTGTCTACACGGGATGAGTAATAAGTAATAACACAGCACAGCCGTGTCAACGTTTTTGGACATTTTATTGATGGACGAGTTATTAAGATTCAATTTGCCTTTCGTACGGGGACTGCGACACCCATTGTTACCGTATACGAGAAAATAATCGGCGGTTTTAATTCTTCCGCCATCGGACAAATTAATTCCGCACGTAAGTAATTGTATGAATTTTACATTCGATATTAATAACCGTGTGGCGTCGGCTTTAGAATAACTTGGACTTTTTATTTGGATGTAGCAAGAGGCGACTAAGGCAATAGGTTAAGGTGTGTTTTAGGTGGCAGCCTTGTCACTATCATACCTCTTTTATCAACTTGAAACCTGGTTATATCTATGTAAAGTTTCATGAATATTACCTACTAAGATATTTTCTCTGTGGTTAGGTGATACCTACTGAAATAAATAAATAAATTAATGACGCAACGAGCGGCGAGATGAATCAGACATTTGACTACGCGAGCGTCCAAATATAGCGAGTATGAACAAACGTTCCTCATTCCAACTAACGAGGTAACCTAAGAAGAGTTAGGAACAATTATCGTGCCTGGGAACGGCGAGGCGAGCCGTAACGAGGCCCTTCAACAATGCACCACCAAAATAGGAGAGGCACGCTCGTCAAGTGCAAACGAACACCTGCTGTTGACCCCCAGACTAACGGGGTCCCGCGACCAATGCCACCAGAGCCGTGACCATCATGCCAGCACCAACAAAATGCAGCTCCGGGCACGCTGGCACCCGTGGCAACCACAGACACTTTGAATAAAGGTCGGGAGGTCGAGAGCACATCGGCCAGCGCCGTCAAACGATAGACACGGTAGGAAGTGTGTCGGCTAACTGTTAAAACAAACATTGACAGAGACCGTCAAATTAGAGGCTGTGAGTCACGCGGGCGCCGATAGCCCTGATAACCCGCGACCCGGCGCCGGCGCATTCTTGTCGCGGTTTACAGAAACAAGATGGTATTGATTGGCACGCCCACGCGAATGGCACTTGAGTTCTCCGAAACGCGCTAGATATTTTCTCTTGGACGCCTGTTCGTAACATAATCTACTCTACACTATTACAAAAACCAATCAGTGAAACTCTGATGTTCTGACTACCTTTTCACGATTCACGCGATTTCAGCAAAATTTGACGTGGAATCTTTTTAGCTACGTTCTCGATCTCGGCAATATGATCCCTCATTATTAAAAGAGCCAACTGCTAGTACCTAGATATTCCTAAGTATTCCAAAGTAATAAGTGCGGCTTAAAGATTTACCACCCAGTTACCACTCACGAAATAGAGTACCTGTCTTTTTCTAACAACTCTAGTAAGACAATGACAGGTATAGTCTACCTCACTCGCGACTCCTGCATCGCCGAATCGCAGATCATCATGCAGCATGCAGGTCGCCGATTTTAGACAGAGAGAGTAAATTCGCGCATTGTTTTTACCTGGAAAAAGGACCCTGCGAACTCACTCACTCTGTCTCTAAAATCATGCCATCTAACTTGCCGGTATCTGTATCATGTTACACTCGAGGAAGCGGCGCAAGTCGGCAGTAAATAAGCGCAGCCTGTACATGTCGTTTATCATAATACGGCGGCGGCGTTTCATCTCGCAGGTGGGTGTCCCTACTTACGATATTAATTGATCCTGCTGTTGAATCCCACGTATGTAGATCACGGCATTGTCTTCCGCCATTTTCAATGCAATATTGTAATTATACATATTTTCCTTCAGTCGGCGAGTTTTATGTGTCTTCCTTCCGCTTTGCGTTTGAATCTAGACGGAGTTGTGCGTTTTAAAGTTATTGGGATTCCGTACTTGAGCAATAAGAAAGGTCTTCTTCTTCAAATTCAACTCGTAATACGTAACAGCATATATTTTTTAACGACTAATGACAACAGAACCGCCTCGAACTTTGGCCGGTACTTCAGAGAACATTAAATAGTGCAAGAGAACTAGTGCACTTCCAGTACCACGCGGCATCAGATAACCATAATTTGTCTAAAGCGTCGCCGGCGCCGGTGCCTGCGCTCGCGCAGATCTTATCCGACGACGCGAACGCAACAAAGGGGCGGAAGGCGAACGCTTTAAAAACTCTCTGTAAATGGCCAAAAACGATTTAGTCATGGCGAAGATAAACATTTCGCGACAAAGTAGCGCTATTCGGATAAAAGTCGGTCTTTTGGAGGTCAGACGGCGGGTGCCATTAACTCTGCGCGCGCCGCGATAACTCGCCGGCTTTATGAGACAAATATTGTTCAAAATACAACCGACGCTTCCGCTATCCGTGCAAGGTTTAAGTTAATCAAAGGAATGTAAAGAGCCTTAACTAACGTGTTGAAAATTAAGCAGTTTTTTTCGATCATCATTGATTATAATACTACTTTGGCTTCCACAATTGTTTTTGGGACATAATTCTTCAAAAACTTTGCTGTGATACATCAGAGAGGTAACAAATAGTACATCTCCATAATCTTACTCCTAGAAATGATCTACATTTCCAAATGGGGTAGGCAGAGCACAAAAACGCTACGTAGACGAAACTATGACTATTTCACGTTCCGTGGCCGCTTCTAGCATATAATTTTACGACATACACAGAAGATATGGAGAAATGCTATGAAATTTAGACCCCACGTTTAGAATAAAATCCACAAGACCCACAATCGACAGTTTTCTAAACACGTAAACGAGAGCACGTAACGTCACCGGCAAACTATTAATTAATGTCATACAGCAAGATCGGCTCGCGCTTCATTACCGTTCATTAATTATCACAAATGTGGGGCAAAAAGCTGGTAGCCGAGCCACCAGCGCCCCGCGGCTTTTCCCATAGACTTATATCGAAATAGATACCGCGAGTTCCTGCATTTCTATGAAAACCAAGCGTGCCACTTTTTGCAACATACTGTAAGGTCAGATAAGCGCTTTAGTGATAGGAATTGACGGGCCGAGTGAAGCCGATACAATGGTGACGCCGCCTTATTCAAGTTGTCCTGTCTCTAGGAGTTTAACCTAATCTAAGTAGTTAGAAGATTAAATGAAATCGCGTCAAAGGAAGAGCATTGCTCTCCCTTTTGGCTCCTTTTTGGCACGCGAAGTACATACATTTGAGTCATCTATTTCTATGTAAGTCTGTGGCTTTTCCGTATTACAATATCCCATTCCGTTAATTAAAATCAGCAGGCCATCAAACGGGCTTCTTATAAATGTTAATTACTGCGGCTTCTGTCATCTCCAATCCACACTTGAGCTCTGATTCGAAGTTCAAGGCTCAACATAGCTGACTCAAAGGTTCTATGATTTCGTGTTGTTATCAATTTTGATTTAGTTGTCCTTGAAGGTTGATTTTTGAGCAGTTCGAAATTAAACTCAAAACCTTGTGTCGCGAGTAGGGTTGCCACCTTTTTATGGTAAAATGGTTTTTTTTTCATGGAAAAAATATAGTACAACTGAGAAATTCAAGAAGAAACAACTAATTTTTAGTCACTATTCGCGACAGGCTGGTAACGAGTCACCTACTGTACCTCGTAACTTAAAACTTTAAAAAGTATGCCAAAGTGATATAATATTTTAAACTCTCGCGCTTTGTACACATTGTGTTCTCCGAGACCACGGCCGGTGCAACCCGTGTCGAAACGTCGGAGTAATAAAGGTAAATAATCATATCGCGTTGAGACCCGTGTTTCATATCAGTTTAAAATATGCCAAAGTGGCTACGGATGGTGAAATAGTCATAGTTTTGTCTATACCTATCAATTGATTTACACTTTCAATATTTTTGATTACCTTACCTAAGCTAACAAAACCTTATAAACTAAGTATTTCAGTACCTTCTAATATATTTTCCATAGCACGTAAACAGACTGGAAAATAGTACGATACTATAATGTAGTACAGACGGCAACCCTAGCGAGCGGTATCAACTTCGCATGCTATAATCTGTACCTAATTTCGTTAATTTGGTGGGGTGACGTCACCATCCTATAATCTTCGATAAGCCGATTAGCTGGCGCGGAAATCGAATACGCGTACATGTGAACAAAAAAAAAACATCACACTGTAAACAAAACACTTCTGGCCGCTTATAAGGTCTAACCACACATTTGTTCCCAGAACTTCGATATTGCTTTCGTACACTAAGCTGGTGAACTTAGATAAAAATGCGAGTGTGATATTCGTTTAATGACTCACATGTGTTGCCGTTGGCGGACAGTCTAGTGTTAAGACGATGTTTGTTGACTGAAGTAGTTTGTAACACATGCGGCGACCGCATTTGTTAATGGTGCGCAGACAGTTTCCATTCAGAGTTTTTATTGCTCCGCAGACTCGATCGCACAAAAGTCTGTCGTCTGCGCAGCGCCTTAGGTAAACGGCTCAGTGTAATTGCCCTTTATTTCGCGAACGATTCAAATATTTGCGTGAAAAAAAAATCACAACGTCACTCGCAATACTTAATTCAGAGTTTGAATCAAAAACTTCGTTTTGACGTGTCCTTTGAGGTAGCGGGAGGGAAAAGAAAGGTTGTAGCAAGTAAATATAAAAAAGTAACGATGGGTTTGAGTGTTATCGTATTAAAGAAAAAATGTTCTTATTTCAGAAGGGCATTGTGCATTGGGCATCGTCAAATAGGGCCACTTTAAGTAAATTAAGTTTTAAGTTAGATAAAACGCTACAAGGACTGAAGTTGTTAGCCTAAAAAATACCTTAACCTATTTCCTTATACGCGTCTTACGACATCCAAAGAAGTGTATAAATGTAATTCAAAACCAGAAAGGGAAGTATTTCACTGTTGTTGTTAGCTTATGTAAAGAAAGATAGCACCACGCAGGAGGGCAAATTAACTAGATATATTTGGATAAAGGCAAAAAAACGTTACCGGCTGCCACCCACGGAGCGTTGTTTCGGAGCCTCCCGCACTAAATATGAGATGGCGGTGCTAAGCGTTAGACCACAGATTTATATCGAACTAGATACCGCGAGTTCCTGCATTTGTATGAAAACTAAGCGTGTCACTTTTTCTCGACGGTAGGTATCGTCACATGAGCGCTTTAGCGATGAAAATTGACAATCCGAGTGAAACCGATTCAAAGATGATGCCGCCTTAATCAAATTATCCTGTTTCTAGGCAGTTAAACCTAATCTAAGTGTTATAAAACTAAATGAAATCGCGTCAAAAGAGGAGCATTGCTCTTCCTTTTGGCTCCATTTTGGCACGCAAAGTACATACACTTAAGTAATCTAGTTCGATATAAATCTGTGCGTTAGACCAACAACAAAACGCAATGTGGATTGAGTTAGAAACAATAATACTCACGCGCGTTTTCAGTGTTTATTTTGATGTACCATCACGAACAGGGATTGTTGAGCCACTTAACTATGTTTGTAACTTGGTCGTGTAATACTAATCCAATAGCTGACATCTAGTCGGTTACATCGGTCATTGATTACACGTCTAAATTGCGAACAGTGGCAAGTGGCTCAACAATCCCTGTTCGTGACTGTTGCAAGGAAGAGTGCTCTAAGGTTATCCAAGAGAGTCACAGCTTTGAAGTGTCAATTCGATGCTATAAAACTGGTTTATGAATTCAATTTAAATTACATGTCTCCTAAGAACCAGGTTTTTATTACCGCGAAATTCTGGCGACAATAAGACGTTATTTGCTTTTTAATTTGCTAAGAACTACCCACAGTAGAACATCGTACGTATTAACTATACTAATTGGAATGGTTGAAATCTGTGTACAGGATATTGATATTTACAAGTCATGAGTCATGAAAAACCTCGCGTGGCATCTGATTTAGAATTACACTCCTTTTCCTCCGTGGGTGTCGTAAAAGGAAAACATTTAGGTTAAGTTACATTTCAGGCCTTTCTGGCAACCACTATATTTTTTATATATCACTACTATTTTTGTCAAACCTTTAAACTTAAAAACATGCTGGAAATGGCTAAGAGACATGTTTTTGGCTGTGTAACGTTCAGCGTCCTCTGCCTACCCCATTAGGGAGTACAGGCGTGATGTATGTATGTCTGTCACAAGCGAGATTTACGAATAACATTTTAATGGCTAACGATACCATTTTATGACCAAGCATAATTACACTGCACTCTTTTATTTCCATTACGTTGGGATGACACTTAATATTTTATGATCGCTGCATTATAGTGATACAGGTCATAAACATATCGTAATCTACAAGGATACGGTGCCCCGGCATTTAACATACATACATACATCACACATGTAGGCTTAGCACGGAAACACGATCTAGTCATCTCGCGCGCGGGATAGTATAACTGTCACTTTCTGACGTCTCTATTTAGACAGTGACAGGTATAGTATATCTCGTGCGTATCTCTACTCGTCCCTTGCTGTGCTAAGCCGGCTGTATTCCCAATTGGAGTAGGCAAGAGCACACGACTATTTCACGTTTCGTGGCCATCTAGCATATTTTTAGGTTTTTAGTTGACAGGTATTATAGTGACAGGTTGCCAGCCTGTCGACCAAAGTGTAGTGTTTTCCTAAACCCGACACCATTCGGGTAAAAAAGTGTTGCGTCTCGAGCCATCTCCATAGCAAATTTAGACATACACTCATACTTTACAGAGCTTATCCGCTTGTAATTCGACATAGGCCCATCTATTGGCATGACCAAACGTGTCGCACCGGCGGTTAAGCCACGTCGTTACAATGCAAATCTGATGTAAGACGTTTTCTGACAGTGTAATATCATGCCAATTATAGTGTAACACCATGCCAATTGCGCTTAAGAGGCTTATTTTTGACAGGTGTCGAAATCGGATCGTTCACCGAGCTACGTACGTTTGCCAAGGACATTAGTGTGAACTTGAGGACTGTGTTTAGAATAACACCTGTCCATTTCTTCCGTGGATGCCGTAAGAGGCGAATAGATTAGGGTATATTTAGGCGACAGGCTAGCAACCTGACACTATTATATCTGCCAATTTTAGACCTAAGAAAACATGCTGGAAGTGGCCATGAATCGTGAAATACTAGCGGTTGGTCTGTGTGACGTTAGTAACCTCCCTTAGTCCTCTTATGACATACACGTAAGAAATGGTTTCCAAACTACGATTAAATTTGACGGCCGGATAGCCCAGCGGTTAGAGAACCTGACTGTGAAGCTTAAGCCGGTCGGGGTAGATTTTTGTATGATGAATATGAATGTTTCCTTTCGAGTCTTGGATATTTATCTTGAAATAAGTATGTTTATCCGTTGTCTAGTAGTACCCATAACACGGGCATTAAATTGCCTACTTTGGGACTAGGTGATTGGTGTAAAAATTGACCAGTGATATTTATTATTATTATTAAATACCGAAAGTTTTGGAACTCTCCCTGCCCAGTCCCATTCGAGCTTTAAGTGGATTACTTTCTGACATAAATTTTGTCACGGTTTTGTAAAATAGAGTAAAATTGATTGACACAAGATTTTACATTTTATGTTCCGAATGGCCGTAAGAGCCTCCCTAGCAACATAGCAACTAGCTGAAGTGTTAAATATATATTTTTTGCAGCAATATGTTGTCGCGGGTCGCAGTGATTTACCGTGCGTGGGCGCAGCCTACGTGCTATTAGCTTATTAGAGGGCTCGCCATTCAACTGTTTATTTGTATATCAAATTTGCATATTAATTAAATGGCGTTTATTGTGAAGCCAAGTGCTTAAGTTTTTGTTCCGCCGGTATTTAATGTTTTCAATAAAAACATGGCAGCCAGGTTATGATGAATAGCGTAGCTTAGGAATTATAACGAGCAAAAAGTATTTAAAGTTAAGTCAAAGTGAGATAGACTAACGCGTTTCAAACTTCAGGATAAAAGAATAGACTTAAAGAAAGCTTGTTATTCAGATAATGCTACGCAACATAACGCATTAGTTCAATTGTTAAAATTAGCTTGATAAAGTTTCGCATTTTCTTACCTACTAAGGACACCTCAATAACAGTACTAATGAAAACAAATGATTTAGTGCATTCCATTGTCCAGCATCAGCCGAGTAAGAAACACATTGACCACCATTTTGATTTTACCCTGAGCAAAACAAATTGCGACCACAATAATAAAGAGTAATAAATCTGTGAAACTGGCAATTAACATCAAACGTGACCAAGAGAACCTCATAATTAGCATTCTAATTAGAATAACTCACAAAATAGCAGGACGTGAAGCAATACACTATTTACACTAATAGTGCAATTAACAGGAATGCTCTTAATTAAAAAAACCCTACGACCGGCCAATGAAAATGTTTGGTCAATCTTCAGCAAATAACCAGCGTCGCGATTCGGTTACCGCTCTAGAACCGAAGAGAAAAGTACAAGCCCTTTGTAAAATGTTCTAACTTGTGTCAGAAGTTTTAGATTAGATCAAGCGTCCTTGGGACTGCGAAGTATTTCAACCTCTTTTCTTTATGTTAAAAAGATTCTGCAATATTATCGACTAATACCAGTTATCGCTCTATTTCGCGACAGGCGTGATTGGTTTTCCTAGCTACGTAATTGCTTCCAATCCATGGACATATTCGCCAAAATTTGTAATGTGAAGCTAGGGCGGTTAAGATTCAAGTCTGCGGCTTGCGACAAATGACTGAAATAACTATAACTCTTGGAGCATCCAATGGTTACCCAGGCTGCACTCGAGTCTCGGAGCACACTTCGGTGTTTAGATTTATGCGTTTACCTGGAGTTTGCCGAGAAACCGGCCACGGACACGGACCAATCAGCCATATATCACCTGCGTCCTTAGACTCCCTTTACGATCGTCCCTCACCCGAGCTAGGTAGGTAGGTACATTACATTGTATGCCGTCTTGATGCACATCACCTTTGCAAACACGGCCTTGAGCGAGCTAATGTCAATACCTCCGTCTCGACAAGTGACAGCCGGCAGGGCACGCGCATTCCCGATTCGCCACAGCCCCGCGGCTCGTCGCAACAACGACCCAGCGATAAAATTTTCAACCACGAAAACAATCAATAAGAGAACCAGTTAGCAACAAAAAGAGAAATCGCCCGCCATTATCGACCGTTCACGGAGTCAAACAACAACAGTTGTTACAGTACGGTAGCAATAAACGCTCTATTTGGGGTCCGCGGCGTGCCCGTTCTCAGTTTATTTTCGTATAATAGCCGTGACCTCTTCACCGGGAGATATCAGAGTGACCAGCGAGCGCTCTCGCGCCCCAATCGCTTTCTTCTGACCCGCTTTTCATAAACAATACTTTGCCAGCCACGCCGCGCCGGCCGCGAGAAAGTAGTCGATAATATGCAAGAGGCACGACGCCTTATATTAATTTACCCGAAACCCACGGCCTTAGCCAGGCGATATAAAAACTCCAGACTCGAGTCCTTCGCGAATTTGCAACGGAAAATCAATGACGAATTACAAAACGCCGACCCGATTAATTTACCGTGTGAACCGATTCGACGAACTACGAAATTCGTATTCCATAACAACGTGTCGGAACACCGACCGGCGAGCGTGCGCCATAAATATTATTCATTGGATACGGCGCACTAATAAAGACAAATTTTATGCTGCGAGGGGAGCCGAGCAGCACCATAAGTGGATTTTCGGCTGGGGAGCATCGCACCAGATGTTAGATCTCTTCACGTATCACAGCATCTGGTGAGAGAGTCGTATGTTCCGCAAATCGAATAATAATACGATGCTCGCCCTCGCCACGAATGTTAACTGTCAATGTCAATGTGTCGATCGGTCGGCGATCGTTCGCGAGTGCGAGCGTCGCTAGTGTGCGGCGGTCCCGTTAGGGCTGCTGCGGACGGCGCGCGTTCAATAGCTCGGAGCTACCATTTAATTAAATGAGGATGCAGAGAAAGAGATCTCGAACACAAAACAATGAAGGTCATAAATCACGGCTTCCTCCGTGTAATAGTTGCATCCTACGGGCAGAAGCTCCGCGGCGGCAATCCGGCGCACTATCTCAATTGATGGTTTCCGGCGCACATTAGACTATCGCCGCAGCTGTCTGCGTACGCGACACACTTCATTTGCCGCTGCGCGTGCGCCTGTAGAAAGTGACGCTTTGTCATCGACCACGCTCGCCCAAAATCGAACAGCCAGATGCGAGAGAGAGATGGACTCCGCGATCCATGGGAGCTAGAGCGGGACGCGACATTGTGCACGCTGGAGCCGCGCATTTGGCGCGCCGGCGACCGCACTGCTCCACGGGTAGTTTCCTCTCACACATCGGTCGAATTCCGCGTCGACATCGCTATTCGGCCACTATCTCGATATTCTTAATACCACCGATTCATTTCACGAGCGCAATGGACGAGATTTCTCCACAACGGTAATCGACTCATTTCCGTGACATCATCATCATCGATGTTTACCATAATGACGGCCGAACCTCGCATGCACATAATCTAATGCAATTTCCTACTTACGTAATCATTTTAGATCGCCCCGGCTCCACAGGCTCAAATTTCATTGCACCGCACCGACGGGCGGTCAGGATCGGGTGTCATTTCGACAACTCTCTTTATCGCTTGTATCCAATCGATTTAACACATATTCGAGATCGTTAGTTTACTATAATAACAAGCCGCTTAGTCCAAGTGTGGGAGTATGCGTCAGAATTAATTAATCCATGTGGGCTGAACGGTAGGAGACCAAAACACACGATCGGGTTACGGCCGTTAATCAAAGTGCCCGACGAGAAGAGCAGCGCGACAAAAACCGCGCGCGCGACGACATCCACTTAACCTCCTTCTCCGATGGATCGACTTTGATAATCCGTGGCACGTTTGCATGATTAATTCCAACCTATAATTCTCGCGAGCTCTCATTGTTTCTCCGACAAGAGACTGTCGTGATAACCGGCTTACAGGCGCGTTAGTCATTAAGAAAAGGTACGTTTATAAATCAATATCTCAATAAGCGAGCTAACCTGAGCGGGTCATGAGTCAGCAGAGGCAAAGGATAAATAAATCAGCCAGATCGATCTGCGATTACGTCAGCACTACGGGATGGAAATTATTCAACGTCCTTTTACAAAAAGAAGCGCGCCACAAAAACTAGACAAGTTACTTACGTCCAGTTTTATCAGGAGCGTTCAGATCTCGAGGGATTGTAAGTCGATACTAGAGGAAGTATTCTTGCGCAGGAACCTACTATAAAGCAAACCGCACGAGCGCAGCGCGCCGGCGCGGTGCTTACACAATGTGTCCGCCCTTACCTGTAACAAAACAAGCAAACGTTAGACAAATTCCTGCGCTAGACCAGCTCCGGCGCAGAACAATGGCCGGAGAAAGGCCAAAATAAAGGTCACGGCTGCGGCGGTGTCCCATTAAATATTCATGCCTGCATTCGCATATTGTACAACAAAGAGAATACTTTTAATGCGCTTGGTACGAAACAATAAGAGCGGCCGGTCCTGACGGACGCGAGCCGCTCGTAAAAGAATACTGCCGGGGTGACATTGAGAAAACGTGATTTGACTGTCAGCTGCGCAGATGCCAAATTTTATGGTTTACTTAGTTACGAGAAAGGAAGCCTTCATACACCTTTTCCCTATTTCGCAAGCCAATTTTAGGTGGTTTTAACATGGTAAATTAGAGAACATTCTTCGAACGTGAAGTAATGGGTTCCATTGTCACATTCGCAAGAATCCTCTGACTAATTACTAACCACGACCGAACAAAGAATGTCAAACAGTGTGCCTGCACTGCTAATATATCTGCTACTTGTAGTTGAAAATAAAACACCTGTTTCATTTGAACACTTTTGCAACTTTAAAAACTACGACCTCTGATCTCCGATGACATCTGTGGCGGAATAATTTTATTCGCCTAATCTCTTGCAACAAGTGAAAATGTCCTTTGTCCAAGCCAACCTTGTAACAAACTCAGCCTTTCTAATTTTTCACCTTCAACACTAGTACTAGGTTTCGGCTAAAAATAGATTTCACTTGATCTTCCATAAAACGACTTGGGGAGTTATTAATTAATACGTCTCAAACTTAAGTCCTGCGATTTCATTACCTTGGAAATGCGAGTGGAACACTTTTGTAAAAACTTATGCTATTATTGTTTCTTCTTATTCGCAATTCTGCAAATTTATAATAATAGATAATCCCACATTGATTTTAATAAAATTACCTTCAATTTACCTTCCTTGTCTTAATATTTCCTTATCTATGCTGTTCAACTAAAACCTAAGATGAATTTAGAATTGGCAATTCTCCTGGTGTCAAAACCTTAAGGGTCTTTGTAGCCTGTCCGCCCACTTGCCCAAGGACCCCTGTGCTGGTTCCGTGAGGCAGGTCGCGGGCGCAACCCGCACGATATGCAAATGCGCCTGACCACCCCGGCATTGCATTTATTAACCGACATAAACTAAACCGACTCTCAATTCATCGGAATCTTACTTTCTTGATCCTAGTTTGTAATCTTAAATGACTTGCCCGGGCATGGGTATGGTTTGTAAATAAAACAAAACAATTGCTCTTTTAGACGAAGAAACATATAAACACTACATAGAACTTATTAATTATACTTCTCATGAAAACGGACTTGGATCCACAAGGTACCTACTGCAAATACTCTTTATCAATAAAAACACTACAAATCAGAACAATGAGATTACAAAATAAATCCCAGTTAATGAGTAGATCCCTGTTGAATATAATATGGAGCAAAGTTACCAGTATAGGTATTCCAGAAAACCTAAATACATTTTTACTCAGCATATGCTCAAACAATGTCACTCTAACAAGTCCAATCCAAAACAATACCATTCCTACACCACACAAGTGGACATCGCAGTCCTATAGGTCTCGCCGTCGTCTCCGGTTACCGGCGCACGCGCTGCCCTTGGGCCGGCCGCCGGCGCGGGCGCAGCCAACAACACAATCAGCCACTGTTTACCTTGCCGTGGACTGACAGCGCGCATTCGTGAACTGACAGCCTATTGGAGCCTGACAAAGCGGTACAAATATTCTCTATCGTTTTATGGCATGCTGTTTGCGCCCTTTGGAAATTTAGCGCTTTCCCAAAATTTAAGACTGACCTGTGTGTGTTAGGGAAAGATTAGCTTCTTCTTGGCAGTAGAACTGACTTACTAAAATAGGAGAAGTGATTTCCGAAAAACAACTGATCCCTAGTGAAAATGGCAAGAACTATGAAGGACTGTCGAGTCTAGTTGATACTCGTGGAATATAACATTGCCGTCTGCAGTAATGTAACAAACGAAATACCAGTTCTTAAATCAAAAGGTTATCGTATTCGTACCACACACACGCACAATAACACGTCGACTGGTAATACTACCCCTTTAACTGAACCAAAAAAACCGCTACAAACTACGTGTCCATTGTATTTTTATTAATGAAAATAACAGAGAACTGAACGCAATGGAGCAGGTACCGCCGGTAGTGTTAAGTTTCAGATAGAGACAAACAAATCGTCGAGCCATGCCATTAGAGGAGAAAGGAATGCGAGGCGTGATCTAAGTTTAACATCGATAACTTAGAGGGATCATAAATCGGGAGTAATCCCGGAGACGAATTGCGTCCGCCTTGTCTATCCGACACGCAAATAGACGCGTAATCCCGTCTGATTGTAACGTATGGACATGGGAGGCTCGGGAAGGACAAATTCATGTCTGTACAGGACCTTAGGTCCTCGGCGCTCTGTAGGAATTATGAAGCGGTTGGTGATAGCTCGGTAAAAGGCGTAATTATGCAGCGGAAGTGGGGCTTTTTAGTGTTGTTGCAGGACTTGGATTTTTGAAAAGCCCAGCCAAGTGCAACAAGATTATAGGGTAACCCTTTCCTACTTTACGTACCACGACTGTGAAAGTCAAGAGCGGCGTGCGAATCGAATACCAGATCCAATCTCGGCAACCCCGCGCCCATCAATCCGGCTTTATTGGTCTAGACGGTGACAATTCTCGAGCGCTCCTTACCGCGATTAGTATGACATTCCATTTCTTCGGATTGAGCCGTCTCGAGGAGATTTACAGCGGCGATAGCGGGCGCCCTTCCGCCGAGATAAATAGCCTCTCTAATTATATTTACGCAGCGCCGGGCGACGCGCGATAAATCCCCCAGGAATGCTGGATAACGCGCACGCGCAGCCGGTACAGGCGGTGCAGCCGACGTAAGATCCATCACCGCCGACATTTGTATCATTCGAAATTAGGGAGCGAACGATAAACCCTAATACGTTTCGACATTACACCGCACTTCTGTTATACGACTCCGGTATTTTCGTTCAATCGGGCGTTCGTCATGGCGTTTCGAGTCTGTTTTGACTCGGGAACGTTAAATTTGACTTCGGCGTGAGATAGAGGCAAAACAGAACGACGGCTGCGCCTGCGCTTCGGCGTCTGGATTATCTTCATCGTGACCTATCTCAATAACATTCCGCTTACCAGAACACGTTTTAACGTCCAATAACTTTTAGCCAATTAGCCAAGTTTCTTGAACTTCCCGCGACTAAATACTGCGTATTGTGCATAATATATGGGTAGTAACATTTTGATTTTAGAGACTAGTAAATAGTAAGTTAGTAATTTACAGACTGCTTTATGTCGCATCTTGCGAGCATACAATTTGTATATTACAATCTTTTTCTAAGAAACTCTACCACTGTTGTCTCTTAACTTTCAGGACAGAATATTAACACAAAGATTGGCCTATATTTGTCTCTTTATTTCACGAGTTTAGTTTACCAACGAGTAGTATACAACAGGACAAAATCCAGGAAATGTTTACACCAAAACCAGCCAGCATCCTGCACCCAGGGGTTAGTGTAAACAGGGGACGCAAGTGCAATATCCTAGGTTCTGCGCAGACGAGAATAGTCCGGAAGCGACGGATCGACGGGCGCAGTCAGTGACCCCTGGCCAAGGTTAGGGAGCGCGTAAACAGGGCAATCTCGCGCATCCATCAACTGCGCAAACGCTGCCACCGCGCCGTCAATATTAGCTCGGGCCACTCTAGCGCAGCCAATTGGCGACGCGAGGCAATTGGGTAGACGACGAAAAAAAAGTATTTAATCCGTCAGATAGATTACCAAAAAATACAATATTTTTTCTTTTATTTTACAAGACATTAAATGACGAGGATACCGTGCTCCAAAGTTTCGAGTGACGTCACGTTTGAGTACAATTTTTAACAAGGTGTGACGTCACGAGCCCCCATTCAAGAAGTTTGATGATCTGTACCTTTGTCGATGTTTAATTATTTGAAAAACCAAAAAATACGTGTCTTATTTTTTTTTAATAATCTAACTTACGGCCTAATTAGAATGATATATTTTTAACCCTGTCATCGTCCCTATTCAATCAACGCTCGTTACACCAAAAATTACCAACTCGGTAACAGTTTTAATCCCCAAAATAAATATTTACAACTTAAACAACAGTGTTTCACAAAGACATTGACGATAATTGAAAGTTGACATGCGTTTCTGTTATTAATATGCAAATTTCGCGAGTTTTAAGGACGTGTCCGAATTTCACCGCCGTGGGAGTCGCGTTACATAAGCCGTGCGTTTTGTGATTCACGGCTGCGCGCGCGCCGTCCACAATGCCGACTTTATCCAGTGTCACACAGGAAACTGTTTTTGCGAAGTCCGTACTGGCAATCCTGCTGATTATATTACCCATAAAATGTAAGTAATATCTACAGATAGCACGTACACACACATCTGATAAAGAGCTATTTCTGTCAGAAATCCAAAGACAGCGCCTTGCACCGCAAAAAATATACCAATGGAAATGCAGTCTGTCAGTCGCGATTCGCGAAAGACACTAAAAATAAACCACTTCACCTCTGCAGAGTCATGGCTTCGCGGTACAAATAGGATAAAAACAATCTCCATCCAAGTAAGTTATCAAACCATTGAAATAGCAGGCGCGGGTCTAAAATTATCTCTTGACAGCTGATAGTAGATGGCATCTTTGCATACTCCGGGCTACTGGTGACTTGTCGGCGACGATCGCGGTATGCGATCAATTCCGCAGATTAGCCGATTCTATGCGAAGGGTGTCAAACTGAAGGCTTGCTACAACGCGCTTGGTCATTTCTTAGCTGGTAGGTACTGGCATAACAAAAGCCAGATATTGCAAAGAGAATAAAAGAATCGCTATATCAGTAAATCCATCGTGTTAATTACTTTTACAAATAAAGAAGTAATGCAAGTATTCTAAACAAGTTTGTCAAACGAGGTTCCAAAAGAAACTGCCTCCGAGATGCTCAATTTGCTCAAAGTCACACAGAAGAACAATTTCGAACTATCATCAATTTGTTGCGGTGAAAGATTCACTATAATGTCTATAATCATTCGTTTGTTGACACCATGCGCAGCAAAATGAGGTCATCAGCGGCGAGACGAACCGTTGCCGGCTGCTTGAAATTCTAAAGGGCAGGCAGCGATCCGCGATCCTGATAAACGCATTTGAGATGCGGAAGGCAGCCCCTCGCACCATGTTTTAAACATTTCCAAACATATTCGCCGAGCAAACTTGTCACACGGACGGCTTACACTTAAATCGTAATTAGGTACGAGTACTTACGCCCCCCATATCGAGGCGGCGAAGGTCGGCGAGACTTTCGCTACGCGCCGTGGCACAACCGGAGTATCGGAAAATCTAGTCGCCTACGCGGATCAGGGCGGCTGCTGGCGGCATTGTGACTGTTGCGTGCGCCGGCGACCATCCATCACACGGGTTAAGTAACAGGGGTGTTTATTAACATTCGAACTGTCACCGTCGATCTTTGTCTAGTGATAAGGAGCTTGAGCAATCGAATCCGCAATCAGATCTAACTTCGCTGGTATGTACCTATATTTCATGCATGCCTACGGCCACTCTTTGCACTCTTTGTTTTTGAAACGCGACTTGGTAATTCTATTGCAGCGAACTCTACCCACCGTGTATTGAAACGCTCGCGTGCTCGCATTACCATAGGAACAATCCCAACCCGACCGCCGTGTTGACATTGGCCCACCGTTATACATAGTTCTGTAACCGATATCGGGAGCCCGCATTCCGACGGTTGTTTTGTTAATGAGAGGCGATTGTTCTCGAGCGTCGCCCACGCCACGTGCTTGCACAAGCCGCGCATGGGCGGGCCGGCAGGTGAGCTGCGGCCTTGCGCCGAGAGGACCCCACGTCCTGACATCACTAGACACCCAGCTCCTACTAAATCCCAGTACAACCATCGCGATCATAAAGTAGCATCCATTAAAAAGCCGCCAAACGGAACTCGTACGTTCGCTTTCAATCACGCGTATCAACAGCCATATCTCCGCCAGGTAAAAAGGTACGTGAGAACGGAAGCCTTAACGAAGTGACAACACAACGTTAAAGTTCTTTCTTCAGTTCAGGCAGATAAGTCGCCACGGCCTCGTCGCGTGCCGCTGCATAAGGATCGGATTTCGTTCCGCAAACCAGAGATAACTGGTGCGCGCGGCAACCCACCGCGTACTAGGAAACCGACGCGAAACGTACGGCCCTCTGCACCCTCTTATAGAACTTATTTGAATAAGAAACGCGAGGCCACTCCGGCGCCGGTAACCGAGCTGGCTCCTTGAGAGCGGTATTCTGCCGCGTTAGTCACGCAGCTAACATGGTCGCGGGCGCTAAAAGCGGCGTTCTAATAATCGATATTGTCTAAAATAGCCCCGTGACAAACGAAACCGAATGTGACGCGTGATGCAACGCTCCCGAATTTAGTGGGGAGCGGTGCATCGGCCGGCGCGGCACGCCGGGTCGCGCGGCCGCTGCCAAGCCGCTGGCATTTCGCGCTAATGACACGAATAAGATATTAGCGCGGATAGCCGCGGCGCCGCGCAGGTATTCGGGCCGCGTGTCGAATCAGAATTAACCCAGTGGGAGCCGCGGTGGCGCAAGAGGTCCCGGCTCCACGTGGACGCGTCAGTCCCCGCCGCCGTGCCCCAAACATCCCGTCCACGCACGCAGATCCCAGTACGACTGAACTTGAAGTTGCTAACGTGTTAGCGACGCACTTGGCATAGCAGAAGTATGTTAGGTTTTCTACAAAAAAGGGCAGTCGCGTCTCGGACCGCCCGCCTAGTGGCGACTGGTTCCCGACACCATATGCGGGAGAGCACCGTTATTGCAACAAGCGAGTTATGCAAGCGGCGTATTCAATCTTTCACGCGACCGTTTCTAAGAAGTTGACATGCAAAACGTGTTCGGACGGGTGGTGGAGCTAGGGGTGCAGGGAGGGGCGCCGGCGGGGGCGCCGGGCGCCGGGCGCCGGGTCGGAGGTCCGGCCGCATTCCGCCGCGCTGCATGAAAGTGAAACCGCCGCGACCGACCGCTCAGCTGTAGAAAGTCCACGATTACATCTCGCCAGCGCCGGACGAGCAAAAACTGCTATCTCCGCGCCGGCTCCCGGGAAACGAGCCGCCCCGGGCGCCGTCGCGCGGAGAAATTGCCAATAACAGCTACACCTAAACGATTCCTTTCATTTACTTAAACACCCGCCTGCCACGGCTCGTTGAAATGTTGGATTTCACTTAAACTAGCCGCCGACCCGAGGCGATAGCCCACAATAACGTTTTGTATATCAAATAAATCATTCAGCTGATCCCATCGCCGGTTACGCGGCGATGCACCAGCCGCGTAATTTTTGGGAACTTTCATACCGGTTTAGACACCCGCTGCACTGCGGCCGCGGGCAGCGGTTACTATTGCAGTCACGAATCTCAAGTCTAATAACCTCTGCGCTGGCATTTGGCACTGTTAGGTAGGTATTGGGTATAATGAATTCCGTATTAGCTGAGGCGAACGATGAGTCACGTTCACAGCTCAATGATATCAGCATATCGATGACCGACGCCATTTAAACTGATTACATTCGAAATTAAAAGCCGAACTCGTAGATATAAAACTCAATTCGACGTCAGGGAATATAAAGAGCGCATAAAAATTGTCCCAAACGACCTACAACAGCGGGAAACGAAATTGATTCACAAACGAGTGGAGCCGCCGCGAAGCGAACCAGTTCCGATCGGCCTCGCGGGCGGGGAGGCTTCGAAAATAGCAGTTGATCAAACAAAAAGTGCAATTAGTCGGGCGACAGCAGTTTACGGCGGCGACCGACAGAACGGCTACGTCAGGAGGCCGCCGCGCGGCCTTGCGCGTCACGGAAAGTCCTACAGCAACAAAATAAACTAGCAACACTTCACGTATCCACTAGATGCAGCTAGACGCTGGAACTTGTAAACAGTGCTCGCCATTGTGCAGGGTCAAAGTCTTCTCTGGAATGCAAGCCAGCTGATTGGCTTAGAGACAATCAAATTTATCACTTGTAACGTAATGCGCAATTCGATATTTGATATTATCTCGGTGTAGATACTACGCACGTAATCAGCCAACTCCGTGGTGTCAGGGAATTGGTCAATGATGTGTACTTTAGCAAGTTATAACTTAGTTTAATAGGACAAAACTAATCACACAATCACACTTAAGTAATTAGTGAATACCTACACACTACCACTCTATCTGTTGCCAGGTATAAACAAACAGCTATGCATTGGCATCCACTTACCAAGACTCAATGTTTTATGGGACAAGGTTTATAATCGTGGCAAATACATCTGGCTTGAAGCAGCTGTCTCATTCAAGACCTGACGAAGAGGTATTGCCATCTATCTCGTTTATTTTTATAATGATTGAAAGAGACAAGAATACCGTCACAGAAGCATGCCAAGGATGTAGTTTTTTTATAGGTAAAAACAGATGCCCAATATAGTCAGCTGTGGGCCACAATGGATACATTTAAAATTGAGTCAAGCACTATTAAAACATTGTACACATTATTATTGTGTAAACATTTTTCAAGATTCATTCATGTTTTCTTTTTTTTCTAAGGGACAAAAAATGTAACCTAACTGTGTCACCTGAGGCTCTATACCTACATAGCCTGCTGGTAAATCATCTGCTTAAGTCAAAGGTCTTCGGACGGTATTAGCAAAGTGTGACATTTTTTTTCTGGCCAATAGAAAAAAGTTTACACAGACATAAAAAAGTCTCAGAGCAAAATTAAAAAAAAACTAATAAATGCATTATTATAATGCAGTAAATAATTGACTTGGGATTTGGTCAGGATCTCAAAATTTATAAATAATTATTAATTTATGGCTATAGTAATTAATAAATGCAACTATTAGCAATAAAAAACTATCAAATGCAACTTCATCAAGGTACTAAGGAGCAATTAATTGTCAATGAGCAAAAAATTATGATTCATGGGTCGGGACACTTTTGTAGCAGAGAGATTTTAAAATAAAAGTAAGGCCAATAAGAATACAAGGGTAAATAATAACAAAAAGTGATAGGTTTCATTGTTTTAGGAAGATAATTTAGTGAATTTTTTACATTAAAAGAACCTATGACCTTACCTAAATATATTTCAACCCAGGTGTACAAAGAAGCCAAAAACGGAGAGAAGTGGACAGAAAAGATTAGGCTTTTGCACTGAGACACTATTTTACATGCTAGCTACAAAAAAAATGTAAAAAATAACTTATTTCTACAAGAGATTTAGAGAGATACTTCAAGTCTCAAGGAAGGATGTGTACCAAGGTTACTTTAATTAGGAAATAATGCAATTCTCATTGGATAGCATGATAATTGAATTCTATGTAGAAGAAATTGCAAAATATTCGTCATTTAACCCATTAATGGTCAAAATGAAACTAGCAGAGATTCATCAAAAATTTGTTGATTTTATAATTAAAGAGGATAAAAGGAATTAGGAAATGAGAAAAAAAAAATTTTTTTTTTAGGCATTTTTGCGAGTTTTCTCACCTTTTCGGTAGAGTTTGGAGCGACGTTATTGTCGACAAGGTGGAGATTTATTTATTATTATAAAACTGTACCCAATCATATTACATTTAGCGTCAACAATTTAAATTTTTCCCTTAATTTTAAGTGTTCCCAAATTGGCACAGTGACCAAGAATGGGTTAAAATACTGCAATAATCAGTTTAAAATTGAATAAACCATCAAATGGCATTTTTAAGTCAATATGTAAAGTAACACAAATAATAGGTTGACTGTCACATTACATTGAAAATGTAAATATGAGGAGACAAGGATACTATCTGCTATTGTGAATTATACAAACACAAGCACCTGATAGTAAAACTTAGCATTCACTTGCCTAGTTCAAGAGAAAATACCTATCTTATCTAACTTTATCACAGCACACAGCTCTCATCACTCATGTTTATCACAAACACGCTGATAAACATGCCGTACCTGATGTAGGAAATAATTAATATTTTAACACTATCAGGTGTAAATTTTACACCTTTTCAATGGCACAAGCAGGATGTGGATTGTGTTGTGGTTGTAAAAATATTTTTTGTAATGCAGTTACAACACTAAGGTTTGTCATACTTTATTGCAATCTCAAGGTCAGATTATATATTCATTGCACAACACTATTGACACTGAGCCAGTCAGAGTGAACATAATTTAGTTTTTATTCGGATAGATCTAGCCATAAAAACACATTGCTTGGTTTTATTGCCCTGCTGTATACTGACATTGACCATGTAACAGTTCTTTTAAAATGCAAGCCAAGCCCTTTCCCTTCATGGTAATTTTAACAACTTCCTGCACCAGCAGCAAGCTACTTTGTTTACTATGTCCTTGGAAACGAGTTTTTGGGTTCCCAACTTAACAGAATCTGCCTAGTTTTTTCAGGTACTTTCTGGAACTGGTTGTTTCCGCTGGTGGAACAGTGAAAGGCCTAACCCCAAAATCAAGTTCGAATTTGGAACTTAAATGAAGTTTGAGTTAACTGTATGTGTGACAGGTGTCAGGAAACTGGGCATGCACTAACCTTGCAAAGGGAGTCTGTTCCACGTGGTAGACGTCTGTGATGGGCTCCGTGCGCATCAGGCTGCGGAGCCGCTCCTCCGAGAGCTCCAGCAGACCATCACTCGCCGTCTTGAAATCAGCTTTACTCAAACCACTTATAACACTCATTTTGAACGTGTACTCTTGACGACTGACGATCGAGTCGAAACGAAAATTATTACTTCCGAACGATTCACAATAGTCCTTAAAATCAACGTATACACTTATTAGCAAAAATGAGGCATCAATTAGGCCACATGAAACATTTTAATGCCTCCGGGTTTCTCAAAAGGTAACCGAGTGCTCTCCCTTGTCATTGCGAGAAGCGGTTACGGTTTCATTCAAATGTTCCACTGTTAATTGACACGCTTATTAAACAAACTTTTGTATCACTTCATCATATTAATCTCAATGAAAAGTAAAATAATTTGTTTATTTACACACGCGATTCGGTAAACTTAAAATTGACAAGCGCGGCGGGAGAGCTGCGCATCGACGAGTCGATCGCACTTCGCCGTACACGTTTCTGCCGTTATGAACGTTGCAACTGGTATTCGTACTCGACTCGAGTAGAGGCAGAGTATCTGTTAGTATGTAATACCTGTTCCGGACGTCTCAATATCACCGTTCCACTACTTGGACCATACTTAGCTGTGTCCTTTGCTTAATTCTCAACAATTCCAACGTAACATCAGAGATGGCGCTGGAGGTTAATCCTTAAACGTTCATAATGAAGTTTTAATGTGCTGTAATTAAATAAGCTTGATAGGGTTTTCTATTAAGTATAAAAAAACCTATTGAGTCATTTATGGAATTAAACTCTTTCTATTATACCTTAATCACATATTTACATTTACACACATCTGATGAACTTGAACCTAGTAACGACATCTAGGTAACATTTACGCGACAGGATGTCGAAGGTAGCGACGGAATGCTTCAGACAGTTCAGAGCAAGATTGCATAGATGGCAGTAGTAACATTTAAGTTAGTTTGGTTCCATATTTGGCGCCATTGTTTGATACCTAGTTTGATACATAAAAATTAAAAGGAAATATGCCGGTCGAGGGAATTGAAAAATAGGTATTTCCTAAATCTATTGCTGTCGCGCCGTGACCTGCTCAGACGACGTCGAGTGCGATAAGAACAACTACAGCTCGGACCGAAAATACCTA
>BHDV01035664.1:102990-114681 GCA_005406045.1 Adoxophyes honmai
TTTTGACAAATAAACCAAATTACAAACATATGGGGTGCAATCGAAAAAATGCAAAGTGATGCAATACTTTTGCTCGCGAGTGTATTGCAGTGACAGGTTGCTAGCCCATCGCCCACTAACCCGTTCCCAGAGTCGACTCTTACGACACCCACGGGAAGAATAGGGGAGGTGCTATTCTAACCCGGCACCACAGGGGGCATGAAAGTCTATTGACTCATTTACAGTCCCTGGCATTAAACATAGTAATACGAACTTATCCCCACTACTTAAAATCTAGCCAGTTTAGATTTCGGGTACACATTAGTAAGTTTTTTTTTGTAACAGTCCATACAAAATACACATTACAATACAAAAGTCACATTGGCCCACACGGCATAACAAAGTGATTCTGCACAGCTAAGTATTAAAAACAAACTTAATCATAAGGGAATTTCTATTAAAACAAAACTTATTTTATGTACAAAAATTTATTGAACTGCATCTCAATATCTCCTAAATATCTTTTCACCCGTGTCTAAGCGACGATAAGATTGATTCATTTTTCGGCACATTCCTTTTTGAACATATTCCGTTTTCGCCATATTCTTGTTTCGCCACATTTTAGTAAATTTACAAAAATGTGCCGAAACAAGAATATGTCGAAAACGAAATATGTCCAAAAACGAATATGCCGAAAAAGGAATCAATCGACGATAACTTGCTGGCAACACCGCGTGGCATCACAGAAATTATGTGATAGTAAAAAACTGATTCTTGATAAAAATAAACAAACATTCCTTACAAAATCAAGTACTGAATATCTGAACAAATTACTCAGTAGGAGGTATCTTAGGCTACATTCTAACAACCGAGAATAAAACTTAGCCTTGACAAGTCACTCTACTCGCGAGTAAATTAAGCCAAGGATACACTAGGGAAAAATTTCCCACAAAAATGTCCCCAGCAACGTTGGGTGAAGTAGCGCGACATTGCGGGACTTCGCTCGACATCCTATATCGCTGCGGATATAAGTCGCGCGATGTCGCCAGATATGTCAGGCGAAATCGGCCGGCTTCGCTTGACATGTCGCCAACAAATGTTGTGGGACATTTTGTTCCCTAGTGTACCCTTGGCTTTAATGTTTCAAATTAAAAAGCACGACTAGTAACGCGACGAGTAAGAATGACTTATTCCAAGACATTTTTTTTCTCGTTTAGTTAAATCTACCCTTAGTGCGCGTGCCCACTGAGCGTCTTTCGAGCGTCGTCTCGCGACCGCCCGCAGCGCCGACGCAACGTTTAAGAGGATAGGATTCGCGCCACTTCTCCATACAAACGTAGTCCCCTGTTTTCTCCGTGAATACGACATTAGAGCCAATTTTTTTTTCTTTATATTTGTATCTGTTGTGGCAATGCCCCTATGATTTGCTTTTATCGATTTTCTAATTTTTTTTTTAAATATCGATAAATCCGAAGGCCCCCAATGTGGGGACATGAAGCTTTTTTTCACAAGTCCATGCTCCCACTATGGTGCCACAGTTTTATATGCAGATGCACAATTAGACTTGTGTCATTGACAGACCGTTTTGTACGGGGACAGGGAATGTGTTAATTTAACGTTGCGTCGGCGCTTTGGGGCCGTTCACAAAACGATGAAACTCGAAAGAAAGCGGGCACGGGCCCGTAGAGAACTAAAATTAATAAAATTATTCTTATTTCACCTAAACAATGTCCTCTTATAGCTCGAAATACAACGGCGGTATAAGGTTGTAATATAACGAAAATGTAAGCGTTCTTAAGTAAATTTGATTTTATGATTTTCCATAGTAGATGCACACACATAATAATATTGTAAAGTGCGAATTGAATTTGTAAGTGTATGTCCATCTGGCTGGGGTAGGTATTCTAAAGCTGGCCGCATACACGTTTTCTATTTTAGATTTCCTAATGTAGCATAGATTTGGAATTTCGTAAGACTAACGCAAACGCCCGTTTTTCTTCATCCGGAATTTATGCAAGTCAGTACAGTACACTCGAAACGTACGTGCGGAATTTGTTCCGTTGGGAAAAACAGTGAACGCGTGCGTCAGTTAATGTATTTCCTACTGATTCCAAGCATTCGGATGTCCGAATACGGAAAACGAAATCGGGAACAGAATACGGAAAACATGACATGTGTATACGGCAAACCTTAATCGATGGTCATTTCAAACAACTAAAACATCTGCAATGGCTGCTACTAAATCACAATAAAAATCCAGAACAAAAATCTTTCAGACAATCTGTACACAAATTTAGCCAGCTAGGCTTTTCAGTGTGTGTCATTTGTTATTAAAATCCATCCTACTTATGCCAGGTGTCTCGGGAACCAATCATGCTGGTTCGGTGGAGGGCAGGCACTCGTTCGCAATTACTATTATTTCCTTCACTTCCTCTTCTGAGAGCCTTTCTTCGCTTTCTTGCACAATCTGGAATTAAATGAGTTGAATCGTAATTTACCACATTTTAAATCATGCATAACAATCACGATTCACGACTGTATGCCCAAATGGGTGGGCAGAGCACACAAAACGCTACATAGACAAAACCATGATTATTTCACATTTCATAGCTACTTCTTGCATACTTTATTTTGTTTTTAATTTGGCAGATATATTTTAGGCGTCAGGCTAGCAACCTGTCACTATTATTATCTTTGTAGAGTTTTGTGTGCCCTGCCTACCCCATTTGGGAATACAGGTGTGATAATTTACATAAAAATTCCTAAGAAAGTAATACAAACCAGTTGTATTTCCAGCTCCGTCCGTGGAGGGGTGTTGACCATCATGAGCTTCTCGGTTTTGGTTAGTTTAAACTTTTTCATAGTTTCTAGGAACTTTTCTATCAACTGCGGACACTGATTCTTGCATTCAGTGTTCTGCAGGTAGTGGACGGTCTGTGGAAAGGAAACTATTATAAAAACAAACATAACATCATACATGGAGTCCTAAAAACATGAAAAAATGAGGTAGAGCACGCGAAATGTTACAGAGGACTTTATATTATATTATTTTTGCTCTTATGTTCAATTCCCACATAAATTTTTCTGGTGATTGTAATAAAGGTCAAACTTAACATACTTACATACATCACGTCTGTATTGCCAAAACACATTATAACTGAGCCACAATCACCACCTTTCTTGAATTTTTCATAGTTTTTTGTTGATGATGTTTTAATTATTAATTTAGAGATATTTGTTTATCAGAATAAAGACACAATTTCATTTAAATCAGCAGTACTAAACCTTTTTTTATTGGGTCATTACACATGGTCATGATGTAGCGATCCACAAGCAAATATAATTTTGAGGTAAAAAAATGTTTTTGAAGTTTTTTTTACTCAGTATGTGCCCGACATTTAAAATACTCTACAATATTTATATGTATGTACGCGGGACTTAATAAAATCGAAGCGAAGGTAAATAAATCATGTTTAAGTCCCGCATACATACATATAAATATGAGTGAGAGTCGCGAAAGTTTAAAACATACTTTACAAATATCTCTAACTGCATTCAGGCCACTGAAAAGAGCCCGGTGAGTCAGTAATAAAGGCCTGGTGGGCCACATGCCCCAGGTTGAGTGTAGCTGATTTAAATGAACCAGTGAGTCTTCTATTACAATCCACAGCAATAAATGTGGCAAGATTTCAGATACCATAATACCCTCAGTCCACTATAATATAACCATAGTATAAATATCGCAATTCGATTGCCTTGAATCTTTGACTCAATCAAAGTGAAATATTATGCTTGTAGCCATAAGGTTACACAAAATTCATAAAAGTCAACACAAATTACATCTATGATTTATGTTTAACCTTTCGTATGCCGGAACGGCCTGCACATCTGTAACCGTCGGATGCCGTGTCCCGTATCCGTACTTATACCAAGCATACGATGAGTACAGATGTGCGAGCTGCTTCGGCACTCTACAGGTATAAGTACGGATACGGGACACGGCATACGAAGGGTTAATAAGTTCTCAAAAATAGGAATTGCTTTAGACTTCCCCAAGACTACAGGGCGATAGGGTAATAAATAGTTAAATACAAAGATAATCCATGAAAATCCCTATTTTTCTTTCAATCCAAACTATACTTGTACCAATGTGATTTGTTCGGTGCCATAACTAGGGCGGTGCCAGCGGTGCCCAGGCACAGAGCGCAGACCCTAGAGTGGCGCAGAAATGACCAGACCAGTATCTTCAAGGGCGCAGTTTTGAAAGCTTGCACCGGGCGCTTAAAAGGCTAATTACGGCCTTACGGCACTGCTTTTGTTTCTCGCAGTTCAGTGTCTCACCTCGTATGTGACGGTGGCCAATGAGCCTTCGCGCTTGTGTTTCTTCTGTGTACTGTCTTTCAGCTGCTGCAGGATCTGCATCACCTCGTAATTGCACAGGAACGCTGCATTAGCCTTCACACTGAAATTTTGTCATAAGAACTCTCTTAAAGATAGTCGTTGAAGGCAACTAATGTGGTTTATTGATAGCAGCTATAACAAGGCTAACAAAATAAACTTCAAATAGAATTACGTTTCCATGTTGGCGTTTCCTCTAAATTTACAAGAATAAAAAATTACTGGTTGACGAAGTAGAGAAAGTATTTATCGTTCAAATATTGTTCATAAGTAATCTAAAAGAACAGATAGCATGTTTGTCTCGGCAATGCATCTTGAAAATCTTGAATTGAAATGCCAAAAACAAAAAAACAGTAAAAACACGTGACGATGACAGTGACAGTGAGTGACGTACCATTTGTTTGTACGGACACAGACAAGGTAACGTTATGTAGCTAGCTTAAATTTAAAAAGGTTCAAAACCTTTTTGTTGGCTGACGAAGAGAATTCATCCTACTAGATTAGAGCGAAAAATATCGCAACCTTCTAGTAGCTAATAGTTCATTCTTTGTTACTCAAAGTCTTAGTGCAGGTTTTAAAAGTCATATTTATAGTGGGCTTTAATTATGTGCAGCTTTAATACCAATCTATTTAGTAGCACTACTTTCAAGATGCTGCCTTTGTTTAAACATATTGTCCGTAAATTGCACCATTATCATTGTTCGAGTGATTTTGTAGGGCCCGTAAATGCATCCTATGTTCACTATTTGAAATTACCAATACCAAAAAATAAAATTCTCGCCACGTACGTCTGGATTGATGGAACAGGTATAAAGCTACGATCTAAGGACCGTGTTCTTGATAAAGAACCTTGTGATTTAAAAATGATACCCAAATGGTCCTTCGATGGAAGTTCGACTGGGCAAGCTAAAACCAGTGATTCAGACACCATTTTGATTCCGTCTGCTATGTACAAAGATCCTTTCAGGAAAAGTCCACATATTATTGTTCTTTGCGAAACAGTGTATGGAGACGGTGCACCTACACCTACAAATCACAGAGCTAACTGTGCAAAAATGTTAAGTAGCATCAACGATAAAGATCCATGGTTTGGGATTGAACAGGAATATACTATGTTTAATGAAGAAAAATGGCCCTTAGGTTGGCCTGGCCCACGTGGCTATCCAACCCTGAAAAACAAATATTCATACTGTGGTGTAGGACATCACGTCGCTGGAAGAGAAATAGTCGAATGTCACGCTAGAGCGTCCTTATACTCTGGAATAGATTATGGAGGATCCAACGCAGAAGTCATGATGGGCTCTTGGGAATTTCAAGTGGGTACTACACCCGGCATAAAGGCCGCAGATGATTTATGGATGGGTCGCTACTTACTAGAAAGAGTTGCAGAAAATTTTGGGGTAAGTATCAGTTTTCACCCAAAGCCAATGGGTAAAGACCAACCGGGTATCGGATGCCACCACAATTTCAGTGTTAACAAAATGCGGAGTGAAGGGGGAATAGCTGAAATTGAAAGAGTATGCAAAGTATTGTGTGAAAATCATGAAAAATATATGAAGCACTATGGTCTTGGAGATGGCGAAGATAACAAAAAAAGATTAACTGGTAAATTCGAAACGGCTTCATTCGACACTTGCAAATGGGGCGTCGCAGATAGAGCAGCATCTATCCGATTACAGAGAAGTGTTGTAGCAGAAAATAAGGGGTTTCTCGAAGATCGCCGGCCCGCGGGAGATTGTGATCCTTACAGAATATGCGCCCTTCTTGCTGAGACTTGCAAATAGGTCCACGTAAATTACCCTAGAGCCCTTTGAAACTGGCCACTTCTTTTTCAAATGGAATTCAATTAAAGACGATAAAACATTTTAAATAAGGAACATCAAATTAACTTGTGAAATAAACGAATAGTAAAACCGTAAAAATTATTCTAACCGCACAAAATTAAAGAGTGAAAATAATAAAATGTATACAATTCACCATATTTTAAGAACAGCAATAAGCAAAAAGCCAAACAATGTTTTGGTATGCAGAAAATCATCACTGTTGTCGCATAATATCAACCACATTATGAACAGGAAAGTAATGGACCGATACATGAGGCTCCCGTACCCGTGCAACAAGATCATGGCTACTTACATATGGATTGACGGTTCCGGTATAAACTTGAGGTGTAAGGACAGAATCCTTAATTGTATGCCTTACTCACCGGATGGTGTGCCCGAATGGGCTTTTGATGGAAGTTCCACTGGACAGGCGCCCACTGGCAGCTCGGATACTAAGCTTTTTCCAATCGCAGTCTGCAGGGACCCGTTCCGGATGGAACCCCACGTTCTCGTTTTTAACGAAGTTTACATGGGGGACGGAACACCAGCCAAGACCAATCACAGGAAGTTTTGTAACGATTTATGCATAAAGCACAAAGAACAGGAGCCTTGGTTTGGGCTTGAGCAAGAGTACACAATGTTAGATGTGGACGGGTGGGGCTATGGTTGGCCCAAAGGCGGTGGCTTCCCTGCGGTCAAATACGAGTACAACTACTGCGGGGTTGGAGCCAAGTACATAGCCGGGAGAGATATAAGCGAAGCACACGCTAGATGCTGTCTGTACTGCGGACTCGATTTCGAAGGAACAAACGCAGAGGTAATGCATGCTTGTTGGGAGTTTCAAATTGGTACAACAATTGGAATAAAAGCTCCTGATGACATGTGGATGGCAAGATTTCTTATGGCAAGAGTAGCGGAAGACTACGGCGCAGATATCACCTACCACCCGAAACCTATGGGGATGCTTCACCCTGGATGTGGAATGCATCACAATTTTAGTGTGAAAAAAATGCGCACTGCTCCAGGTGGCTACAAATTCATTGAGGATTGCATTAAAAGACTGGAGAAAAATCACATGAAGCACATGTTAAACTATGGTATGGATGAGCAAACTAACAGAATGAGGTTGTCTGGAAAGTTTGAGACCGCCCCGTTTGATAAATTTTCTTGGGGCATAGCTGATCGTAAGGCTTCGATAAGATTGCAAAGAAGGATTAAAGAAAACGATAAGGGCTTTCTGGAAGACCGAAGGCCAGCGTCAGATTGTGACCCGTATATGGTTTGCGGTCTAATCCTGGAGACCTGCTTGGGCGGAGCCGGTGGCGGCAGCTGCAAATAGTTTAGTCCGACACATCAAAAGCCGAAAATACGAGTAGCTTCGGGACTAGCGTTGGGACACCTTCCCGGTCCCCGTTTCTTGCTCCTGTTTTAAGTCAGAATCGAATTCTAGCAATTTCGTTACGTAAACTATTGTCAGTTATTTATATTTGGATGTAACCATAACACTTTACTATTTATTTTACAATAAACTAGTTTTAAATTAATTTTGTTTCATTACGTACAATTCAACTTATCAGCTTATCGCTAACGCTATACTACTTGGCTTCTTAGGTTTCCTTTCCATTTCCACCAGAGATGTGCCATGCTACGAATGCTACGATGTTACGGACGCGTTTGATATCCACCAAAATAATATTCAACATTAAACTACCGTGAGACTCACTCATGTTGAAAATTTAACGGATAACTCACGTTCACTAAATTCCCGCAGTCGCGCAAAGAGAGCGGAGGCGCGCAGTTCGCGCTTGGCTGCAGCAGCCGCCGCGGCTCCTACATGAAGGGCTATTATTAGTCCGAAACATGTCGAGCTAAACTCGATTTAGTGAACGTGAGTTATCCGTTAAATTTTCAACATTATTCATTGGTGCACATAGCATAGCACCTGTGGAAACGGATTTCGTAACGCAGCTTAATATTATATTCGCATAATAGTTGCATAGCACCAGTGGCGTAGCTAGCATGGGTGACACCCGGGGCGGATATTGTAGGAGGCACCCCATTAGATAGAAACGGTTAAAATAATAATTTTAAACAAAATAAACCGACTTCAAATTAGCTATATCCTGAAAGGAAACTTCTGTTTATGTACATATTTACTAAAGATCAAGTAGGTATACGTAGCTCTCAGCAGATTCAAGGCTTTAGAAGGAATAGCTTTATCTGATTTAGAACCCTCTAAACTGTTAAGGGTCCTTCTCAAAAAAGTGGCAACGCAACCTGTCAGTAGGTTTCTCTTAGAACTTTTTTTTTGTCATGCACTAATCTTGTAATTAAAAGTGTATTTAAATTAAAAGACATCTTTTACATAGTGGCCAAATGTTTTAACATAAAAATAATGTAAATTAATAGGTTAAAAAAATAATTAACACTACGTTTTGTCGTTCACTTGTCGTGTCCCAACGCGAGGGACTTATATGTTTGGAGCTAAAAAACTCGTATATGTTTCCAATTTATTTTTATTTGTGTGCTATATTTCACTGACCTATATGATCAAGATTTAATATTATTGTTTCGAATAAAAGAATTGTACCTACATAGCTAATTATTTGCAATTAAAGTTTGTCCACGGTAGTTTTTGTCGCTCACCTGTCACGACATAAACGCTATTCCTGTGCAAATTCTATTACGCCTAATCCATCTCACCCAGCATGAGACGAAAGCTGCAACTGTCTGCTAACGCTGGTGGAAGTAGCAAGTCAGCGATGTGTCGGTGAAAAAAAATACAAACAATACATTCACGCGATCTGGAGTTTGTAACGGGTAAGTTGTCTTTATTCTGTTTTTCATATTTTGTTTTCTGTATGAGCTAATTATCTGATAATAGCCTAAAATATGTAAAAGGCGGTTTACTTTCATGTGTGTAAATGCGAAATTTATCAAACAAACTTTTCGCTTAAGATTAATACTGTAACTGTCATTTTGTCCATAACGTGTACGTCGTTCACCTGTCTAAAATAGAGAAATACTAGCAAAAAAGAGAGAAAAGGAGAAACGAAGGTTAAGAAAATTAAAGATAATCTGGAACTGTATGCTGAATATAGGAAAAAAGTAAAGTACAAAAAGATTTTTGTAATATAAATACTATGAACCAACCCAACCCATCCTAAGAACAAAATTTTTTTGTTACATTGCTATGGGTGTTTTTTTTTCATAAGTTACGTAAAACGCATCAAATAAAGCACTTAATGTCAGTTTAAAATTGTTTTGATTTGCTCATCAATCATCTGCTTCCTCTTGTCGTTCACCTGTTATGAAATTTGCTTAGGTTTACGTATGATTGTCGATAACCTGACTATGAATTGTCGTTCACCTGAACATCAAAAACTTTGAGGACCTATATCTTCTAAACTAAAGGAAATATTTTGTTCCCTCTAAGTTATTTCGGTTATTTGATTATATTTTTAGCTATTGTCTAAAAAAAATTTGAAGAAAAACACACTTTTAAAAAAAATGCAAAATTAATTCATCGTTGCCACTTTTTTGAGAAAGACTCTTAAGTAAACCCCACGATGAACGATCATTAGCCGAAATGCAACACTTGAGAAGCAGCAGGCTTGGCTAATTACTGAAACTATAATTTCCGGTCTGGAGGTGCATTCAGTATTGAAAAAAATATCCTTTAACTCCTAAAAATTAAGGAGTTGACCTTTCATCATCAGCTCAATATTTTTTTTTACTGCCAAGCGAAAATACTGGTGTAGTGTAGCTTTGAAAAATGTACTAAAAACACTACCTGTGCCTATAAAATTTGAGGGTTGCCCTCGATTTCCCTCATATTCCATCATCAGGTCAAGATATGCTGACAATCTGACTACCTGAAAACTATACCCTTTCAGACAAAAAAAGAATTTTCCAAATCGGTCCAGGCGTCTTCGAGTAATCAGCGAATACACATAAAAATACTCTCCATTTCTTCCGTGGATGTCGCAAGAGGCGACTAAGGACATAGATTAAAGTAAATTTTAGGCGACAGGCTATGAGGCTAGCAACCTGTCACTATTATACCTGCTAACTCAAAACCTACAAAAAATGTGCTAGAAGTGGCCGAAGTCCACGACAACCACAAAAGGAAGGAGGCCGGGAAGACGCATCAACTGAAAAGCGTTCTCAGCAGCTCTGGAGGAGAAACATCCGAACACCGTTCCGGAAAGAGAGAGAAGAAACCCACTCCCAACCCGGATCCAAGATCTCATACAGCGTAAGCGCCAGCTGAGGCGGCAGTGGCATTTACCAGATGCCCTTCCCTAAAGACTCAGCTGAGCGCCTTAGTAGAAAAGGCCAAGAAAGAACTGAAGTTGCATGCTACAGATGCCTGGGAGAGCCACTTCGCATCAATCGACGGAGACGTCCTCTCCATCGACCGGCTGTGAAAATAGATGAGTGCAACACCGACGCCAACGAGACCACTGCGAGAACGGGACGGCCAATTCAGGTATAAAGCGGAAGACAGGGCGGATATCTTTGCCGAGTGCCTCTAGAGGCAGTTCCAGCCGAACCCATCGTGCGACGGTGAGCACACAGCAGCAGTCAGCGAGACACCTGAAGAGATACCTTACCCCACCCATCGAGTTGAATGTCGACCCGGTTATTTTCTCGCTCAACGCAGAAGAAATGGTGCTAAAGAGATCCAACTCGAAGAAAGCACCTGGCACCGACACGTTCCCGAACATGGCCTTGCGACATCTACCGCGATGCACTACCGTGGCGATGACCAGAATCTTGAACGGAGTCATGCGCACCGGCCATTTCCCGACGGCCTGGATACTCGGTCGGGTAATCATGATATCGAAGCCCGGGAAGAATCTATAGAAACCGGAGAGCCATCGACTGATCGCGCTACTCAGCACCACCTTCAAGGTGCTCGAAAGGCTGATGCTAAAACATCTGCAACCACACATAGTACCGCACCCCGAGCAGATCGGCTTCCGAAGAACGCGCTTCACAACCCTGCAGCTAACGAGAGTGCTTCACTTCCTGGCCGAGACGAAAAACAGGAAGGAACAAGCAGCGGCTGTATTGCTGGATATTGAAAAGGCGATCGACAAGGTATGGCATAGAAGAATCGTCCGCGTCTTGGCCTCCTTCCTAAACGACAGAAGATTCGTCGTGACGGTGGAAGACGCTGACGCTACCTCAACGAAGTGCCGTATCCTAGCAGGCGTCCCACAGGGAAGCTAACTGTCACCGGTCCTTTACGCTCTCTTCACCGACGACATCCCGGTGATCGGCGACATCCATCTGGGGCTTTTTGCCGATGATGCAGCCTACTTCGCATCGTTGATGAACATCACCCACGCGACAAAAAAGCCCCAGAGGACACTGGATGCTTTCCCCGGTCGCTAACGTTGTAGGCAGAGCACACGAAATGTGACATAGACAAAATCATTATTATGACTATTTCACGCTTCGCAGCCACTTCTAGCATAGTTTG
>BHDV01035664.1:119134-131459 GCA_005406045.1 Adoxophyes honmai
GCGCCGCCCCGCGCGAGGACGTGCTGCCGGAGGAGCGCCCCGCGCCGCGCTCGCATCCGGCACCCCCCAAAGTGGACGACAGCAAGGATTTCCCCTCTCTTGGCTAGACTCAGTGAGCCTTCGCTCTTCCCCCTTTTGAAAGAGTACGATAGAAATACAAATTAAATACTGTATGTACCGTTATTTTTGAAGTAAATATACAAAATATTTACACGAGTGTGTATTATATTACATAGAGTTAGTCGGTTCTGACGTTGATCGTCTGAGAACCTTGAGTCGACATTGGCAGGCTTGATTTAAATTCTCATGATATCGGGTTTTGACTATGGTCATGTTTCGTGCGACGTGTCTCAAAGGGGGAGGATACCTTAAGATTTTATTTTGGACACAATATGCTCCAATATTGCATACTGATCTATCTTAACAGTTAGCTTTTATCATATTGTAATCACATCAGCTTGAGTTAACTTTAACGAGTTGTAATGGATTAAGGTTTTAACTTGCAGACTGTGACAAATTGAATTAACTCTGTCACAACTTAGTGTAGAACGTGATGAAAATAACCCTTGTTGCATTTTATATCATGAGTTTGTGTTGACAAATGCAGACTGGGAACTGTAAATAGTTATATATGTTTAAAAGTTAAGGTCTTAAAATAACAAGGTTGATTTTGTTGTTACACAAACTTCTTGAAAAATAAACATTTTGTATGTGTGAATATTCTTCATTATTCTTTACTAACATGCTGAATGTCCACTATCTTTATGAATTAACTGTCCGATTAACACCTTGCACTCCTCCCCCAGGCAAAACTTGTGCATACTCCAGTATGTATTGTAACCAACAGAACATTACATTGTAATAATCCATTTAGTTAGGAATGCCTTGTATTGGATCATGTCGCCTGGCGTGCGGCAGGGTCCCGCTGTTATTTTTCCACGTGGTAAGCGTTGTTATGTTGTTATGTTCGGCGCGCGGCGGCGGCCGCTCTTTGCGTAGGAGTAGGGAATACGACAAAATGAAACTAGTTAATGTAAGTAATGTTGTATATTGACACAATTTGTCACTTTCTTCACACGAAAACAAATTACTTAAAATTTACACAATAAAACAATACACAAAGGTAGTTTAAATATTCAACATAATAGAGCTATCACTTAGAAATAACATGAACTTGAGTGTAATGAGTACATAAGCAATAAATAGGGTATTTACATTTGTTCACCTCATTATCGGTGTTGTTCTAAGAACATATTTTCTTGATGCTGTATAATTTTGAGCATAGAACTAAGTTGATACATAAGTGTTACTTACAAAGAGCTCGTTTCATTTAAAAATAAAATTGAACAGTCAAAATCCTCGTTCATATTTTCTGTTCCAGCCATAACTCTATTCATACAAAATGTTAACAAAATGCTTTCGCGCAGTATTCCAGCTGCAGCCGGAGATGACAGGAGCTCTTAAACTAATCCTGTGTAAGCGATTACGGTATTAAATAGCTGACTAGCGCTGTTTGTTACGGAATATTTACGACGTATTTTTTCAATAAACTGATATTACAGACTACAATTTTTCAATATTAAAATCAAACTAGTCTATTTCTATCATAATTTAGCGAACACCGGCGCGGGCACTCGATAAGCCGCAAGCGGAGCCGCGGGTCGCGGGGAGGTCACAGCGTACTTTAAAATTAGTGACGTAAAAGCGTAATATCTAAACACGGGTTCGGTCCCGTTTCACAGCCACAATACACTTCACTAGTCCAAAGCGTTAATAGAGCTCGTTCACTCGATGCCGAAGGTGTTGGTTTCCTCGACGGCGAGGAGTAGTTTTTCATGGAGCAGCTGGGGGGTGGGGTAGGGGGGCAGGTCGAGGCGGTTGAAGCAGGTGTGGGCTCGGGGCAGGGACTCGGGCCGGCCCCAGCGCTCGATGCAGAAGCGCCGCGGGCCCGTGGAGCCCCGCAGCGCCGCGAAGCCCTCGTACGGGATCGAGGACGTCCCCGTCACGAACTGGACCAGCCGCAGACGCTGCTCGTTCGTGAACCTGGAACATAGGACCGGTTAACATATGTACATATAATAAGGTCTTCCCATGGAGTAGGCAGAGCACACGAAACGTGACATAGACAAAACAATGACTATTTCTCGCAGCAGCTTGTAGCATAATTTTACGTTACACCGGTTATACCTTGTTTGTTTAGTAGGTAGTTAAAACAATGTAAACAATCTTGACGTGATGTACACTTTATAAATCGAAATCTTTACAGTTTACAATTTAGGTATGAAAAAACCATTTACTTTCGTAATTGAATTGTATAATGTAACGACATGTCAAGATTGTTAATATTGTTTTAACTACCTAAACAGTTAAGCTATACATAGAAAAGGGAGGCTAACCCGGGCTTTCATTTTTTGGGCTTCGATAAAGTTGTCGATTAACACATTCAGAACCAAGGACCCGGCTCCCGGGTTCTTCAAAACATTACTCAGATACCGAGAACCCGGGAGCCGGGTTCATTTTGTACTAGCTATAGACTGCTCGGTTCCGCGCAGATGTTTTGATTTTAGGCGTGGTCGTGAATGTGTTAAATCGATACAGTTTTAGCAAAACTTATGATTTCCGGAACTTTCCGGTTTCCGCATCATGCATATGTGTCATACTACGTAAAATTTGAATCTGCTATAAGAAATGGGGATCGCATTCTGATCGATCTCATTGACCAGGTTACTTGAGAATAGTGAAATTAATCAACAGACTGTTGTTTGAATGAAGTGATAGAGGAGAGGTCTGGCGGAGTATCTACGTCAGAGCGCCGGAAACGGGCGTGGCAGACTATGAAGTAGCCATTGTATATTTTTGTTGATAAGTACTAATAAAACAGAATAATATGTAGTGTTAGGTAATTCATGCTCATTAAATTGGAAGTTCCATTCCAACTGTTTTTTGAAATTTCGTCAACGCGATGTAGTAACTTTGACAGTTGTCGTTTGTCATACAAGTTCCACTCGACGATAGATGGCGCTAGGAGTCCCAGTGGAAGTACGATAGGTGGCGCTAGGAGTCTAGAGTGGAAACGTGATAGGTGAAGCTAGGGGCCGAAGTGTTCTTTTTCATTTAAGTGGGAGTGTGTCACCTGTCAATGGCCTGCCAGAATCATAGCACGACGAGGTACCGTTCGTTCGTGGTACCTGCCGCGGTAGTCGGCTTGTAATAAAACTTCTACTTGACGATAGGTGCCGCTAGGAGTCGGCATCGAAATACGCGATAGGTGGCGCTAGGAGTCGCATGGGACAAACGCGATAGGTGGTGCTAAGGATCGTAGTTTAAACACACGATCGGTGGTGCTAGGGATCGCAGTTTAAACACACGATAGGTGGTGCTAGGGATCGCAGTTTAAACACACGATAGGTGGTGCTAGGGATCGCAGTTTAAACACACGATAAGTGGTGCTAGGTGTCGAAGTGTTGTTTTTTATTTAAGTGGGAATGTCACCTGTCGATGGCCTGCCAGAACCAGAGCACGACGGGGTGCCGCTCGTGGTAGCCGCCGCGGTAGTCGGTGTGCGCGCGCCAGTCCGCCACGTCCAGCTCGGGCGCGCCCGCCACCACCAGCTCCAGCTCCCGCGCGTCGAATGCCCCCACTAGCCGAGGATCCACCACCTACAATAAAACGTTATAGGGATAACGACTGTGTAAAAACGTGTAATTCTAATTAGTCCTTGTATATTTTTGATTCGTGCAGAGCTACTTCGGGAATATTAATGTGACATAGGAAAATGTAATACGTATGCATTTTTCTGACAAGAAAAAATTAAATCCTTAGGGCTCCCGGACACAGACTCCAGACTTTCTACCTGCCGCTAACAGTTTAATTTGAAGTGAATCAGGAAGGCCATCAAATTAATTTATCGGCCGATACCGAATCGTCATAGTGTGCGCACTTTCATACATCTCCGCACTGGTAAGCCCAACTAAACTATCGGCCATTGGAAAGTCTGTTGTATCCGGGAGTTCTTATAGATTCAGGAGCTATATGGGTCAGTCAATATTTTCGTGTTGTCATTCTGTCTGTAACTCAGGAAACAACTGCAATCCAGTTGCTTTGGAAGATGGTAGATACCTCTTACTCTTGGAAGCCCTGCACGAGACACTGTCTGGTCGTTGTCCTTCTTGTTTAAGTCTATTACTAGTCCTTGTTCATGCTTAAGTCTATTGCGCTATGGAAGAAGCTAGTTACCTCGTGGAAGCCCCTCACGAGCCACTCGGTCTGGTCGGCGACGCCCCTCTGCACGCGCCAGCGCACGAGTCTCTCCAGGTAGTCCTTCTTGTTCTTGTCGGTGACGGGCAGCTCGCGGCCGCCGGGGCGCAGCTCGCGCTCCAGCACGCGGCCGTCCGCGAGCCGCTCCGACACCGCGAATGTCAGTTCCAGCGAGGACACGCTGCGGGCGCTCTGTGGGAGACACCAGAGCATTAGACCTTCTGTACATGGAGGTACTCAAAAAGCTTGTCAAAAATTTAAACTAGTAAAGATCTGCTTGAGCGTCACCGCCCATACATTGACATTGAGGTTGGTACGGTCAGCGTCAAAAGTAACTGATAATTTTAGTATAGAATTTGACGTAACTCAGTACTAAAATTGTCAGTTACTTTTGACGCTGACTGTACATTAAGCGACTAGTCACTAATTAAGTACAGTCAGGGAAATTGGATGTTTAGCAGGTTGAGATACTTCTAAAATTGGCCTTATTATTATTTCCAGCCAGTTGCATGACATAAATACTCAATATTGAACTTCATGGTGAAGTTTGTCATGCAAACAAATTATGAAGGCGGTCAACCTGCTAAGCATTCAGATTCCCTGACTGTACTTGTCGAATCAATAATAGGTTACTCTCTGGATTGCTATGGCCTCACCTTTAAAACAAACTTGGAAAAACTTGAAAAATTGCAAATTAGATTCCTCAAACTATTAGTAAACAATAAAACTAGAAATAGATATAAAAATGATTATTATAAGTTATTCAAAATATGCAAAATTCTACCGGCAACCCTAAGACACAAATATACATTTTTAATTAACCAGCACAGCAATCAAGAGAGTAATCTATCACAATTGAGCCAAAAGCATGGTACCAGGTCAGTAGCTGCAGGTAAATACGCAGTCCTCAGAGTAAGCAATTACTATGGGGACAGGCTTGTAAAAAAGCGACTACCGTACTTGCTTAACGCTCTACCTGCAGCTATTAGAAAGGAGGACAATCTAAATAAATTTAGGAAAGTCTTGTTCGAACATTACCTGCAACTAATTTAATAATTTAATTTAATATAATATAATATAATGTAAGTACTCAAACTAAAAATTGATGATGTAAAAATAAAGGATCCCACAGTCAAACTGTGTAAAAAGTTTTGAGGGACGATGTACTTAACAATTAAGTATATATCATTTGTTACAAGAACAATAAATAAAAAAAATACTAAAGTGACCAGAAAGAGACGCGGCGTGCCGGCCACCACGCTACTGGTAACCTGAGTTTCTGTGTTTGTATCTTTACTGAGAAAATCTGGGTTTGGCTAATTCTTATTGTTAAGAGGGCGCACACATTTTTTACGAACGTAATTATAAGATCAGGCGGGGAAGAGAAATTCAGGGGCAGGGCAGGGGTAAGAGGCACCACAGACCATAACTCGTCGAGTTATGAGTGATTATGGTCTGTAGAGCCCTCTTATCCCTGCGTTTCTCTTCCCCCACCTGACCTTAGTGGTTTTGGACCAATGTTTAAAAAATCGTGAAAAATAAATTAACTCATATTTAGCCAAGAAAAAAATATGGTTAGACTAAACATATTCTGTAAATTTACAATAAAATTGTTTCATTTGTAATTACATTAAAATCAATGAGAAAAAAAATAAAGTAATAGTTCAACTTTGAAATTATGTACAATGATATTTGAATAATAAAAACCAATAATTTGATGCATGTCTCTCCGTTAATCCCCAGTAGACTATATTGTCTATCAGATAATAACAAGTTTATATCGTTTATGGTAAATTTTAATGGAAAATTTTCAAGTGAAAGACAGCTCTGACGCGTATTTTTGTGAAAACCCTTCAACAAATTGGCTAAATAAAAGAAATCTGTGTTGCTAATAAAATATTTCTTTCCGTTAATCCCTAGAAAAAGAGTTGATTTATATGTTACAGTAGTTTTTCTTTAAAAACTTAAGGATTTATAGCTTTCTAAAGCATTTGAAAATCATCAAAATCACCGAATTTTGTGTGCACCCTCTTAACCTTTTCATTAAAAAAACTGTGACTACATATTTTCATTTCAGAAGAGTGAAAAACAGTATTTCGTCATTGATCATTGATCCAAATTTAAAAGGATGAGATCATTTTTTTGCCTAGCTAGGTAGGCAATGACGATGACGACTTAGTCAGTCTGATTCTATCTTTCCAAGTCATGTCGCTAATCACCAAATCAAAGATGACTTGCACACGTACTGGACTTAATACCTACCCGGGTGCATTTCTTTTTAATGAAAAATAAAAATGGTGACAGATTGCTAGGCTATCGCCTAAGATATACCTTAATTTATTTCCTTAGTCGCGTCTTACGACATTCATGGAAGAAATGGAGGATTTCTAAACTCGGCATCACACGGAAAAAACTTATTTTTTATAAAAAGTGGGCAAGTGACGCGCGAGTATTCCAAGATTAAATATTGTTCGCGTTTGGTTAATTAGATCCTTAGACGTTTGTATTGAACATAAATCAAATGAAATCCGTCCCTTTTTAACTAGCCCGTGCGAAGGATGTTAACGAGACCGTAGTTATTGGTTATATCTGTTGTGTAACAGAATACGTTCGGCGAAATGGAAGTAAAAGTAGGTCGGAACAGTTGGCGCAGCGCCAACTGTGATTTTGGACTCAAAACAAAGTAACTACGCGAAATAAATAAGTTTGGCAAATTGGAGCGAACGCCACGCCGAGCGGCGGCACAAATATACCGGAACAAAATTTAATATACGGATACATGAAAGGCGAAATGGGGCGATAAGTGACACTTTTTTAAGATATTGAGATATATCATTTGTGTGGTACAAATCAGATTATTTTTCTTTATACGATAGGAGAGGCGTATTGACAAATGAAAAGCCTCGTGGTAAGCGATTATTATCCCCCATAGACATCTAAGTACTTAAAGTAAGTTAAGTTAAGTATTAAATTTATTTTTAGGAACTTTTTTTTTATAAAATAGATAGTGTTGCTCCATAGACGTGACTAGTGCCTAATTCAGACCGTCAACATTAGTTACAAAACAGTAACAAAAGCAACATTAGTTATATGTATGTATTAGTTGTGTTGTGATGCCTATACGGAATGAACAGTGAAACAAGTGAATACACTCAATATAAAGGAGATAAAGTGTCTTTGTTCAGTAAGGTGTAGAGAATCATAAAACGTCACCGTCCTTACAATAAACAGCGCAAAAGCCAGCGACCTCCGATAAGTAGGTAGTACATCAATTCAATAAGTGTCGCCAGGCGGAACATTCGACCCGTAAAATTGCTAATTGCATAACATCGAACTTTAGCAGGTTAATCACCTCCGATAAATCCGATTAACAACTGCATAGTGCCTACGATTCTCAATGACTAAGCGCAATAAAACGGAATAGTAAATTCTATGGAATTCTACGGCGATGCGATAACAGTCGCCGCGGTGCTATAACGTGAATGTATTATCACCACGTGCTTTAGCACATGGCGGGCCGCGGCGCTGCCATCTAGCGAGCTAGGGGCGAACTAGTGTTGTGGCAGTTTCGGCGCGTTGGCATAGATGGCGCTAGTGGTAACAAATTGTTGGAAGACGTTCGTTTTTAGGGTTCCGTACCCAAAGGGTAAAAACGGGACCCTATTACTGAGACTTCGCTGTCTGTCCGTCTGTCCGTCCGTCCGTCCGTCTGTCTGTCACCAGGCTGTATCTCACGAACCATGAGAGCTAGAGAGTTGAAATTTTCACAAATGATGTATTTCTGTTGCCGCTATAACAACAAATACTAAAATTAAAATAATTATAATAATTAAGGGGGGCTCCCATACAAAAAACGTGTTTTTTTTTGCTATTTTGGATCTATTTAAATAACTGTAACAGCTAAATACTTGAAATGCTCACAGAATGTTTAATTAAATATTTACTTTAAAAATAAATAATTGAATAAAAATAAAATTAATAATTAAGGGGGGCTCTCATACAAAAATTCTGAATTTTTGCAGTTTTTGGTACGGAACCCTTCGTGCGCGAGTCCGACTCGCACTTGGCAGGTTTATTGTTGTTTTGTTTTATTGAACTGTAAATGTAAAACGAAGACTATGAATCTACATTTTCATACAAACGTGCGTTTTTCCGAAATGTGCGCTTCAGTAATTGGTGTTCTACTAGCAGAGTCTAAATTTTGTGAAGAACAATATTTCAGATGAACGCCTACTAGTGGCAAAATTCACTGTACTTTAATTTTAGGTTATGTAAAATATTGTTTCTATCCTTCTTTCTTCGTGTGTCTACCGAGTCCCAGGGTAGTTAAAGTATTAGCCAGTTTCGCACGATATTAGACGGTCTATAGTCTATTTTTTATTCTTAGACACTAAATTGACAACTGCAAATGTTAAACTCAAAAATAATGATACCGCATTTTGTTGTTTACGGGCGCTTTCGAAACCATCGACAGTGTTTGCACCCTAGGTCTCTACCTAGATGATTTGCCCATGTTCTATTACCGGGCGCTGTGCGTTTTCTGTTTTCACCCTAGGTAGAAGTGGGTTGGCCGTATCATATTACCGGGTGCCGAGTTTTTTGGTGTCCAATTAACACAGTATAGTTACCTGTAGCCACCGTAGAGAGGCCGCAAACTGCGCGTCCAAAGCGTCCACATCCTCTAATGCAGGTGGCAGCCGCAAGAGGGCGCGGTAGAGCGCGCGCGTGAACCACGCCTCCAGCAGGTAGCCGTGGACCAGGGCCAGGCCGAGCACGCGACCGGAGAACCGGAACCTGGGGGAGACAAACGTTAGATCCTCATCGATGTAGCACTTTAGCCGAGCTCCTACTACAAAAGTCATGTTTATAAAAAAAAAAATTATATGCCAAATGATAATTATAGAAAACTAGCTGTGCCCGCGACTCCGTCCGCGTCGATTGTGACTAGTGATAGTTTCGCATTAAAAGTAAGTTCATATTTTTTGGGTATCTTGAACCGTTTTCGCAGCGCATGCAACGGAAGATCTCAAAGATAAATAATTTTCCCCGTTTTTTTTCCACATTTTGCAATGTTTCTTCGCTCCTATTGGTCGTAGGTATATCAAATGAAAAGTATATTAAATATTTTATTATATTTAACAATTATATTACTTGTACCGATCGTTACACACCCGTACCTAATAGGTAAAGACAACTAATAAATCCACAACAACCAACGACAGGCTTTCAACAAGTCCGCTTGTTAACAACAAAAGTACAACGCGCTTTGTTTTAAATCCAATTATTAATTATCGCCAGCCAGTGGTGCATTAATCACCGCAGCAAACGTTAATTAGCTGGAGTAATTACTTGCCATTGCTTACAAGTAGTTGAGCGAAAGTCTTGTTGCGCAATCCTGTCATAAGCTCATAAGATACCCTTTCCTAAGCTTTGCTAGTGTAACCCTTTAAGGCGAGAGTGCATTTAAACACAAGGTTTCTAACGTTCCTGTGTGAATAACACCTCTCCATTTCTTCCGTGGATGTCGTAAAAGGCGTCTAAGGAATAGGTCAAGGTATTTTTTAGGCGACATGATAATCTATCACTATCACTATTACACCTGCCAACTTAAAACCATACAAATATGCTAGAAGTGGCCGCGAAACATGAAATGGACATGGTTTTGTCTCGCCATTTGAGAATACAGACAAGATGTTTGTACGTATGTTTGTTCATGTATCATGTAGTGAAGTAATTGAATTGAATTATGCTCTTCAGAGTATGTCCTTGAGTTCTTCTATTTTCAATAAACATATGGGGGTTTTTAGATTTTTGCATGGTAACAGTGTCACAATAGTGAGTTAAATAGCGGGGCACATTTTTCCTGGGCGGTGTATTATACATACAAACCTTCCTCTTCAATCAACCTAAATATCTATTAAAAAAACCCGCATCAAAATCCGTCGCGTAGTTTTAAAGATATAGGGACAGAGAGGCGAAGTGACTTTGTTTTACATTTACACTATGACAGTGATAGTGACAGCAATTCCAACAATAATTGCATGACGACTAATCAACAATCGCAACGCTTACGCACATTTAAATCGACCAATTAAAATGTTTCTGTCGACCACTTAAAGTTCCATAATAGGAACATCCGCCGATTGTGGCGCCGCGTGTATAGCATTCATCGATTCCACCCAAAAGCGTCGGCGGGACTGTACGGGAACAATGTTATATAACGGTTGTATTGGTCTGGTGCCAGCAACGGTCCTTCTCTAAAGGGTGTTTGTTCATTTAAATAGGCAGTGAGGAAAATAATAGCTTTACGGCTCCAAGGTGTGTTTAAAGGTATTGTAAACGAGTTCCAGTGAAACGTGGAGTAGAGTAAAGACTTGTAAAAAGGTGTAACTTATTTCAGAGCACCATCCATTTTCTAGCTTCTTTCAAATTAATGCATTATTTTATATTGTATTGTATTTATATTTATGGTTAAGTAGTTGGACCATTTCCATTTTGAAAAAAAAAAAAAATGGATATTGTCAAAATCGAGACCACAATCGATAGGTACCGATGTTTTAAAAAAATGACCCATTTTTTCCAGTCCAATTTTTTTTTAATTTTCAGACTTTTTTTATCGATAACATCCATGATTCTGTGTATGAAAAACCATTTTTTATACAACTCGAAAAAAAAATTACAACTTTTCATAAATAGGTACATTTTTGTTTTAGCAATTATTTCCTTGTGTTTGCATTAGAATAAATAATTTCATGTGTAGTTGACAATCAAACACAAACATTGAGAAATTATAATAAAACGTTCCGCTGTCGTGACAATCTGTTAATACCCATCGCGTGCCTGAGTGGTCCCGGCCGCGCCATAACCGAGAAAAAAGGTACAAGCGACCTTTTTACCTTAATCCACGTAATGGTTTTGTATTGTATTATAATTATAATTATCGCGGGCTCATACAATATGTATGAGACGTCCGTAATGGCGGTTATTTGTATGATTACGGATAATAGATGAGATAACGATGTCCGCAATGTATTGATTCGTTAATTGTGGCTCGTTCGCGTAGACGGCTGTCAGTGGTAATACTGCTAATTGTGTGTCTAATTTAAACAAGACTAAACCTAGATATTAAAGTTAATTGCCACATCTATCATTGGAACATAGACGCGGTAAGCTCGCGACAGCAGAAAACTGCCGGGCAATTGTCTGTAAGTAATGTGAGAACGATAGAGTTGTGTACAATGAGTTGAAACTACTGTACAATAATCACATTTTAACTAGAAGTTTATCTATGCCAAATGGACGGTCCACTCAACATAAAATTGTAATGCACATCTCTCTCTCAACATAAAAAGCCTGTGTTCCCAAATGGAGGAGGCAGAGCACACGAAACGTGACATAGACATAACCATGACTAAATAGCTATTTCTTAAAAACAGATAGAAAAGGTATAATAGTGACAAGTTGTTCGCCTGTCACTTAAAACATATCCAAAGCTATTTCCTTAGTCGCCTCTTACGACATCGACGGAAGAAATTGAGAAGTGCAACTGTAAACCAACACCACACGATCTAAAGTGTCAGTAAATAGGCTAGCATTTCCATCAAGCTTGGTACTTAGAAATTATGTGTCATGTATACACAGGTGAAATGTATAAAAAAATAGGTTTTTCCAACACATTCGTTAAACGAGTCCGCGGCGCTATGGCAATCCCCATAGCTTTTATCGCGAACGGAAAACTAGTCGGAATGAAAAACTTTTTGACTAAGTAACACCAATTAAAAACTCGTCAACGGACCTTGTTATCAGGTGAAAATTCACTGAAATCATGAGCTGGCTGTCATTTGTCATTGTGATAGATTGTTTTTTTTTACATACATATATCACGCCTGTATTCCCAAATAGGGTAGGCAGAGCGCACGAAACGGTAAATAGACAAAACAATGACTCACCTATCGTGGCCACTTCTAGCATATTATTAGGTTCTAAGTTTGTAACCGCTTTTCGTCGGAGAGCATGAGAGACTTTGGGCAGTGGGGTTCTGTGGCCTGAGGCAAAGGAGCTTATCCAC
>BHDV01035664.1:137559-173200 GCA_005406045.1 Adoxophyes honmai
AGAGCGCTGTCAAAGGTGCTTCGAATGCTGGCAAATCAGCCAACCGCGACTGTTCGAGGCACGAAAAAAAACGGTGTTACAAGTTTATACGTATAGTGACAGGACGCTAGCCTGTCGCGTAAAGCATACCTAAACCTATTTCCTCAGTCACTTCTTACGGCATCCACGGCACAAATGGAAAGGTGTAATTCTAAAACCGACACCACACGGGCCGTACAGTTACGGAAATTGATACCTGTGACTTTGAACCTTTTCATAATGAGTTTCATATTGCTTTGATTAGCAGAGCATGGTATGTCACAGTTAAATTTCTTGCAAAGAGGTACAAAGCGGCACAGTTACGAAATTCTTGGACGGTTGCATCCATGCTTAATATCACTTACCACTCGTGATGGTTGTCGACGAACGCCGACATGGGCGACACGTGAACCGTGTACGTGTCGTTGGCCGAATACTCGAACAAGCCGTAGTAGGGGTTGAAGAGTTCCCTCGACAGCAGGAAGAAGAACTCCCGGCTGGGTCCTCCGTAGTCGAGGCCTTCTTCGCCGTCCCATAGCACGCAGAGTTTGCCCTTCTGGAGTTCCTTCTTGCCGCAGGACATGATGCGGCGGAATGCGTCTTCTAGCAGGTGCTCGCGGCGGATGTGGAGCCTGGAAGACGGCGGTGAGTGATGAGGGTTCGAGCGCGAAAGAGATAGCAAGTCAGTCTTTATGCAAAGCGCGCTCAAGCAATGCACACATAGGCACAACATCTCAGAACAGTTGGGACCAGTCTAAGGCTAAGAACGCACTACGATTTTTTGTCGTGCGATAATTTTGTCGCAGAAATGCAACGTAAGGGTTTATATGACATCGCGCGCACTATGATTAAAAAATCACTATGGACAGCGCTATTTTAAAATCGTGTCGCGCAACAAAAAGTCGTAATGCGCGCTTAGCCTAAGAGGCTGCAGTCTGCTTGAGAGGTGCGTTTATGAACGATTCTGCAACCTTTTCAAGAGTAACTAATATCAGCGTCTGATACATGGTTACACTTTGGTACTTTGTCACTGTGATCGCAGTGACAATTTCATGCGAGAGTTCAAATATGAGGTTAATTAGAAAAGGTACTAAAGTGTATACATGTATCAGACGCTGACTGTACGAGTATCGTCGTAATTGAAGTTAAAATAAAAGTTATTTATTTATTATTAAACACAACAAGATCACACAAAATTTCGGAGCAACTCTGCTATATTTTCTTGGCAATTTGTTAAAAAAGATTATGGCCATTGGGAAGCAGTTTCTGCGATATAAATGTGTTTGTCTTTGGATATTATTGGGAACTAGCTGACCCGGCAAACTCAGTTCCGCATTGGCAAAGTTTAATTCCCGCAAGATTTACTAATTTTCTCACCGTTTAAACCTTCCCTGGCCTACGAAAAACACTTCAAAACCAAAATCAGATAAAAACATCAATTACTTTTTATTTATATAGATATTGGGGATATTGTAGGGCTGTTGTACTCACTTGAGCTTCCCCGGGCCCTGGCCGTAGCCCTTGCTCTCGAGCTTCCTGTAGAAGGCGCGCAGCTTGGCCTCGAAGTCGCGGCGCTGCGGCGCGGGCGCGCGGGTGCTGCGCGCGACGGCCGGCGACGCGGCCGGGGACGCGCCCGCGCGCCCCTCCGCCGGCACGTAGCTCATGATCTCCTGCTCGAACAGGCTGTGGGAGACAGAGAGAGAATGATAACTGAGTCTACTGAATGGTGGCCCATTGGCTTCGATCTGTAGGCTTAGCACGACAGGGCGCGAGATAGACTATACCCGTCATGGTCTAACCAGAGACGTCAGAAGGTGACAGGTAGTCTATTCCGTGCATGAAACGACTCGCTTGTGTTGCTGTGCTAAGCCTACTAGAGCAACACGCGCGTGCTAAGCCGGTTGGATCACAAATCAAATGCATTCGAATAGAGTTTAGAGCGACAAATACATATTTAAATCCTAACATTCACACAAAATTACTATTTACAAAATACCAAAACAGTAATTCACAATTAATTTTATTTAAACTTTTAAGTGAACCGACTTCAAAACTCGTAAGCACTCAACGTGTAAAGTTGTGAGATAATAATCGAAATTAATAACGGGTTATTTAGTAAACGGCCAATAAATAATGATAAACGCAGCGATTGCTATTAGCTCAGTCCGATTTCCTACTCTCGGCGTCGTAACGACTTTCGATATTTCACCGCGAACGGCAAATACAAATTATTGCTCACTTCGCACTGTTAGACCTGGTTATTATAAAAACTAATGTTCATACATTGTAAATTCATTTTTTTATAGTTCGGCAAGCTCGTGTGCGACCGTCTTTGGGAGTGAGAGGCGTTGGGGAGACGAGTGAAGACGTCAGCGGGGACTGCGGGGCGGCGGGGGGAACGTGTTACCTCGCCCGCCGGCGTCTCCTATTCCCAGGGATGGTCGCACACGAGGTTGTCGAATAATGTAGGAGTAAGATAGATCGATAAGACAGGTAGGTATTAGTACTCTTTTTATCTAACTTAAAACCAGCTAAGTGGTCCAAACTGTGAAATGTAGTCAATTATTTGTCTGTGCAACGATTCGTATTATGAGGTGTAACTTATATATTTTTTCACACGCTTTCAAGTTATCGCAAAATTGAGCTCGTTGTACAAAATGCCGCCAACTGATTAAATATCAACGCAAACAATAGTAATAGGACCACAGCTGATACACCCGTAATTGCATTCTAATTACAACACATGAAATTAAGATCTTCCTTAATTGTAGTTGCGACTGTAACAGTCGTAATTAAAACAATAAAATAGGCACCATGTGTGAAAGTCGGCGAAGTGGGGTACTTAACAGAGCGTTAACTATTAAAGTTGTGAGTAATCATAAAGAAGCGTGAGTCTGTTAATTGGTGGATCATCAATCCACCTCTTGTCCTGCCGTGGGAGGCGAGGGGCACGACACCACGTACAGACGGACATACAACTTGGCTAGGTATCTTACAACGCAATAAGAAGTCAGCCATTTTATTAGTTATCCCGTGAACAGCTCATGTTATAGGAATGGGACGCGGCAGAAGAAGTGCACACCGTGCAGAATAATCTGAATAACCTGGTATAAGGTACACGCACATAACACACGATACTAGAACTAGCTAGGGAGGCGTTCTAAACGCATTTGACTTTTCCTTATACTAACTACTGGCTTTTAACCATTATCTTCTGTCATCTCCACAGAAGAAACCGAACAATTTTTTATGTATGATCCAAAACGACAAGTCTGGTCTGAATGATAAGGTTTAAGTCTGTTAAGTACCTAACCAAATAGCAACTCATTTTAAATGAGACTTATCCACGTCGAATGGCAAAGGAATGAATAGATGACAACCATGTGAAAATCGATATTCGAAAAAGAAAAACAAACAAACAGTTTTCCTGGTCGCGAATAGCAAATGAATTTTTAAACCAGCGTGAAATTATGTACAACCAGACACACCGTCTTGAAAACATGTTTGTTTGTAGAAATTTTATGTGGGCTACGTCATTATGTAGGTACTTTTAACTTTCCGAAGTCTCGCGTTACACAACTGGTGTCAGTGTTTCTATAGGGCTATCAATAAAAGTTTACCGTTGGTTGCATTATACATACAATCATACCTAATTGTCAGGGCAATTCTTATCACTTCAATTGAAGCAACGCAAAAAACATCGGTCGTTAATGCTACAAGAGAGCCTGCAGCCGCAGCACGATTACTTACTATGAGTTTGCTAACTCGCTCGTGGTTACTTACGGAAGTAAAATTCTCCACACAATCCCTTTGCCATCGCAATCGACTCCCACCCATGGTAAGGGCCCAGGTGGCGCGGCGCCGGCCGTATCTGCCATAAAATCAACGCTCGTAACCCAAGGCTCCGCTTTCCTATTTCCCGTGAAATAATCTCGGCTAAAATGCCCACGAGGTGCAATGAACCGGTGATAGATTATATCCAAAAAGACGAGCGCAAGGCCGGCCCACATTAGACAGAGACAAAACGCGGGGCTCTGGGCTAGTAATACGTGTAATCGATTTAGGCGAGCGGAGATTTACACCGCCCCGCCCCCCGCTCGTGATAGAGATTAGGTAATTAGTATAATTTCATTTGGGCCCGGTGCCTGCGCAGCCGCGCAACGGACCGCGCCGATACCTACGTTTGAATTGAATTCGAATTTGTTTAGTCGCGTTCGGTTGAGATTGATTGTTATGGTAAGGCTTTTAGATATGAATCATGGTTGTACTGCTGGAATGGTCTATGAGAGCAGCGCGTGTAGCCAAAACAAATGGGTTCAATCAAGGGCTTCGGGGAAGGAACGTCGCCCGCGCAGGCCCTTGTACGGAACCGCGAACACCTGACCCATTTACATCTGACATTATGTAATATACTCAATGTCAATGACGGTAATGATTGCTTGCATTGTTTGATCGATCGTTCCGCAGCTATTTGAATCACAAAGGCGCGGGTAATTGAGGAAACATTTCGGCCGCAGCGCGCGCGCAGCAAGGCCGGGTCCCGACGCAGCGAAGGGAATGACCTAAAATTACGCGCCATCAAAACAGATATCTCGACGGGCCGCGTTAGATTGTATGCTTATAACAGCGAGCGAGAAGGGCAATTTTATAAAAAAAAGTTGTACATTTGTTTTTTGTTGTTGATTTGAAAAATATAAACTTTTTTCTACACAGAATCTAGAGCATAATCGATTCTGACATAAAAAAAATGACCCAAACAAAATTATATTCCGTTACTTTCAGACATTCATTCATGGCATGGGAATCACGGAATAGAATCACACAGCTTGTATAAAAAGTTGGGGACATTTCTTTTTCAAATTGAGAAAAAAAAACAACTTTTTATAAAACGGTTCACAAACGCTTTAGCAGCGCGCGTTGCGGAGAGCAAGTCCGTCCGAGAGTCAGGTGGAGAACTAATTGTAATCCCATGGCGTTACGTTAATAACACGACGACGGCGAAGCGCACGACACCCGGGGCTAGAGCACTGATTTATGCCCATAATGGCGGCGTTCACCATCATTACACAGGCATCCGGCAAGTCCTACGCATATATCATTGACTCCCCGAAAGTTAATGAGAGGAGTCGGACGGGCGACGCGTGCGCCGGCCCGCGGCCGCAGGTGCGCGGGAGTGGCCGCGGGCCGCTCCAGGCCATCCGATCACCGATACCTTAGCAACTGATGTCTTGATTCTGGTTCGACCACATACCACTACAAACTCATAACTTTGACTCAAAGTTACAATTACAACGATTTCAAGGAAGGAACAGCATTCACGAAGCAAGGGATTTATACTGTCTGTTGTCATTCCCCAATTGGGACCGGAAAAGCAGAACTAATAGTTGCACAAGCCACGATAACGCGCCCATTAAACGGTTAATAAAGGAAATGCTAAATGAAGCCCGGCCAACAAAAACACGGCAGAGGTCCGGTACTAGAAATGCAAATATAGATTAGATTACATCTGGAGCGAAGGCGGTACGGTCTGCTAACGAGGCGACCGCGCTCCAGTCGCTCGCTGTTGCTGTCGTTACTCTGCTGTCGCCGGTGACGCGATGGTGACAACCTGACTTTCCACGGAGATGCCAGGCCGTTGATAGCTAAAAATCTGCCGTTTGGACATTCATGTGAATAGTCAATATGCGTGGGAAGTTCGTATCGCTTTATAGAAAGAAGTCTTCTAACATCATCATCATTTCAACCGAAAGACGTTCGCTATTCAAAGGTCTTGTTAATTTTCTCATGTCTGGAAATAACGCCTTATGCAACCTGGTTCGAGGCAGTACGGGGCTAGATCATAAAAGGTGGGGAAACCCTCCAAAACCCACACAACCTCTTTCTTGGCCATTCGTGTCGACGGCTCGGGAACCCTAACGGACACCGTGCAATGCGGATTTGGCATTCCTTGCCCTCCTCCCCTGGTACAATCGGGCGAGGACACACCGCTATCGCTTCCTCTCTGAACGTCAAACAAATGGATCCCGCGCCGTCTTCCAATGCATTCTCGCGACCTCGACTAAGTCGCACCATCTAGTTTGAGGCTTCTGTCTGGGTCTTCCTATGTGTGGACGCAACTCTTTCGGCACGATCGGCTATTAAGAGTCTCTACCGCGTCCAAATTCTTTCCACAGATCGATGAGAAATAACGGACCGTAGATCTCGAATTAGGAAATTAATATCATGAATATACTCGTACGTTGCCATTGGCATCTTAATGTGTAATCAAAAGTCCGGAGCCATCGCCCGCCTGTGATTAGCAGCCCCGGGCCGCGCGCAGGTAAGCTTCCGCCGGGGCAGACGACAGCTACACTCGACGCCATTTTTTACCGAATTCTTCATTACAACCGCGCCCGGAATCTTTATTGTCATTGACATTTGATTAGGTAGGAGTGACTCCAAACATTTGAAACTAGGCACGCATTGTACCGTAACCGGCGGGTCGGATTCTCGAAAAATATCAAATTACTTCCGAGAATAATTCTAATATTGACACGTAGCAGATCCGATTGTTCCAATACAATAGGCGTTTGAGAATTAAAATCGAGTTTCCAATGATTTATTTCGAGTGGGTATTTACGGAGCGGCATTGGCGCGACCTCATTGCGCGGGAGTCGCTACGTGCCCAATCTTCTATACCTACCTATAAACCATTACGCACAACGCACAGACTAAACCACTAGTCGATAAAACAAGAATCGAAATTTGGTGTACATGTTCCTGTGACAAAAAAGTCCCCCATCCATGTTCATTTATGCGATGTGCTTTCACCACAACAAATATTTCTGCGCGGACGACGTCGCAGGCAACAGCTAGTGTGCTACACAATTACCTACTTCCTATGATAAATGACAACCATTACGCGCAGAAACAAAAGATTGTTTGATCGATCTGTCAACGAATGCAGGTAGGGCCAATAACTCAAAAAAGGCCAACTCTAAGGCCTCGCTTTAGCACTGTAACAAAAGCCAATTGTAAGTATCAGCTCGCATAAACGAAGTATTGCTTAATTGTTTGTCTAGTTGTAAACCACCGCGCGGTTACTGCTTTAGCTAACCACTTATCCAATAAGTATCCAGTTACTAAAATATTGATCGAAGACTGAGCAATATTTGCTCAACAAGCACTTTGAGTTTAGTTCGCTGCATCTCGGTTGAGGGACTTTAACCGGTGGATTACTTAAAAAAAAGTAGTTTAAAATGCATTTTCTTGATATTTTACAAAGGTTATTAACAAATTGATGTGCCATATTGCCACGCCTTTATTAGGGCTTCCCAGAATTTAACAAATTGATTTAATTTTTATCGTCCCACACCCAATATTAAGGATTTTGAAATAAGGGGTTCGATGTTTATAACCAAACTCTTTTCGCTATAAATAAAGACATAATAATTATGAATATAATAACTCGAACCATAATGCTATAGCGCTACACCCGTTTTTAGGGTTCCGTACTCATAGGGTGAAAACGGGATACTTTATACTGTTTTAAACTTTCGTGATTCTCACACATATTTATGTTTACGCGGGACTTAATCACGGTATCTTTTAATTACCTCTCGACGTTTCGGCCGCGTTACAGCGACCGTCAAGTCAACTCGTGACCACGGTCGCTGCTGTAACGCGGCCGAAACGTCGAGAGGTAATTAAAAAATACCGTGATTAAGTCCCGCGTAAACATAAATATGCGGGATATTTTACTCAGTAGGTATATGAGTCTAGGACTTAGGTACGTTAACGACATAACTGGAAAACAGTATTGGCTAACATTTCGATATCCTGCCATTAATTTACACCTCTCATGTTAACAATTCCAGTCAACACTTAAACAATACGAATACCTTCCGCCCACTGAACAATAGTACGGCGTAAAAATTCAGCTTCATACAACTGCTAAGACGCCATACATTTCTGGATAAAGAACAGAGACCAAGGCCTTGTAAAATTAACATGCAAGTAACAATAACTGTAGCACGTAACGGACAAGCCACGTCACGGTTATTAGGATATTACGAAGGACTTCCGGACTCGTTTATGTATGCAACGTATTTTGCACAACGGCTGTTTCGCTTGCCCTATCTAACAAGTAAACACTTAAGGTCAAATTGTTTCTTTTGAGAAAGATGCGCTGCGTCGGCATTTTTTTTTCTTTACGTGTTCAGACGCCATAAGTAAATAATATTTCTTTTATAAAATCTATAATGATACTAAAAATTGATGATTGAAGGAAGAAAGCAAATCATTTAAAATTTGGCAGTGTCCAATTATTTATGAAATAACTGTACAAATAATATTTATGATTATTACCGTTAAAAATTAATACGTAAATGTAAATAAACTTACGTAAGCGAATGTAAATAATTAGCTAACAAAGTACTCGTGATTATTTATGAAATTCGCCTTTTCAGGCTCATTTTTAACCGACTTCAAAAAGAGGAGGTTCTCAATTCGACCTAATTTTTTTTTTTATTTTTTTTTTTGTGTGTATGTTACTCCATAGCTCGGAGACCCGTGGACCGATTTTCAATTTTTTTTTTTAATCGATAGGGTATAACTCGAAATTGGTCCCATTGGCACGACACCAGGATCTGATGATGGAATCTTGGAGAAATCGAGGGAACTCTTCAAATTTTATATGGAGATGTACGGCGTTTTCGGTAATTTGTTGATGAAGTCAAGATTTTACATTCAGTAAACAAAATCTTTTCAAAATATTGCTAATTTGAAGTCGGTTTTTTTTTGTTTAAAATTATTACTACATCGTATATTAATGCCTTGTATTATGCAGCAATCACAACAAATTTATACGGGAACATGCAAAACGGATTTGATCCTACATAATATTGTGTCCTCCCACGCTAGGCAGTGCGACAAAAAAGACGGACCATTTCGCGTGGGCGGACAAAATTGTTTTTCAATCGGATGTTACAGGGCCGCCTACGATTATCGACTCACTAACTGCAGATCTAGTTCCACATTTATTCTGACGAGCTGTAGTTAACATTGCCGTAGGCTTTAAGGGCACATCTGGACATTTTTCTGTAAAATGGAAGATTATTCTGACGCGGTCGTTAAGTATATACCAGGGAAACATAAACTCTAGGAAATAGTCGAGAACGCCATCGAAAATCTGCAGCCGATTCGTATAAAATGTGGCCAGATAAATGGCGGTTGAAACGGTTAAAATATCATCGAAAATGTATGGTATTGTGGTATGACCGTATGACGGTGGAAAATCTTCACCTCCGTAAGGTATTTGGTGTAATCTCACACGTCGAAGTAAAGCTCTAAACGCTCTGACAGCGGAAACGCGACAGCGCAGTGGCATGCCGGTGTCGGTTGTAATATTCGAAGTTATGCGAAAGAGCGCACAAAGCATTGGGTGGGAAAAGCGTTTCAACTGTCTGGGCATTTGGAGCTGTATACGCTCATTATCAGTTTCAATTTAAGATATCCGAGCAGCTAGCCCTTAATTAACCGACAGGAAGTCAGTGGCGATGGGGACAAAGATTCCCTGCCCAACTCTGACCCCCTCGCCGTTGTAAAAAGTACAATGTGTACATACATTACACTTCGTAATGCATACATTACAAATTGGACTCCTGAACCGTCCGCGCCACATGCCGCATGCCAGTCGAGGGTCATGTGTTCCTTTGGCATTATCTCTATTGAAAGTCGGCGAAAGGTTTTTAGCGCGTTCGGTTCTTTGTTCACGCGCCGTCTTTTGTTTTTAGCCGGCGTCAGCTTTTCTGTTTTGGCGTAAAGGGTCTAGCCGCAATCCTATAGTGAAACTGCCCCTGGCTGAAATGTATATCTTTCTTAGAGGGGTTTATTGGTCTTATTATAAGATATCATTTTACAGAATTTCAAGTCTGGAATCCCCTTGGTTTGGATAAAAATAAAAAAAAATAAAAAATCTTTTTTAATTTTTTTAAGCAAAACTAATGATTAGATTTCTTTGAAATTCGGAATATATATAGCACTAATAGCAATACATTTCCAAAAAAAAAATCAAGGTTCCACCTTAATTACAAAGGCAAAAAAAAATTTTTTTTAAGCTAAAAAAATTTATTTTTTTTACTTTCAAGAGGGCGACAACCTCAATTTTTAGGTATATAATGCACAATACAATAGTGTATGAAATATATTTTTTTCGTAAAAATCTGTATTTGGCAACAAGGTAAAAAATGTAAAAATCTCTTTCAAAGGCTATTCGTCTTATGACCATTAGGAGGTAATAGTAGATGATACCTAGTATAAATATTTGGAGACAATCTTACGCAAATTAAGCGAGTTCTAGGCTAAGCAAAGCTTGCTCATCTTGAAAAATACGGATAACGCTCGTACAGTCAACTGCAGGAAAAAAGTAGCCCCCCACCCCATACAATGTTTCAATACTAGGAGGTTACTTTTCTCTGCAGCTCTCCCTACTAATGTTACTAGGCGACGGTACTCATACGTCATACTAATAGAAAAAATACTTACATCCATAAATGAATAAATCCCCGTGTGGTCCGTGGATGTCGTAAGAGGCGACTAAGGAAATAGGTATGGCTATCCTTTAGGCCTCAGGCTATCGACCTGTCACTAAATACTACCTCTTCCATCTGTTTGCAAACCTAAAATTAAGCTAGAAGTGGCTGCGAAGCGTGAAATAGTCATAATCATGGTTTTGTCTATGTTACGTTTCTTGTGCTCTGCCTACCCCTTTTGCGAACATAAGCGTAACTCGTGTTCGAAAAACAATTTCCAAATATTATGTTCGCAATTCAACTGCATAAAAATTCTGGCCAGAGCAAACTTTTGTGTGATGGGTATGGATATACGTGTTTTTGGTCTTGGAAGTTTTTTGTACATGTTGTTTATACATACATAAATACAGTTACGCCTAAAGGATAGCCATACCTATTTCCTTAGTCGCCTCTTACGACATCCACGGACCACACGGGGATTTATTCATTTATGGATGTAAGTATTTTTTCTATTAGTATGACGTATGAGTACCGTCGCCTAGTAACATTAGTAGGGAGAGCTGCAGAGAAAAGTAACCTCCTAGTATTGAAACATTGTATGGGGTGGGGGGCTACTTTTTTCCTGCAGTTGACTGTACGAGCGTTATCCGTATTTTTCAAGATGAGCAAGCTTTGCTTAGCCTAGAACTCGCTTAATTTGCGTAAGATTCTCTCCAAATATTTATACTAGGTATCATCTACTATTACCTCCTAATGGTCATAAGACGAATAGCCTTTAAAAGAGATTTTTACATTTTTTACCTTGTTGCCAAATACAGATTTTTACGAAAAAAATATATTTCATACACTATTGTATTGTGCATTAAATACCTAAAAATTGAGGTTGTCGCCCTCTTGAAAGTAAAAAAAAAAAAAATTTTTAGCTTAAAAAAATTTTTTTTTTGCCTTTGTAATTAAGTTGGAACCTTGATTTTTTTTTGGAAATGTATTGCTATTAGTGCTATGTATATTCCGAATTTCAAAGAAATCTAATCATTAGTTTTGCTTAAAAAAATTAAAAAAGATTTTTTATTTTTTTTTATTTTTATTCAAACCAAGGGGATTCCAGACTTGAAATTCTGTAAAATGATATCTTATAATAAGACCAATAAACCCCTCTAAGAAAGATATACATTTCAGCCAGGGGCAGTTTCACTATAGGATTGCGGCTAGACCCTTTAGCAACGCCGTAAATAATTAACAAAGGACACTAAGCTTGGCGTTTATGCGTTGAAGAATTATGTTATGAGCAACTAGTTATAAACTATAACGATGTGTTCTCAACATTAGCAGACGACTGTATAGGAACCTGTCACTATTATACCTTTAACTTTAAACCCGAAATGGTGACGTGATGTGAAAAAAATCGTGGTTTTGTCAATGTAGCGTTACGCCATGCCGTTAGGAAATGCAGGTGTGACGTTTAGTTTATGTAATATGATGATAACATAATAAAATTACGCTAAACTAAATTAATTTACTACGTTAGCGAGCGATCGAGTGGTCAATTGCTTGGGGCAATAAAACAAATTGAAATTGATAGTAACGAGTGTTGGGCCGGCGGCACTCTTCTTTGCCGATTGATGCAGATTGCATTGCGCGAGATATCGCATTCTTAGCGCTGATCATAAACTAGATAGGTCTAGATTACGGTAATACTGAGAAACGCGTTATTATTAGTAGATTAAGAAAACTTACAATCATCGGTCGACGACGCTTGATACAGCTTTCTAATACAAATAAACAGACATCTATAAACGAAGCAAAGGCCGAGTATGATGAATAACCAATACCACAACGACATTTACATTTGCCGTCAAATATTTGCCCAACTTTTGAGATTCGCAATGTAAATTTGCGAGAATGAGTTATCAATGGCGGGAAACAAGGCCGCTGACCGATTGGCGCCGCTCCCCTATGACAGTGTATTGGCAAATCATAAAGATACTACTCCAAAATCAATGGAACCTATATTTAATTATGATACAAGGACTTCCTTTGTTTTCATGCGGTGCGAAATAAACTTGAACCTACAAGCTCGTGCCACTCCTTGCCGGCTCACAGGAAAACAAATTGCAAAAAGTGCTCATGATTATGGCGAAATGTTTAAGCAAGACATGTAAAAATGGCAACAAGGGCACGTTTATTGGTTTATACATGTCTTAAAAGATAGCGCAATTGTAATTAGCGTTTGAAATTACGTTCCAAAATGAGCATCGTTTAACCGTAAACGAGTCACCAGACGGCATGCTCTGGAATAAATATTATATTCGCAAGGACCCGGTGGGATAACCAGTAACCCCCGTCCACCTTGGAGAAGCACACAAAGCCGGGTTCATGTTACACTTGTCCGTCTAAACAAGGTCGTGAGGGGATAGCGTCAGAAATAATTTCAACAGTTAAACAACACGAAACACCAATTCTCCACACACGCTGTAATCCGTAACATGGTGTTTGTCCAAAACGTGACGGCCGGTCCCGGCCCGACGCCACGGATTACAACTCGACCCTTGCAGTCTCATCCGACTTACCGCAACCGGATAGAGTCCGGATTAGCTTGACTGGAGGTTCTCCAAGATGGTCGTCCGGCCATCGTATCTCGGACAATGGTCGATTCCCATATCGAACGATTACGACCGGGTCTATTACGCTTTACGATATTTTGATTGGACCGCGACTAACGATATAGGAGCACGGTACAGACGTACGCGTTTAAAAAACGTAACGATTTACGGCACCCATAAAAATTTAAGTCCCGTCCTGTTATAGATAATTTAAAACCAATAGCGGCGAATAAATCACACCTCCGTAAAGGTTTGTTTTAACCGGAGTCATTATTGAATAGTTATTAGTGTTTCTATTTTATCACTGGGCTGCAGTAAACTTTTTATGGGGGTTATTATCAGCTTCCGCGGTTTAATTTATGCGCTTTGCCCTCTTTGTTATCGTTTGTATTATTTTTAACAGGAATTATTGGATGTTAATAGAACTTTGGTTCGTTTCCTTTTACGATGATACACTGTTGCGTACTTGTAACTCATAATGAGAATTTTGATTGGTGCTTATGTTTGCTTGCCGTATATGTGGCGTGTGAGTCATTGTCATTCTATTGTCTGTAAACTCAGCAAGCCTAATTGTTATCAGGTGCTTTTGTAATTGTGTAACTCTAAGGGCTTGACTTCCTTCTTTCTCCTATCGGCCTTTACCGCGTCCTAAAGCGGGCGGCTGCGCGCGCGCCGTAATGAAGGGTGCCGCAGCCGGGGCCTTTGATCGCCACCGCCTTCCAGAAATCGGACAAATCCCACAATTACAATGGTCCAAGTACGCAGCATCCGTAGACACTTGCGTTTCTTCACTTTCTTGAAAAAAAAAATTTCACTCAAATGTAGATTTCAACGCAATTTCGCAATATAATTTAAAATATATTTCAACTTATTAGTGACAGGTTAGTTAGAAGAAAGTTAGAATTGCCACGAAATTAACCGCATAGTATGAAACGCAGTTGACGCTGGTGCTCAGAATTTCCAAATGACAGACAGCGAAAGAATCACCATCCAAGACCAAGTTTTGCGTAAACGCTGTATCAAACGCGTACAAAAAAGGGATAATCCGAGGGCCGCAGTGTGCGTCCTCCGTCAACCAAAGCGTCCATTTTGTCCACAGTTTAGAAATAGTTGGACATGAGCTATTTATTTTGATGTCCGTGCGCTCGGCCTAATGATTATTGCACCGCTTTAATTTATTTCAACGGGCCTTCGGAGTGGTCCTACGTCGACCTAAATTTCCGATAGCACCATCCCCGTCACTCCCGCAAAGAATGAAGAAGACAGGGTTATCGATCGAGCTTTAGTGGAGCGCTCTAAAAATAGCTTGACTAGAAACCTCAATACGGGTACTTAAAGGGCAAAGGTTGCCTCGAAAAGCTGAACTTTACAATTTTAATCCTGAAACTGGAATTATGGCGGCAAGATTAATCAGGCTGGTTTTAATGTTTAGTCGAATAATGGTGAAACTTGGTTTTGCGCAAGCGGTTAATTTAGATATGGCTGCGCGCGCGCCGCGTGCGGTGACGTCACTCGCGGACTATCCCGATCTAAATTATATGGTGTGCTTTATGCGATATTGATCGTGGCCGATTTGATTTACTAGCGCGACTTTCGTTTGGAGCAATGGAGCGGTTGGAGCAAATTTATGGTCTTGGCGTTTGACGTGTTAATGAGCTGACACTACGATTTGATATTGCTCTTGTTCAATAGGCTGCATGTAAAAGTTTTTTTTTCACCGGACAGGAGATTGCTATAACACAAATTTAAATTTCTGCCGAATCCCGAATGCCTGAATCGTAGACGCTGATCTCTTTCACAGTCTAACTTATAGAGGCGTCAGAAAATGACAGGTAGGTACAGTAGAGTTCATTAATATGTGAGCAAAACTGAGGGTTCAAAAATATCTGCACACCCTTATGACATTGACAATAAGGTGCAAAAGTTTACATATTTGGTATTTGTCTGCTCATATATTTATGAACTCGACTGTACTCTATCTATATGTGGGTAGACTTGCGCGTTGCTACAAGCATTTTTTTATTTTAGTTTAAGTTAACATTGCCAGGTCGCTATTTCCTTAGTCGTCTCTTACCACATCTACGGAAGAAATAGAAAGGTGTTATCCTATCCCAACACTACAAGGAGGGCATTTTAAGTAAAATAAAAAATCGCTTAATATCTAATTTTACAACATGATGGTCACTCAATTCACGAAACATTGAAACCATGGCATCCCATGATTAATGTCATTATAATTAAATTAGCAACTAACTATACTGCATTATTTCGTGTGTGCATACAATTTTCATTAAACATAAATGCGTTATAATAAGAATATAATGACATAGGTGTTGTGTGATTGTTAGAATTAGTGTTACACGGGAGATGCGTCCTTCTTGGGTAGTTGAGACAATGGGGGTCATGGCGCCTTGACCGTTGCCTTAGATTTTATCGCGGGAGACAAAAGATGTTGTCATGCGCGGTTTAATTAGTTTAATTATAATACATGACGGTTTTAATGAGTCTTCGATGTGGTTTGAGCGACAGCGAGTGGATGTGATGCTGAGGCAGCGGTAAAGGGCTGAATAGATGTTTATTGTTTGTATGGGTACGTTGAATTTAACTGTAGACGGTCAAATATGTCGTCTACCGTGAGACTTGCTCATAGCGAAGTGAAAGGGATACACTCACGTGTTTATATCAAGATTAGCTCGACATGTTTCATGAGACGGTGGTTGTGGAGAAACGTGCACTGCGCCTCTGCTATCTCGCGACTGCTTGACGCAACTGACATGCCGAGGTAATCTCGATGTAAAGACATGAGTGAATCAATTTTGTTTCATTATGTGGTCTATCACGCTAAGGTTGCTTGTGTATGTCACAAAATAATGCCAATCGACGTGCCTGTTCACTTTAGCGACAATTATTTCGAATAACGTTTTTAATTAGTCGGTATATCAAATAAGCCAGCGTAATGTCATTGTACTTATTAATTTATGTAATCTAAACTGTATTGTTTAATAGATATTATTCAATAAAGATTATTCGTATCTGCATACATAATACACACGTAAACAACACGTCTGTATATTTTAACAGGGTAGAGCATACAAAATGTGACACAGTCAAAACCATGATATTTCAATGTTAGTATAATTTCAGGTTTAAACATAGATTGAAAAAGGTATAACAGTGACTAGTCGCTAGCCTGTCTTTAAGTTTAAAGCGTGCCTAAGGCTCCTAAGTCGCCTCTTACGACATCTACAGAGGTGGTGCAGTGTTATTCTAAACCCGACACCACACGAGTATCTATACATACATACATACATACAGTCACGCCTCTTTCCCACAGGGGTAGGCAGCGACCACTTTGTTCCACTTGCTACGATCCTGGCATACTTCTTTTGCTTCATCCACATTCATTAGTCTTTTCATACATGCTCGTCGATTTCGGGTACTTTTGATCTGACCTGTTTCTAAAACGTCCGCGATTTGGTCACGGAACGTCCGTCTAGGTCTTCCCCTCCCAACACACCCATTCACACTTCCAGCATAGCTCTGTTTAGTCAATCTTCTTTCATCCATCCTCTCTATATGACCAAACCAGCTAAGCATACTCTTTTCAATCCTTGTCACTATGTCTACTTTCACGCCAGCTTGTTCCCTTATCACACTATTTCTAATTCTGTCTTTCATTGATACACCTATAGTATCTATACCATTCTAAAATACAAGTAACACGCGCACAAAACGCACTAAACACGATCATCATCAACGAATTCAACTCAAACATTTGTCAGCGCAACTGAGACCTAAAAAGCGAAAGCAGTTCCACACTGTGAGAACACATTAATTAAGAAAAACAAAGACAAACAGGCAAATTAATGGTTGTGGAACGGGGGTGGCGTAATTTTTGCATAACCGGAGTAGAAACGCCGCGAGCCGGAAACGCCGTGAATAGAGAGACATCAGCCGAATTTATTGTTGAAATGAAAGACGTCGTCTGAAATGGTGGAATTGAGCTGTGAATCTGGTGCGCTGTTTAATGTTTCCACCAAAGCATAACATTCTGCGTTAGCAAACGCTGTGCGACAGCAATTAGCAACTACGGACCGTAACTGGCGTTTGTCGAAAAGTACGGCGATTTTGTTGTGCTATAAAAAAATCGGTAGTTTGATGAATTGGGTTGACGGAACTGAAGTTTATCATAGCATTTGCGTAAATAGGTTGAAAACAGTAATTTGAATTAACAGGCATACAAAAAAAGCGCATCATAATCATAACGTTTTCATGTCCGAAGTAAGCAACCCTAAAAAACACCTGAAGTTACATCACAAGCCAGCACTGACGCGTCAGTGCGTCCACAACTCCGACGTCTATCACCGTACAAACGCTGCGCAGACGCATCTCGGGTCGCGACAGCGTGCGAATAGGAGCGCTTGCGCAACGCAGGGCCCAACGCCTTCCGAACCCAACGGACCAGAAGCTCTCAATCTTCTTCATGTTACGACTGTCTTTATAACAGCCATTCCTTATATCCCCGTGTGGTATCGGGTTTAGAATAACACCTCTCTATTCATAAAAGACGACTAAGGAAATAGGTTAAGGACATTTTAGGGACAGGTTAGCAACCTGTTACTATTTAACTTAAAGTCTATGTAGCGTGCGGTGTGCTCTGCATGCCTCATTTGGGAACACAGGCGTGACATATGTATGTATTCCTTATACATATTAAAACATTCCCCGGTTTATACTAAGCAGATAAATGAATGGACATGGTGGTAGACATCACAAAGCTTTTCTATCTCATTTTATTCTGCGGTCAAATTAGAGATAGATTTATTGGTAATGGCTTAATCTAGTTGTCGGCCAATCTTTTGTCTCTACAAAAATTACACTTGCAAAAGAAAACAAGCCTTTAGTCTCGAAATATTAGTTTGTTAGCGACCTGATGAGACCATTTTGCGTTGTCTTTAGAAACACGAGGCTCAAGGTCATTTTGAGACAGTTTGGGAACCACTGGGAGCCCTTAGCCTTTACTACCACTGTCTCTGATAAATCGGCGCGATAGAGGACCGTACGTAATAAATTGTAATAATAATATGACGCGTTGAAAACTTTCTGATATTGTCTTTGGGTCATTGGTAGGCTATTCAATTATCTTTAGTTTCCTTTGAAGAGATAAGTGGTTTATTTTTAAAATTACGCGCGAGTAAACAATTGATATGAAATCAATTAGTTAATCGTAGTAAACTTAATCAGCTGGACAAATAATTAGTAAATAAACGCGGGTAAAGGTAATGAATGAAATTAAGTTGCTTAAATTTTAAGCTAGGCCCTTTGCGATACATACGATTTTACGTAATTGAACAGACAAATTAAAACTCAAAAAAGCACGTTCACCGAGAAAGATTTTTATTGTAGACAGTTTACTGGTAGAAAATAAAGCAGAGTCCGTCCTTTAGAGCCTACTTACTTCAGTCCTAATAGAAAATTATTGCATTCAGAAACGAAAGAATGCACCTATTCCAGTTCTCATCACTTTCTTTAAGCGCATGAGAGTTTGGTTTAAGGTGCGAAGATGAACAATTCTTCGGTATTTCGATAGTTTTGATAGTAGAAAACGATACTGTAGGTAGGCTTGTAATCTAACTAGCCTTCGATATGGCTTTCATATTTAAAATGTTGAAAACGATATCGCTTTAAAACTGACAGAAAATACATCGGTAAACTACTTCGTTTAGCAATCGTGATAGAGCCGATAGCCCTGGTTTTGTTAAGTAGTGACTTACAGGCTGAAAACAACGCCAAACGTCTTGGAGATGACCCCCATGGTCTTCTTCCAGCCCTTGATGAACTGGCGCCTGCGGGCGCCAGGGGGCGCCGCGCGGCAGTCCAGCTCCGCGTACCGGTTAATCTTGGCGGCTGGCTGCTAGCCTCATCACAAACACTGCACTGGGTCCACTAGGTTTATCGAAGCACGGGGGAAACTGTCATTTGTTTAGTTCGGTCCACTGGGATTTATTGAAACACGGGTGGAACTGTCACTTGTTTTTGTGTTCGGAAGACTTCGGTAGCAGTTTATCGAAGCACGGGGAAAACTGTCATTTGTTTTTGTGTTCGGGAAACTGCGGTTTATCGAAGCAAGGGTGGAACTGTCATTTGTTTATGTGTTCGGAAGAGTTCGGGTGTGTTCGGGTTCGCGCGCGAATAGGAGGCGTGCGGCCGGCGTCGAGGTTCGGGCGACACTGCGAGCGCGTCCGTCGCCCCGTAGCTTGGTCGCGGGGCTACGGCTACGGCGCTTTCGGTTTACGTTTCAGCGGTTGGTGCTGAAAGCTCGAGCCGTTGCGAGAGAACTTGGCTCGATGGGGAAAACGCACTTCCAAGTTTCTTTTTTTTTCGTTAAATTCAGCAACCGAGTCGTTCGTTTTCTGTTACCTTATCCATTTTTAATTATTGTGTTTTTAAATAATTAGGAAAAAACAGTCAAAAGGAAAAAGTCATTTATCAAAAGTGTCTGTAAGAAACGGTATTTAGACGTTTTAAAAGAGAATCAGTATAGAAATATTTATCACTGAGAACAACCAAATCACGTAGTTTTTTTTAATATACTAGGTACCTATGTACTTTATTTTACTCGTGACCACGGTCCTTGTATTGCGGCCGAAACGTCGAGGGAATTAAAACTATAAAAAAGTGACAAAATTAAAGTGACTATCATGAACGTTTTAAAAATTGCATCAAAAAGTTCAACGGATTGAAATGAATTTCTGAACTTCAAATTGTTAGCTGCTTTAAGAAACCATTAGGTAATTACATCATAGGGCGAGGCAATCTCACTAATAATAAACAAAAAATATACTAAATATTAAAGTCGACGAGACATTAACACCATGCGTTATTTCAACCTCTAAACGACTACGCAAACCATTACAGACAAATTTCCGAATAATTCCGACACTCGCGGCAACTTTTTCGCTTTCAAATGTCATTCTTTGACCCGAGTACTGCGCTTGCGGCTCGCGTTTTGTTCGCAATTGTGTTTCCGTGGAATAAAGGTCTCCTCACACCTATCGACGCCGCATTGACTAATATAGTCTTTTAGAAACAGACTAAGTGCGATTCCGACTTGCCCACAAAAAGCTCCGTATGTTTCATTATCTATACAACATATTCAGTTGTTATCAAGGGATTCAAAGACAAACTTAACTTTGCCGTTGTCCCCATACATCGTCTATGACACAAAATGCAAAATTAAGTATGTAATCGCAAATTTTTGTGCGGTGCAACAGTGATTTCGGGATTTTTGCAATGCTTCTTCTTGCCAAGTTACAAAATCGTAGGTCACCAGCCGGCTTAGTACAGCAAGGCGCAAGTAGAGAGGTGCGAGATAAACTACACTTGTCACTGTCTAACAAGATATGAGATATGAAGATGAAGCACATATTCTTGACTAGCTGTGCCCGCGACTTCGTCCGCGTGGAATAGTTATTTTGGGCATTACCTTTTTTCGCAATAAAAGGTTGCCTATATCCTTTCTCAGAGTCTAAAGATTTTCTGTGCCAAATTTCATCAAAATCGGTTGAGAGGTTTAAGCAGGACAGCGTAGCAAACAGACAGACAGAGTTACTTTCGCATTTATAATATTAGTAGGGATGAAAGAGCTCTCCAAGCGGCTGGTTGATGCAACCGGAGACCGAAGAGCTGGCAGCTTCCTCGCTCAACGCATCAGCATTGCGATACAGCGAGGAAACGCTGCCAGCGTCTTTGGAACCATGCCTCGGGGGTGCCCATTTTTAAATATATTTTAGATTTAAGTTTAGTTTTTAAGTTAGTTGTATATCATTTTAATTGTTTTTGTTTTGTACATATTTGTTCTGTAAATAAAAATTAAATTAGTAGGGATTGATTTGTTCTGTTATTTTCCTGTCGACTATAGTGGTTCCACCTCGATAGGTGTGCAGAGGCCTTAAGTTGCGGCCACGGGCGCTGCGCACGCGACCATTACGAGCAATTTGCACTCTGTGCTCCGGGGGGAAGATCGCGTGCGGGTGCCAACGCACCTGATTTACTGGGACAGCATACATCCTTAACATCATCTGTGGGCTTCGCACTGCAACAGACTACCTGCCACTTTCTGAAGTCTCTAGTTAGACAGGGACAGGTATAGTCTATCGCGCGCACATCTCTACTCGCGCCTTGCTACGCTAAGCTGGTTGTAGTCCTGAATGACATACCTACATACTAACAAGGAAAACAAGCGTGATGTATGTGTATGTAAGTAAATTAAACGCTTCGTTAATTTCAAATTTTTTTGGGGAACTTGACTAGTTTATTTCATGCCGGGTTTACACGGGGTTAGTAGCTAATGCTTAGTACTTGCCACTTACACTTGTCACAGATGTGTAAACATGTTGTATAAGTGCTTAGTATTCGTGCAACTGAAAGTGCAAGTGATTAGAAGCCGTTCCTATTTACTAAGCGACAAGCACCCACCCCAGGTAAAAATCTACTAATACTTGTCACTTGTCGAGTAGTGTAAACATTTAATGACAAGTGCAATTTGATTAGTGATTAGTTGATTACCTAGTCAAAGCTGCTGAAGTGTTTTGTTACTAATACTATTCTCTAACACCACTGTGTAGACGGTTACTTGCCACTTGTCACTGCGCATATAAGTCCCTAAACACCTACACTAATGACAAGTACTAAGCCCGTGTAAACCTAGCATAAGTGTCATGATCATGAAGCTTGTGATTTGTATTCTCACTACTAGTGGAGAAAGTGAACTGTTTCTTGGATGTAGTTACTTACGAGTAGTGTGATAGTCGAAAAAAACAACAAGGTAGAGTTTTTATAAATTACTTCTAATAACTTTCCGTTGTTACGCGTGTGGGTTAAGTAACATGACCGCCATTTTTGACGAGAACTCATTGGAATATCAAAGAAATAAATACTGAAATCATAATTTGATATGCAAGTAGGCAGTAAGAGGCTCTTGCACGTCTGGTTTTTGAGTCTAACAGCGCTTTGTAATGACCACGACTGCTAAGAAGAATGCGCCGCAAGTAATTTGACACAATGTACTTTTTCTAAAACTAATAACAAACCACAAAATTCATCATATACACGTAAAGAAAACTTGCCAAGTAATAACTTATGAGTATGAGTAAACAATAATTCAATAATTGTATCGCATCAAAAGCTTCAATCAAATCAATTTTTGTGCCAACCCACGTCCACAGTACGGCTAAATAATTCAACATGTCAACTTTAGTCCGGCCCAAAGTTAACCCCCAAATGACGTACAAAGGGTTTATTTACAGTACAAGCAATTACGCCCTCACTGCCCTCACTGGCACCGATGACGTAACCACCACCTACTCACGACTAAATTTAGCGAATGCATAAATGAAATGTTCAGCTGCGCTGTGTGCAGCCTAGTTGATGTCACTTTGATCTCATGGGGTGAGTCACGATCGTATACCAATAGTTGTTCCTTTACGGTCATTTGGTTAATTATGTTGCAGTAAAAACTGCGGGCGGCCGCGATGACGGAGGCGGAACTAGGAGTGTTGGTAAAATGACATCTGATACTATATTGAGTTACAAAAATGGGTTGGGTAGAACTGAGAAGTTTACTAATACAATTTTTTGCACAAATTATCAATAGTAGTACATGAAAAGAACCACATCACGTCTGCATTCTCAAATGGTGTGGGCAAAGCACACGAAATGCTACGACATAAACAAAACCATGACTACTGATTTATCTTTTCTTATTTCTATTTTTTAGTAAAGTCTTTGACTCTCGTTTAACATTTTGATCTTCATTGATTACGAATTATGAGTGCACTTAACAGTTTAATTAGCGTTTTGTTAATAGGTAGTTACACTAATTTCGCTTAAGTACAGAGCAAAGCAACACTTCAAAGAAACTAGGTTGCAATTAAATCCAATAAAGGTTTGATTACCAAGCATCCTTTGAGCGTTAAATCAAGAACTATGAAAATATCCTTGGCATCTGAACAGGTGTCTACACGCGAAACGCGAATTATGCGCACGCAGCTCCCGAGCCGGCGCCGCGCCATGGAGTAGGCAGAGCGCATTTTAGTTAAATTATAATAATACAGATCCTTGACCCACTGAGGGCGTGAAATGAACCTAAACGGGTTCGGATAACTGCGTTTGAGACGGTCTAGCCGGTCGTTAACATCACGCGTTAACGTCAAACGGTTTAACGAAGGTGCGCTCGCTTTTAGCTCTATGCTTTAGTTCCGTCCCATTTTCCATGTCTGTAATATTTTATACGCACTCCAAAGGGTTACGTCACTCGCGTCGTTACGCCACTTCCCTGGCTTCCACGCTTTCGACTGATCTGCTCGGGCCCTTTATTTTTGCGTTATGGTAATGCAGCCGTCGAGGTAATGCTTGTCCGTGCGACACGATTTGTCCTAGCCATTGTGGCGTATCAGCATTACCATTTTATATTCATTAGGATCCGAGTGATAGTTATTGTGGGAAGCATGTAAATAGCGCTCGTTGTGGTGATTTGCCTAAAGTCCAACATTGCTGATGGGGCGTTGATGTCACGCGTTGAGTCAATGATATGATGCCCGTGTATAAAGTAGGCATATTCGCCGAGCTGGGAAGGCACGTGCAAGAAGCTCGCTGACCCAAATCCGCGGCCACAGAGGCAGCGCATCCCATTCACAAGGGAGCACGTATTCTAAAGATATTCACCTTTCTAAGCCATTTGCATGGAGCAGATAGATGGCTCGTGGATAAAAGATAATGCGCTGTCACAAGCGACGTTTTGTGGGTCGACGGGCTTCGAGTTTTCAATCACTGCTTATTTTTAGACTTGATCGATAGAGTTCATTAGGCTTTGTTAGACAAGTTTTGGTTGTTGTGAATTTGGCTTCCGATAATTAAGCAGGTTTGAAGAGTGAGGGCGTCGTTGGTATTGGGTTGGTTGATGGTTACTTTGGCCATAGTAAGGACTTCGGGCTGTAGGATGATAGACTGGTATACTAACATCAGGAAGGACTTGAGTTCGAAGTAAGATAAAATCTTTTATGATTGACATTAGATTTCAAATTCAAACACTCAAAATTTTACGTCGGGCAAATAGAACAAATAGTATAAGGTATATTGCCATCATCACACGCTCAGTTTCACTGAAAAGATCTGCTGAATGTCTCATTCGAGTACGTTCTGTCTCCAAGGTGACAGATTTTAAATCGTAACGAAACAATTTTACTACTCCAAGTTCATTTCCTGCTAAACGGTCGTCGTGTGCTTGAATAAAACAATTCACCACACGTCGTGGAACCAATTAACAGACACATTGTCGCGACTGGCTTTTTCAAAACTAGACTTCAATTAGCATTTAAATAAATATCATGCCACAAAAGCGTTGCCACTCGGCGAAAATTAGCGAACAGGACATTTCTTTTGAAGCGATTATCTCTTGATTTCGTCTAATGCTGTTGTAATTACCGTTTGTCTGAATATAATTAGTTAATGGTTAAACAAAGGAAGTTTATCATATCGCTGATTATTCTTTTGCTGGTGGGATTTTGTCCTAAAATAGCTTTGGTATATACACATGGAAACCATTAAGTTTTTAACGGTCAAAGACAAGTATTTTATTTATATCAAACCCATCTGGCTTGATTTTGAGCAATGTCTCCACTACGGCCCATTCTGTGACGCACTCGTAACTATACTTTAATGTTCGTCGAGGCTTGCTAGATTTTGTGCCCTACTTTTATGCCCTCAAACTACTGTATAACTATCATTACACAGCCAATTATTGTGCCAGGACTTGATACCATAAAGATAAGAATCAATTCGTAGTTCCCTTCCACGAATACAACCACATTTGAAATGAAACTTCAACATATAAAAATACGTGTAAATTTTTACGAAATGACAATGTAACATGTTTTAAAACCTTCGTATGTTTGGAAACACAGCTGTCGCCTTGTAGGTAGGCAGAGCTTGTTTGAACAACATAATATTACGAATAAGTGGCGGCGCGTGAATCAGACTGCGTTACGCACGGTTGGCTGCGGTGCGTTCGGTCGGCACGAGACGGACACGACACGGGTACGATCCCGCTTTGATACAATATTCAGTAGGTAGCCCATAATATTCAGTCATCAAGTATGTTAAGAACTCTGTAAATATGCGATTTCAAGTCTACTCGTTTGTTGTTCATTTTGGTTAATAACTGAAGTAGCCTGGCTCTTTCTGTACTCTCACGTCAATATTTAGGTGCCAATCTGAGTCAAATTAACATCTTCACAATATTTGAAACAATTATGTTTCAAAATTAATTCCACATTTTAAATAACAGGTTAGCTATCTAGTTTAGGTAGGAACTTATTATAGGTAAAAGCCGGTCGCGGAGCACAGAAAAAATCGAGCGTTGACCCTCTGCCTTCAGTTTCTAGACAAGACTAAAACAATTAAGTATTCAAAACATTGATATTACGCTGTGTTATTGGAACAAATAGGTTCATTCGGAGTCAACCTCATGGGTAGCCACTCGTAAGGTGTAAATTTCATAAAGGCGAGCTGCGGAAAAGGGACATTTAATATGCATTTAAGTATCGCGGCGTCGAATCTAAGTACAAATTGCTTTCATTTACGTTTAATACCCTTGATGTCACATTGCACAATAGCTTTAGCTTTATGGTACTTACATAGGCGTATATTGTTACCAGTAAAATCACCTACTCACTAAATAATTCTTTGTCATAAATGATCGTGTGTTGTCGAGTATAGAATAACACACCCCTCCGTTTTTCTGTGGTACTAAGAGACGACTCAAAAGAAATAGGTAAAGGCTAAAAACCTAGAAATATAAAGTCGTGCTAGGAGTGGTTATGAAGCTTGAAATAATCACGGCTTTGACTGTGTAACGTTTCATGTGCTCTGCCTATCCCATTTGGGAGTACACCCGGGACTTTTAGTGATTGTGGCTGTCATAATTGCAACTGCAGCTTTTAATTTCACTGTGTTTGTTAAATCATTCTACCGATAGCAACCACGATACAGCTACTAAATGTTGTACAATTTATTATGAAATTCATTCTATATTGATAAGTCGACCCAATTGTTTTGATGATTCCATATAATCAATGATTTATCGAAAGATATCGATCACTAATGCAAAGTATTACGACGCCTTGAACTCGCTTGGCCGAAAAGTAGAGTACCTAGAATATCTTTATCCTTCACTCAATCAATTCGACCATTATTTCATATAATAAATAAGAAGTTATAACAATTTATATCTTCAAACCTTGCGTCTCCTCGTTATTTATTATAATACATTTTCTTAAATATTTGCGATTTCGTGTTCTTTGCAAGCCTGTTTAGGAACTAAAAGCTAGTCCTGTAAGTGGAAATTAGTTTTTAAATTAAAATGCAATCTCTAAAATTACTGACCAGTCCTACAAATTATAAATGTACTGAAAAACATCTTATGCTAGTAGATATCGGCTTCTTTTTATCCCAAATTTGCAAAGTTCCCGTGGGACGCAGAAGCCCCATGCAGAAACTAGTATTTGGTACAAGTCTTTCTGTTACTGAAGCCTCGTACCAAACGCCCACTGGACGAGCTAAATGATTCACTCTTGAGAATTAATAAACTCTAAAACCATTCAAAGCTACAATTCTAGACAGTTGGATCATCTTCTATTTCTATTTCAGAGTCATAATGTGACCAATGACCATCCATGGTCAAAATTTGGTGAATCACTTCATTATTTTGAGCATAAAACAGTTGAAGAACCACTAGACTAGACAATAATAATTATTGTGTAAACCTTCCCATCCGCATTTTCAACAAAGTTAGTGCTTTCAAATTCTTAAATACCTTTAAATTGTAAGCAGAATATCCATTGACAGATGTCCTAGTAATTCTTAAGGCGATTTAGTGCTCCCGCGTTGACGAAGTGTGCTTTTTACCGTGAAACAAAACAAGATCCAAAGATCAGACAGTCAGACACACAGGTGACACAAGTCACATCAGGACATCAAGATGACCGTGACAGCTTTGATTGACAACATAAACTAACAGCCATCGTCACTCCATTCAGCCGAAAGCACGGGTCATTGCTTCCTAGCTGACATCCCATCAACGCAATGAGTAATTACATAACATGCCCTACATGACGCGGCCCTCCTAATAAACAGGCTAACGAGACGCAGGCGCAGCCAACTGTACATCCTTTTTAAGGCTCACTTAGTCACAATTCCATTAATTCCCCGTACAGTTAGGCTTTAGTAATAAAGTTCTTACCCCCTATATGGCAGACACTGAGCGTCTAATGTTTGACTGGATTAATTTTATGTGTATCGTTATTACGATTTACGTTGCGTGTATCCGATAAACAAAAGAAAACCGTGTTCCTTGAAACTTTTTAGGTACGTGTCGATTCTTTTGTTTTTGTCTCGATTTCTATGGAACCAGAGGCGTTTAGTATGCTGCCATCGATTCTTCTTGAGACAATAGACTTGTACTAATCTTATGATTAAAAGTAATAGATGTGTATCACGTATTATATGAGTATATTCTCATACCATATAAAGTATGATGTACTGGCACCTATTCATGATCAAGCAACTTTAATGAAGAACCAAGAACCATTATTTTTTTCTATGCCTTTTTACTATTTACTGTCAGGAAAACAATGCCATTTCGCGAAAGCGCCAGGGCCCTATTTCATCAACTTGACAATTTTATCAGTGATGTGTCGATCATCGTTCTTACAAAAATTGCAACTAATGTACCGCGAAACAAGCATCAGTTTTATCGACATAATTGTAGATTTGTCATGCGTTCAAAGCTGTGCCAGTGTGCAAATGTACGTAGTTATATAAGGTCTATCCAAGAAAGTAGGTATAAGGGACAATTGTGACCATGGTGAAAAAGGGCCCAACATGCACGAAGATTTTGAGCCATTTCTAGAACTCCTCTATATTGCTTCCACGCGTTTTCAACATCTCATTTCTCCTTAGGTCCACGTGGACCGTCTCTAATAACTGTTTAATTATCAGAAAGTAAACTGATTAATGTCCAAAATTGAGGAAAAATGCGATTCAAATGACAATCACAACATAACCTTTTCAATTCCAAAGAAATTATGACAGTATTATTTGGTGGACTCTAAACGATTGTTAATGTCATGATTCTAATGACATACAAAGATCATAGGTGTATTCCCAAATGGGGTAGGCAGAGCACACAAAACGTTTCACAGAATTTTTTTTTACTATTTCACTTTTCATAGCTACTTTTAGATTAGTTAGTTAAACGATGTATAATAGAGATACATTGCTAATCTGTGGCCTAAAGTATACCTCGACCTATTTCCTTTTAGTCGCCTCCTACGACATCCATGGGAGGAATGGGAAAGTGTTTTTCTAAACCCGAACCTACACAGGAATTAATATATTTCAGAAATTTGATACGTTTAGTAGAAACAGTAAGCTGGTCAATATTACTGATACATCGTTACTAGCTAACCACATTAGATAGCAGGAGATAGTGTAACAAAGTTAATTAAAGGTTCGACCACACCGCAGCTTAAAATCCGGTCTCGCTGCGGAATCGCAGTGTCGCGTCGTTTTCGCACCGGTTTCGCCGCATGCTCCCACACCGCAGCTTAAAATACGCTGTCGCACCGTAAATTGATCTGCGTAAAAATCGCAAAAAATATTACAAGGAGATCTTATGGCAGACACCACACCGGTGACGTAAAAAACGCAGCTGTCTTGTAGATGCAGCGATTTTTACGCAAAGATTTGCGAATCGGGGTTTCTCGGTTATTGTCGGTAACACTTCGTTTTTCACATAGAGATTATCAGATTCTATGTCTAAAATTTTAAAATGGAACGAGACAACTGAGTCACTTTCTTTTGTTTTGTTGCTGTGATGGGTGCAGTTGATCTTTACTTATGTCATATAGGTATTTGAAGCATGATTTTGACGCAGCGAATTTTAAGCACCGGTTTGGAAGGTTTGCGACAAAAAGATTATCGTGACACACGTCATTGCGATTCCGTTCCGTCACCGTTTTTTAAGCTGCGGTGTGGGGAGCACGCGGCGAAAACGGTGCGAAAACGACGCGACACTGCGATTCCGAAGCGACACCGGATTTTAAGCTGCGGTTTGGTCGGACCTTAAAACTATGTTTTGTACTAAATGAACATCCAGAGATACTGAAGGCGGTCAGAGCAAAACCGGGCCTCTTCTAAACGTAGTTTTATTGTCCATAATAAAGCTGAAGGGATAAAACGAAGATCCAACGATAAGATGTCAAAAGTATAACGTGGAGATAGCATCGCTCCTGCGGGCGCACCAATAAAACTCGCAGTGAGATGTAAATCTATTAGTCGACGCGGTGATAATAAAATTATGGGGAATTAATTAAGTTATTTATTGGTGGCAGTAGTTTGGTTGATGGTCGGTTAGTTTAGGATATTCGAGGGGCATTATGTTGAAATAGCAATATAGAAGTGACAAGAAGTGTAAGCACAAAAAATCGACAATCATTGAGCAACAAACCAAACTTTTCGTTTCGGTTTAGGAGAACTTTTCTCCTTTCTTTCCGTGGATGCAGTAAGGGCTGTTAAAGATACAAGTTTCAGTATGCTTGAAGCAACAGGCTAGCAACCATTTAAACCATTTAATTTAGTTCAGCCAAATCGTCACAGTTCTCTGTGGCGTTGCATGTGCTGCGTCTGCATTTACAAATACAGGCGTTTATGTAAGATATTTATTGTTTTGTTATTGTTCTACTAAACGGTAAAGTTGCCCAAGTACCTACGGACACGATGAGCCATCATTGTCCTTAAACTGCTCGGACCAATAAAGGACTCTCACTTTCACCGTTCGCTGCACAAAGGAGGGTGCTTGTCCTATTCAAACCTTCGATGTAACGTTATTTTTATAGCTACCCATTACTGGTAGGTTCTTTTAGATGTCGCTTAGAGCCACGAGTTTTGCCTTTGGAACGAAACGCGACTAAATAGTTAATAATTAGGCTTTTGTTAACGTGACAGAGACAGGGATTGGAAAAAAAAATTGTACGGTGATGGTCCATTTCGCTTCAATAGACGCGACCGTTTAGAGTTTAAACTATACTAACGAATCTTGCGTAAAATGAAGTCGCTCTCAGAATTGCCCTCCCTTACAAAGTCTAAGGGTGCATTCAACCAAAGTAGAATAAACAGTCCAGGAATAAGTCATTTAGTATTTAGCAACTTATTCCGAGATTAAATTTTATTCTTATTAGGTTTAATGGAGCACGAGCACCAACGTGAACTGTCCGTATTTTTTAAGATGATCGAGTCTCGTGAACCGCGGTAGTCTACGTTCAGGGTAGAGTTCAGTTAAAAATGTCACGCATCTGTCAAATCACTGCGATGTGGTCGGACTTTTCATCCGTCAAGCATTTCCGATCGATACGAAACATACAAACCTCGGATGAATCTTTAGCACATAAATATCAAAATTCAAACACAAAAAGAACAGACCACGCACGGTACAACCCTTCCAGATGCACGGGCGCTACCTGCCGCCACACGTTGATACCGTTAGACAAAAAACCGGCCAAGTGCGAGTCGGATTCGTGCGAAGGGTTTCGTACCATTGACTATTAAGTGCCTACATGTTACTGTTACAGATGCCTCTCTGCTATCATGTCCAATATCGAGCTAAAATAGGCAAAAGATCGCGTTGGTCTTATTGGGACCCCTTTGAATATTTATTTTATGTTGCTTTTAGTAGTTGTTATAGGAGCGAAGGAAATGCATAATTTGTGGAATTTTCAACTGTCTAACTAACGCGGATTTTGAGATTCAGCCAGGTGATAGACGGACAGACGGGAGAACATAAAGCGAAATCTTAGCGATAGGGTCCCATTTTTATCTTTTAGGTACGGAACCCCAAAAAGCATCTTCACGAGCAAGGGGCACGCCGATTAATCTGACCACAAGAACCGCTTGAAACGACCAGCTGCGCGATGTGTTTGACACGTTACCTATTGTTGCACGCCATTTAGAAAGCGGATAATTTCAGGAAATGAGCTCTTACCCGACCGTTTGGGTAGCCCGTCGGATGAGAGCTGGTTGATTGAAAAAAAAAGCATCGTGGTTTTGACTTTTTTTCAAACGACCCATTTATCTACAGTCATGTGAGGAATATTAAGTCTATCTCGAAGTTACTTACTCTATGTATAATATCATGCATCATTGTCTGTGTGGTGCTGGGTTAGAATATCAACCTCACCATTTCTTCCGGGGATGTCATAAGAGGCGACTAAGGAGAGGTTTAGAGAGAGGTTGTTTATGTAACATTTTGTGTGCTCTGCGTACCCCTATTTGGGAATACAGACGCTATCTACTATATAAAAATAAGTCGTGTTTTCCTTCCTGACGAAATACCTCCAGAATGCAGGAACCGATTTGGCCAATTCTTTTTTTAAAATGTTCGTTGAAGTTCAGGGAAGGTTTGTAAGATGAGAAAGTGTGGAAAAAATTAGTGTAACATACTAAAAAACTAAAAAATCGTTCTCCCATACAAATTTTTCAACTCCAAAAAACAGTAAGCGCCGCAATATTTCATACATCTTACGCGTTTTTATTAAAACCTTCTCTCTTTAGCTCAAGAACGACGGAAGCGCCGCTGATTTTCATACGTCTCCCGCTTTTTTGCGAGCAAAATAGGTACTTTATATTATTCAGCACTAATGTCGTTAGGGCGAAAGTTACTTACATTTCGTTAATAAATTAACCCTTATTCCCTAAGATACGCGGCTGTCAAAATTTATACCTACTGAACTGACAAATTGTGACATTATTTACGGCATATTATCACCAGCCAGCTAGCCACTTGGCCACATAAAACCTATTTGGATGTTTAGATGTTTTGATACATTGTTGGTTTATGAATAACTAGCTGTGCCCGCGACTCCGTCCGCGTGGATGAGTGACTATTCCCATGCTATTCCCCCCCGTTTTTTCCACATTTTCCAATATTTCTTCGCTCCTATTAGTCGCTGCGTGATGTTATATAGCCTAAAGCCTTCCTCAATAAATGGTCTAACCAACACACAAATAATTTTTCAGTTCGAACCGATAGTTCCTGAGATTAGCGCGTTCAAACAAACAAACAAACAAACAAACTCTTCAGCTTTGATTCGTCAAAGAAGATTAATTGTCTTTTTACTATTTACTAAAACGCCCTCGAATAGCGCGCAAAATTAAAATACACATACATACATATACTCCGCCTGTATTCCCGAGAGGGGTAGGTAGAGCACATGAATTCAAAAATCCAGTGCCACGTTTAGCGATTTCAGAGCAACCAGATGATCAAACGTGATACTGCAGTGACAGGTTGCTAGCCCATCGCCCACAATACACTAACCCTTTCCCAGAGCCGACTCTTACGACACCCACGGGAAGAAAGGGGGAGGTGCTATTCTAACCCGGCGCCACACGGGATATAAATTAAAACCCATACTAATATTATAGATGGGAAAGTGTTTGTTTGTTTGTTTATCAGTCTTTCACGGCTAAACGAAGCGACGTAGTGACGTGATTTTTGGGTGGAGAGAGTTGAAGGAATGGAAAGTGACATAGGCTACTTTTTGTCTCTTCAAAACTCCCCATTTCACTAAAGTGAGAGGTGGAAGTTTGTGGAGAATACCGCAATTTTCTATGTAGAAAGCTATAAATTGGTATATGGGATGGACTATCTGTTCTGTGCTACCCCGAAATTAACGCGAGCGGAGCCGCGGGCAAAAGCTAGTTGTATGTATAAATACTTTTTCGTTCCAAATACATAAATGTACAAAAAATCTGCAGCACATTTCATTCAACAAACATTGTCAGTGAAAACAGTTAGGACGCTTCAGACCTGTACAATGCGAAATTCCTCAATAATTACGCCACATGCGTTCCAAATGCTCTTATTACAGGCATTGAGGGTTTGCACCTGCGTCCGCGCAGAGGACGGCACGGTTTACTATTACAATACAACCTCTTGCTCTTTCTTGACAAGTTAGAACGGGACAGAGCATCGCGAAATAGCTGAGTCGACACGATACGAGGTATTTTGGCGAGAATCGACGATCACCGTGGGAAATGTTCGATTTAAGTTTTTTTAGGCATCTCTTTGACATAAGATGGCATTGTAGAAACATGTGCATTTGGATTAACTGTTAACTTGGTTTTGAAAAGACATCGAGTGTTGGCAAAAACAAGTTAACTGAATGGAAGGTGGTTTATGTCACATGGCGGCTTAGCATTAATCTTGTTTTATTTCTTACATTGATATATGTATGTATAGGGAAGCGGATAATTTTTAAGGATGAAACTTAATCCGCTTTTATCAAATAGTTGATATTAAAAACGATGTATATCTACGAGCCGTTAACGAGGCCTATAAAATATGTTTTAATAGTAAATGGATAGGTACTGGTTGAAACTCTCAAACAAACACAGTAATAGTTGTGATATCCTCTAACGTAAGAATCTAATTAGGTAGGTACTAAAGTCACCGTAAAGCCCGACGTCATCGAGGAGTTTAGTTAGATTTTTAAGTTAGAGAATACCACAGAAAATGGACAGGCCATAGAACCTTGTCTAGCCAATAAGATCGCCAAATCACTTATAATAGGTTTGTTAACAGCCAGCCTACATTGGGTTAGTACCAGCAATTACGGTGTGTCCCTCGTTAACCCACTGGCGGTTATCGTTGTTTACGTGGTCAGTCCCGATGGTGGTAGATAACGAATTAGATCAAGGCTCTAGTTGTTTGATAGCTGATTTAAGGAGCGAGTGCGTGCCACACGCGTTAACGGGCGCTGTTTTTACGATGAATAGACAAAGGGATAGGTACATACATACATATTCTCACGCCTGTATTCCCAAGAGGGGTAGGCTGAGCACATGAATTCAAAATTCCAGTGTCACGTTTAGCTATTTCAGGGTAACCAGAGGGTATGGATAGGTAGTTCTGTTGCACTAAAGTTCCATACACACAAACACATATTGTCTCACGTTGCGGCATCATTCATGAACTATTGGATCCGCTAAATCATTATTTTTGTCGTTATTATTGTCATGAAGAAGTTCTTAAAGGAGAATAACAAGAAAACTGCTTATCTTCTAACCTCCGCGTGTGGTGTCGGATTTATAATAACACCCCTCCATTTCTTCCGTGAGTGGCGTAAGAGGCGACTAAGTAAAAAGGCTAAGGCATATTTTAGGCGACAGGCTAGCAACCTGTCACTGAATCACCTGTCACCTACAAACTGAAAACCTAAAAAAATATGCTTCAAGAGATCATGAAACGTGAAATTGTCATGGTTTTGAAATTGTGTATGTAGTTGCGTGTGCTCTGCCTACCCCATTTGGGAATACAGACGTGTTGCAAGTGTATGTGTGTTTTCTATTGGAACCTTATGGCGTTGACACAGCATTGACAAGAATGCAACATGAAAATATTGTTTAAGACTTTTTTTATTATCTATACCAATTCAAATTCAATATTCAAAGTTACAAGTCAGGAAGCGTCATGCAACGGACAATTTTCAATAAGGTCATTGGCATCGAACGAACAGACACGCAACACTGAAATACTTTTCCTTGAACTACGAGCTCAAACGAAATCAACGCTGAAATGTTCCGGAGGATGTCACACGTCGGCGCGTTTGACAAAACGAACAAGCTCCCAGGACAGCGGTGCCCAAACTTAGTTTCATTATGACGTGATGAAACACCGTCGCTGTGTGCTGTGTGGTATTGGGATGGAATAACACCTCTCTATTTCTTTTGTGGATGACGTAAGAGGCAACTAAGGAAATAGGTTTAGGTATGTTTTAGGCAACCGACAGGCTAGCAACGTGTTTCGTGTGCTCTGCCTACCCTATTTGGGAACACAGCCGTGATTGTATGTATGTACCTATGTATGTATGTATGAAACAACGGTCGACTGCTGCACCCTTGCATTATCAAAACAACATTGTTACTAACATCGCGTGAGTCAAGATCGTAAGATCGTAACTATAACAGCGAATCACGCATGTAGGTAAACCATTTATGAATGAATACCTTTCAGGGCTAAATTAATTTAGTAGGTAATTTGGGTGTGTACGAATATTTGGGAAATACTGGCCCGTTGCTAGATGGCAGCCATTTTAGCCCTTCCGGCGTGACTCATGTCATGCGCGATAGTTAACTGTAGATCCTCGAATTAATTAAAAAATACATAAGTACAAACTGTCCCTTTAATGCATGTGCGTGCAATGAATGAATCATGCTTTACCGAATAAATAATAGTACCTACTCTTTAGCTAGAAATTAAAGTTACTAAACGCGCAAAATCACTGCTGTAAAGCAGGAATATACACACAATCATTATACCTTATCGGTTTAGGTAGTTAAAACAATGTAAACAATCTTGACGTGTCTTTTTATTTAAACGTACACTTTATAAAT
>BHDV01035664.1:174893-187271 GCA_005406045.1 Adoxophyes honmai
TTGTACTTGTGTTTTGTTCTGTACTTATTAATTTGTCATGTTTATTTTGTACAATAAAGAGTTACATACATACATACATACAAATAGGTTTGATGTCTACACAGAAATTAGATTGCCAATCTTTCAAAGGATACTTAGTGGCTGAAATAACTTAGTCCAATCTAAAATCTTTACGCCTCAAAAGCTCCGCGAAAATTCATCAATTGCGGCCGTACCCGACAAATTACGGAATGCTATCGTGTCGTATGCGTAAAGTATCACGTGACTAGGTGGGAGGCTGCGATCGGAAGGCTTCAGCCACGTGACCGAACTACTGGGAAACAAACAACAGTGGAAAACTTTCAGCGATAGCTAATTGGGATCCCACGTCACGAAAGAGTCGTCTAAGGGACAATTTAACTAGACGAGAATAAAATTCAGGCTTGAAATATGTAAGTCACTTTAACCTGCTTGTTTCATACGAAAAATTGAGTGAGTTTGGTAAGAGTAGGTATGTAGGTGTGATGTTTTATGAAAATGCGAGCTTTGACGTTGAGCTTTAGTGGAACGTTTATATTGTATGGTTACGGTTTAAAAGACAGCCGAGTCATATCGAGAAGTAAAATACTTAAGAATACAACTACAAATACCAGAGTAGAATTGCAATCTCAGCAATGTTGAAATATTGTCTTCCCTCTGCGTGGTCTATCTCGGAATGTAGCACCTAGCCAGTACCAAAATCATGCAACTACTTACGATCGACAAGGATGCATTCCAAAATTCATACCTGCAACAAAAACAACGGAGGATCGTAAATACAAACGGCTTCACGCTGAAAGACACAAATCACAGGTTTGAAAGCAAGAAGACATAACTCTGGTGGTATTCGATTTACTGCAACCTCTGCTGACGCACGTCCACAGCTCATATTTGAACGTATTCTATAGCTCCTTGCTCCTGATACTTGCAGTCATTGCACTTCGCGGCATCTCTTTCGTTTATCAAGCAAAAGACAGAGATATGGAGAAAATTGAGCGAGCGTTAAATATATCTTAGAAGGGCGCGCAGAAAGACAAATTGGTTTCGAACAGGCGTTCATGTTGGTTCAGCGAAATCTGCACATTTGGCTCGCCTCCCCGGCGTTGCGAATAATCCTTGTGATATAGCAATGTTTGTTTGTTTATTTGGAGGATCGAGGATGGAAATAGTCGACGCGGGCGCGGCGTGGAAATAGCGGCCAACGCGGCGAGCGTTGTGCAACGCGTGGTTTGTTTATAAATACGGTATCCGTTTTTAATATCAACTTTACGAATTTCATAACATATAAATGTAAATTTTAATTTGCACTGGTTGTTACTGAAGAGAGAGAGTTACTGTTGATTACGTTAACGATTGAAGTTATTGTAGGACTGTCTAGGGCGCCGACGATTAAGTTTTCTCATCAAATAGTCAAAACCTTTCAATGTCGTAAACGAAAGAGATCGACCGCTAGGACGGAGTCTACATTCAATTAACGTTCGTTTGTTCCAACAAAAACAAACGAAAACTCGTTAACAGAAACAATTAAAAGCCGTAATGAATATTTGGTATGTTTAATCAATGACAGCGACAGCAAACGGGTTAAGAGTGAATAAATCTTGATCGAGGGACGATTGTATGCAAATGCCCGCATGCTGCGCAAGGGCAGCGCAGCCCTCATAGAGCAATTGATTGGACGACTCTTGCGAAATACTTCAGCTCACTTGTGGTTTGGAGGATTAAGTGGGCTTAGATTAATGACAATCTCTTACCGTAAAGGCTAAGACCGACTGAACTTATTCACTTTAAATTTCATATTGATTTGATTAGTAGTTAGTAATGTCTTCATGACATTTCTTTTCAAAAGGTCCAAAGTGATACAGAATGAAATTCTTTGATTTTGATTTCATTTTTAGCAGAGCCCACAGTTAAAATTAAAATAAACAGTCGAGGTAATCGAATGTTTATTTCGTGCAAATGACTAATTTCAGAATTATGTCAACTTGCGTCAATTCAATTTCCACAACTGTACATACTGACAAACTTATGCAATATGTAGGTATAGAGAGCCATCAAGGGATGGATTTTTTCCACCATTTTATCGCGTTACATAGAAGTGATGTGCCAAAAACCTTGGAAAAATACAGATTAGTTAATTTACGCGTCCACTTCAGTAGAAACATGTCAATCTGTAAAAATAAAGTGGCTCTACTCGAAACATATGACACTGCTTTTAGCTTATCTTTTGTGGTAAAATACTAAGTACATCAAGCCTGTTTTCCCAAATGGGATAGGCAGAGCGCAAAAAACGTCTCATAGACCAATTCAAGAGTATTTCGAATATCATAGCCTCTTTTAGCATAGTTTTTTTTTTGTTCTTTTGCTATTTTAAGCGCGTGTAACAAACAATTTAAGTAGGTACCGATTTGGCGTACAATGTAACAAATGTAGCAATGTAATTGCTAAGTTTCGACTAATTTTCCGGTTCATTGTGCGGATTGTTTTATTTTAGGGTCAGATCGGTTTACGGGCATGTAATCAAGTGAATGATTTGTTTACGAAAGGTCAGTAGATGATCATAAAAAATGTAGGATAAGGTTTAAATATGGACGCAAGTACGTTATAGGTTATAGCCCAGTAAAATTAGGAAATAAAAAAACATTTCATGATGTAAGGCTGAACTTTTTATGTTATTTGTTTTTTTTTTGGAGAGTGTGTTCAGATATTTAAAGCCTGACAACTATCTATTTAGCCCTGGCGCAGTGTCGCTACTATCAGTTTACGTATGGCAATAATGTGCATACGTCATGTATAGTCAGCATGGTGTGTATTGGTTTGTGTTGATATTTGAATAATACCAAAACATTGTTTACAGAGAATCAGACATACATACATACATATTCTCACGCCTGTATTCCCAAAAGGGGTAGGCAGAGCACATGAATTCAAAAATCCAGTGCCACGTTTAGCAATTTCAGGGTAACCAGATTGATGAGATTGTAGTGACAGGTTGCTAGCCCATCGCCCACAATACACTAACCCTTTCCCTGAGTCGCCTCTTACGACACCCACGAGAAGAAAGCGGGAGGTGTTATTCTAAAAGCCCTAACAGACGACCAAATTTGGTTTGGTCCGAACCACGAACTTGGTTGGCTCCAAACCAAATTCAAACGTGTGTTCAGCGGTTTGGTCAACATTTCTGTTAGGGCTTTAACCCGGCACCACACGAATCACTAACCCAGAGAACCAGAGCTTTGTAATATTATCTATTCGTCAAAATTCGATTCCAAATACTCAATATTTAGAAGTATTCTTCATATTCTGACTCTGGTGAAGTTTGATCTTCGTCAGATGTTGTATCGCTTTCAGGACCACCAACCTCGATTATAAATCGTTCAGTCTGGAATTCGATTATAGGACCTTTATTCCTTTATCGTGGATCTACATACACATTACATGAGAAAATAAAATCTATTAAGTTTAAGTATAACAATTAACCAGTTCAATACAACCGCACTGTAAAGTGTCATTACCAGTCATGTCAGTAACCAATTGCAAAACATTTTCAATGTAATACTATTCAATCCTTCGTCTTTTCTTTGCTTTAAATACTTAATCGTATTTAAAAGGTTTTTCTGGCATCTTTTGGAATATTTTTCGGCATTTTTATGATAAAATCGTTTAAATCACGATATATTTTCGTTTTGTTTACATCGGTGACATTCGATGACATCCAACGTCTGATGTCAAAGTGTAATCATTGCCAGTAAAAGAAATTAATACCACTGAAAATACGCAACATGGCGAGGGCCAAATAGATAGTTGTCAGGCTATACGTATTGCGAATAGCACAATATTTTTTGTTGCAAAATACACACTGTTTCACCTAAAAGGATCCAAATAACATTAAAAATGCAACTTTACATCGTGAAATGTTATTTTAGTGTAGTTGCACGATTAGGTACTGGGCAATAATGTACAGATGCCTAGTAACAAAAAGGATTCGTGTTTGCCACTTTTACAATTTTCGATATCAATGGTTTACTAGAGAAAGAAATGACAGAACGCCCAAACATCATCTATCATTTTTCTAATTTTGGTAAACCAAATCATCGATAGACTGAAAATTGGGACGCGCCTTTACTCATCCCATAAGCGTAAGCAATATTTCCCACAATTATTTGTTTAGTAGTAAGTAAACCTGGCAACTGAATTTTAAAAACATAAGACACACGACTCTACATAAATTCCTCTTTCAGCACATTCGTCAATATGTGGGCATGGCAAAGAAGCACGCGCGGGACGACATGCATGCGGGATAGACTACCTACCTATCTCTGTCAAATATATCTAATTAGACAGTGACAAGTATACTTTAATTCGCGTCTTACTGTGCTAAGCAGCTGGTCATTATCACCTAACAACAGCGACAAATTGCTTCCTACCCTATAGCTTCCTATCCTATCGTTCAGCCACAGCATTTCGCGATGGATCTCAGCGATAAGGCATCCCCAGTGATTACGTCCAAGTTCGCACGTAATTGTGCTGATTGCATCTAATCGTGTTATGTATCTCATCAGCCAACCTATCCTTGACACGGCTCCAAATTGCCAAGAAGAACGCAACAACACACTGAAAAACTATCGGCCTGTAATGTTGAAGGTAATTGAATTATCTAAGTCGTATACTAATTTGCGCTCTGGATTCCCTCCTAGTTTAGATCTGTCAGTGGTATCCTTACTAGAAGTACCAAAGTAATTGTTTCCGGTAGACTATCTTTCAGTTCTGTCTTACCTATCGACGGTTTGTCATGCCATAAGCCAGGAAAATACCAAATGTGTAATAAAGATCTTTAAACCCAAATAACACATGAGCGTAAAGTCACTTTCCGACTCTAGCAGGTAAAACCAGAGAAAGATTAAAATTCGGGGTCCGGCCGTAATAAAGACTACACTAAAGATTCATCTTAAGTTCACAGCCTCAAGAAAAAACCAGTAGGCTTAGCACAGCACGCTACCTGTCTTTTTTCTGGCGTCTATAATTAGACAGTGACAAGTAGTATATCTCGTACGCAACTCTACGCATACTCTACTCGTGCTAAGCCGACAGGACATAACATAAAGATTTTCCACGTCGCATTGTAGCTTTCCATGTCAATGTTCAACTTGTAAGTTTTCCGAGGATTTTCTTGTGGAATTGAATACATTTACACGCGTAGTGAATGGCATGCCAATGATTCACGTAATTATTACGCTGACAGACACACTTATGATGGACATACTCGTATAGGAAATATTTATGGTTTAATTTTGTCTTAGTTCCGGAAAGATTTCACAGAATAATGAGATAAGTGAGAGTTATACCAACAATTGCAGAAAACAATGTACGAGTGCTTGCTTTTGTTTAGACATGATTGGATCAAAGTAATGCATTAAATCATTGGAATTGCCTCAGGTAATTACCACCGATTTATGGTCCTTCCGAGATGATTCACTTAGCATGCAAAGTGGTTCACAAGGCGGAGGAAGTCCTAGGTACTAAATAATAAAGATCTATCATGGTATTAGGTACTACTCAATTAGCAGTACACAGTACAGCCGGATAATATTTAGCAAGGGTTGTGAAGCTCTTTTCGTGGTTAAATAGGTAAGTAAATTTCGTCGACTAACAATATTGCTTTGTTATACACAACAATAGGCGGCTACAAGTACTCTTGGAGTATGTGGAGTGGTTTTTATTATTTAGATTAGGTACTTACAAAATCTGCCATTGTTGTTCTATGTTACTGTTTGTGTTTACCGTTGTTACGTAGTTATATTTCCGGACTGTAAGTTGTGTCCTCAAAAGAACAGTGACTTTGTAATCTTTTTGATCGTCGTTTGGTCATCGATTAAAGTATTTAAGTATTTTAAGGAGACTCTTAAAGATCGGTTCAACCTTGAGAGTTAACTGGAAATATGGACTATAAATTATGTGTCAAAGGACTGAGACCAACAAAAGTGGAAACATGTCAACTTACAATTTAGCCCAAAGTTATCAATGTTAAGGATTCGCCGAACTCTACTAAGGTATGTTAATAGCTAAAGCTCGTAAAAACTCTCGTAACGTTTCGTCGATCTAAGGTCACAAGTATTCTGCCAAGTTGAAATGTCAAGGAGGGAACAAATGGGAAAATTGGAGCCCGACACCACTTAGACGCACTTGCGAGCACTTTTTGCTGTTTACAAATTAGGGACGTGATTTTAACAGCCACGGCGCGGAACACAAGTGCGCAGAGTACACATTAAATGCTTATCGCTTGACACATCTCGCTGTAGACGAAATTATTACACCTAATGTTGAGGCCAAGTGCCAAAACGGTTCATTATGAATTCCAGTTTGAGTTAAAAGTGAGTGTGCATTTCACTTTGCAATTAATTATGGAAACAGTGAGTGAACAACGAGATCATTCATTTAGGTTTATTGGTAAATAGAGCACAGATGTGCTTTAAAATAACCATTTCGAGCCAAGGGCAGAGTTTCTTAACTTCAGATATGAGTCAGGCCAGACGAAATTAGAACGGTTTGGACGCTGTTTGAACGACTGCGCGATGTAGCATTCGTTTGTTTATTAGAATGCTCTATCATTTATTTTTAAAAGGAATTTATAAGATGTCTCGTCCCTCATCGCTTCTGTCGAAACCGTCGGCACGTTCCGGGAAGCGTTTCTAATTAAAATCTATTTCAAGATGAAATTGACGGCGGTTTTTCATCAACTAATTAATGATATGTAAAATGCCGTTTTGTTGTTGGAATTCTTGGAATATGTTATAGTAAGGAGTATAAAAAGAATCGGTAGCCGAGAGGGCTGGCCGGGTCTGTTGTGGAGCGAGGAGTCGGATCAAATTATATCAGAGTGTCAGGCTTAGGACCGTGAAGGATAGAAACAAAGCGCTCCTTTGACAGGTAACCCCGAAGGCAGCATAAATTAGCGATGGGGCGTCCTTATCGAGCGGTAAGCAGCCAGTTATCTCGCGACCATCCTACCGTAAACAAACTGGCCATTCTCAGCTAGCGATAATTCATAGCTCAAATGTTTTTCCTCTTAGAATGAGAACAAACAAATCTAAGTCTCTATTCAAAGCGTGTAAATAAAGCACAATGAGGTTGAATTCATCGACTGGAGTTGCTTAAAATGATTTCAGTTATTTTTTAAGATTCGTAAAAGGCTTCGCTATGTTATTTTTCTGCATTTTCCCACTACCTATTTCATTCGTCGGCGGCATGTTTACCAAGCAACATTGGCCACTAGAACCTTGGACAGAGTGCTTTAATTTGTATCCGAGCTGTTCAAACTGAACCAAGGATAGTCAATAGTTGATACAATTTGTAATATTTGTCAATTGAGTTTTGGACAAAGTAGCAATGGCCGTGTATTGTTTGCAGAGGGCAGCCATTCAGGCAGTGTGTGCGCAGTCAATTTGAACACGTATTAGAGCTAAACATACCGGGTTCCCGGATTACCTATTAATGTAGAATTTTACTACTGTAGGTAGGTATCGTACAAAACAAAATAATAAAATAACTATTCCATCTACACTCGTTCCAACATTGTTGTGTTAGTTTAACTACCTATAGTATGCAAACTATGCAGTCATGTCCTGCGCACAAGTTATCTATAGACAAACCGAATAAGCGGGCCATGAAAAGTAGTTTTTTTTTTTTAATCGTCTAGCCTAGAAGATTAACACCGAATGTGCCAGTATCGCCGAGTGTCAAAAATATATGAGTGCGGCGAATAGAATCGGCTTAGCAGAATAGACTATACCTGTTACTGTTTAATAAGAGACGTTAGATATTGTTGTCCTCTCATGCGTGTTGTTGTGCTAAGCCTGTAGGATGATTATGTCTTATACTTAGGCTTAGTTCACATGACAAGCGCCTAACGCGCATTTACAACTTACGCTTTTTAACAAAACTTAGCGTCCGTCAAGCCAACTAGGCCTTAAGACTTCAACGGTAAAAACTTAAAGGTTTTGGTTAGGTTTTAACAGAATACTATGTAGGTAGGTAGTAATTTTTGGCTGACAGGATGCGATGTCACGGGGTTAACAAACACTCCGACCGCAATCGTTTTTGTGGCGCGTCATTTGAATGACAAAGGGGTGCACCTTCGACTCGCGCGCGATGCATTGTGATTCAAATGAAAAAATAATGTAAATTATTTCATTTCGATGGCACACCGGAATTAAAAACGTCTCTATCATTGGCTTGAATAATGTACAGCTCTAATGAGACAAGTTATTTGTTACAACAACAAAATAACATAACATAGGTAGGCAGAGCACACGAAACGTGCCATAGACATAACTTTGACTATTTAACATTTTGTAGCCACTTCTCGCATATTTTTAGGTTTAAAAGCAAATGGAAGAGGTATAATAGTGACAGATTGTTAGCCTGTCGCCTAAAGCATACCTAAACTTATTTCCTTAGTGGCCTCTTACGACATCTACGTAAGAGACGGTGTGGTGTTATTCTAGCTTGATAACAAACAGTATTAATAGTTATTTGTATTTGTTTTAAAAAACCTTACTATGTGCCATGAATTCATAGAAATATATTTACATAATTAGTTTTTCTTAGTTAAACACATTACACAAAATTATCTCTCAATACCGATTAATTTCTCGGTCATTATTGTATTTTTTCCTTGTATGTAATCATTTTAGTGATAATTATAAAGCTATCAAGTAAAAGTAAACTATCTAAGTATCTATTAGTATTTCAAAATAATCTGTAGCTCTAAGCGTGTTCATTTAACACTCTTATTATCTTGTCTTTAACAATCACCATCATTTTCGCACTTAATCAAGCGTCGTTACGAAGAAAGATATTGGGTGCGGTGCGCTCCGCCAGACACTGTCAAAAGTGTAGTCAGAAAATGACAGGAAACATTTAAGGCCCAGTGAGCGACGCTACGCCAATGATCGACATTTTTAGCCCTAATTCAACAACATACCTGTAGTGTCAAACATTGGGCAGTTACGTTAGTCTATTTAACGTGCGACTAGTCTCGCGCGCGTTGCTATGCTAGCCGGACATAGGTTTAGCATAAAGGAATCTATGTTATTATATTCTGAGAAAGCGGGGGACCTATAAAAGGGCATATCCACTATTGCGGTGCGTCACACGCGCCCGGTAAACAAGCTATAACGGACGGACGGACGTTACGGCTATTAATATGTAGGGAGGCGTTTGCGCAGGCCGCGAGAAGAATATACAACATTTAAGGGAACGTAGATACCAGAGAATCGCGGCGACGATAACGCAGTGCCTCTTATTTCTTCGCACTCTTTAAAACAGTCTACAACAACTTCTTTTTGCTCGTATACTAAGTAATACATATCCATACATTAAGCATGTATTGTCCCAAATAGAGTTAGGCGGAGCACACGATACGAAACGTTACACAAACAAAATTATGATTATTTCACGTTTCGCAGCCCGTTTTGGGATTTACGTTAGATAGAAGAGGCAAAATAGAGACTGACTGCTGATTGCTAGCTTACAACATACTGTAACTTTTTAGGAAGGCTCCTAAGAGCACTTTGACACGTCATTTTTTGCAATAATAAAGTTCAGAAATTTGAACTAACAAGGAGCGCGGTGCACATCGAAGCGGCCGGGAAAAAAGCGTTTCGTTCATCACCACCGCGACGCGACGCTCAGCTTCCCAGGGGCGTATTGCCAATTGCCAGGGACGAACGCGAGAGGTTCTCGGACCATAGTAGCAGTGTATAGTACTGGTTGTTCCACAGGAGCATCAATTAGTATGCAATCATTAAACTGTAGACAAACCGAGACCGCAAGCGCGCTGCAAAAAATGCAACCATGCTTATAAGACGTGGGTTCTGTTTGTATTAAATGGCTTGTTTGTAAGCGGGGAGTGAAAAATATAATGCAACGAGCAACGACTACCAACTATGATACATACCTAATTGAAATAATAATACTAAATGTTTTTTATAAATATGGCACATGATATAATAAATACATTTTAAAAGCCTGTTGCATGTTACGATATCCACGCAAGAACCGGAAAGTGTTATTCTAAACTTCGGGGAAATATGTTCTACGGTGGAGCCACGCGTTTATCTGCTCTATATCTGGATCCCTAACGTTTTTCAACATATTTTTGCATTCCCTAACATTTTATGTCATAATGATCATTTGTCCTAACACTTATATGCCATATCTTCAGTTTTCCTAAACATTATATCTCAAGAACAAATGTTTTGACGCTCCGCTATGACGTATCATAAAACAAACTTAACCTATTTGACTTCTACATATTTTTAAATTATGGAAAATATTTGTTGTTGCAATTGATCGCTACAGTGACTATTAGGGCAACAGTTCGGACAAACGATTTTAGAACAAATGACGTTAGGGAACTTGAGGGAGACCCTATTTATCAACTTTAGTAATCCGAAGGGATCCTAAATACTGATCGCAATGCATATTACACGCGGCACCGGTCCGGCGAGAGTTTTATTGTAAAACAAGGTAACTGGAGCCGAGACTGGTAGCCTGGGAACAGTGCGGCGGGCTATCATTACCTAGCGAGGAATGTTGCCAGTTGGGGGTGCTGTAGAACCAATTGAGTCCTGACCAGAGAACCTATTTATATAACTTCATAGTGACATCGCGAGAAAAACAAATCCAAAGACATTCTTTGACAGCAGCCACTATGGCTCCTAGATGGTTACGAATTAGCTGGAAACATGTCGGGCTGAACTAGGTTTAATAAGTGAGTTATCCGTATTTTTTCAGATCAAGATTTTAGTCCTAGTCTCTGTGTGGTCTCGGGGTAGAATAACACTTCCCCGTTTCTTCCGTGGATGCCGTAAGAAGCGACGAAGGAAATAGGTTTAGGTATATTTTAGGTGGCATTATACCTTTTCCATCTGTTCTTAAACCTGAAATTATGCCAGAAGTGGCTGCGAGGCGTGAAATAGTCAGGTTTTTTCTATGTCGTGTTTTATATACTCTGCCTATCCCATTTAGGAACACAGTTGTGATTATAGTATGTACGTAAGATTTTACTGTCTCAATAAAAAATAGACTATACCTACGTATTGAAAGCCGTGCCTGTACCTATTGAATGAAAATTGCAGTTTTTTGTCTCCCAGATGTCGGTCCGACCGAACCACCGCCAGCCAATGAATGGCACGCCGGTTTATAAAGTGAAAACGTATAATTTGCCGGTGGCCGGGCCGTAATGAGCGTTATTAGGTATACTAGAGTGCGCCGGCGGGTTTGCTCGTGTACTGTGACTGGCTGTCAATACTGGATTTAGATTTAGACGCTAAGTATGGCGACATGAACTTGAATTCATTTGGTATAATAGAAATGGTTCAGTTTTTGTTTTTTTTTAACACGTGTTAAAATAACACCTCTCCATTTCTTCCGTGAATGTCATAAGAGGAATAAATTTATATCAAAAGGGACTACGAAAGGCGAATGGTCATGGTTTTGTAGCGTTTTGTGTGATCTGCCTGTCCCATTTAAAAACAGGTGTGATTTAAGTGTAGTTTTGTATTAGGATAGCTATAGTGTAGCATCGTATAGCATAGGTTTGCGATACACAGGGCGCATTGACCTGAAAAGCGTTGAAACATCTGTCACTCAGAAGCTCAATAGTTAAAATTTTCAGGAAACATTTTACAGGGGTTTTTAGAAGCGTATACCCGACCACAGGTTAAAATATTTACGGTCAATTTACCTTGTATGTCTAGAGGTTAACCACAAGAATAGTACAAATAACCTACTAAGAATGGAGGGATTTTAATTAATTATAAAATATGTCACAAATAATAACACATTTCATGTTTGTCAATCACCAGGCAAAAACAACATGCCACAAAAGAACGAAGAGTATATATATATTAGTAAGTAAATGGATGGGTATTACAGTGAGCATTGCGGTTTAGTTGGATAAACAATATTTTCCGTTTCTGTGTCCTGTTGACACCATACTAACACCATACCAAATTTGGCACGATGTATAATGGTATTACTTGAAAGGACACCCAATTAAAGCGAAATTTTAATATTGTTAGATATTATTACTACTCTTTGGTGGGGGGGAAAACCGACTACCTAATGCAGAAACCACAGTATTATTTGTATTTAGTTAAATTTCTCGATTACAGAATATACAAAATGTTATGTTCTCTGTACCGAACATAAATATAGTATACACCTTTTTTAAGTGTGGAAAATGCGCCTTATGTATTTCCGGCTCGAGGCAGCACGCGGGTATGAAAAGCTCTACCATAGGAGGTAAATATACCATACTAGCTTTTGCCCGCGGCTCCGCTCGCGTTAATTTCGGGG
>BHDV01035675.1:0-10908 GCA_005406045.1 Adoxophyes honmai
TGGTGTAGCTTTGAAAAATGTACTAAAAACATTACCTGTGCCTGTAAAATTTGAGGGTTGCCCTCGATTTCTCTCATATTCCATCATCAGGTCAAGATATGCTGACAATGGGACCACCTGGAAACTATACCCTTACCCATTCAAACAAAAAAAGAATTTTCGAAATCGGTCCAGGCGTCTTCGAGTAATCAGCGAACACACATAAAAAAAAAAAGATCCCGACGAATTGAGAACCTCCTCCTTTTTTTGAAGTCGGTTAATAATATTTTAGTGAAATAAAAGAATACACTCCCATGTTACATTCCAAAACAGCTAAATTAAATCTCGATATTATGACGCGAGAGTATCATTTTTATTTCATTATCAATGATACGGTAGTTTTATGTTTAAAATCATATTTTATTTCATTTATATCGTAAATAATCCATGTTAACGAATACAATTTTGATTCGTGAGAAACGGCTTAACATCGTTAAGTTCAATAACATCAGTTCGGATTAACCTTTCCTCTTCTCTCTCAAACATTTTTGTATATCGCTGTCTCTTTCCCACGTGAATCATGACTTCTAGTAACTTATTTCTAAACGAGAATAACGGTCAATTCAGATTACGGCAATTTTTACCTTTCGCTCATAACAATAAAGTGTAAAATGTTTTTTTACTGATCAGAGTTTTGACATTTTGACGTTTGAAGGGTGTAGTTGCCAAGCACGTTACGTCTTTAACGTCAGTTGAGCGGCCGCCATATTGGCATAAACGCGTTCGTCGTGTTCGTTAAATATTCGTTAAAATAACTTGTTATTTCAGTGCAAAGATGAGTGAAAATAATAGACGCGGTATGGTCTGGTCGTTCTTTGAAAAAGTCGATCCCGTGAATAAAGAAGCTGAGTGTAAGCTGTGTAATAACGTTTATAAATACAAGGGGACCTCGCATAACCTAAAATTGCATTTAAAGTTCAAACATAGGGAAGTTTTCATGAGTTTGCCCGAGTCTGAGAGAATGGATCGGCGGAGCGTGAATTCGGGAGGCGTGTGGTTGTATTTTCGAGTAAGTATTTTGATGTTATTAAATATTGTATTGTTTGTTTTCTGGTATCGGGTTCAGAATGACACTTCTCCATTTCTTTCGTGCGTGTCGTAAGAGGCGACTAAGGAAATACGTTGGTATATTATTGGCGACGGGCTAGCACTAGCAACCTGCCACCAGTATGCCGGCGAAATTGAAATCTAAAAAATATGCTAGAAATGGCCACGAAACGCGAAAGTCATGGTTTTGCCTATGTAGCGTTTCATACACTGTGCCTACCCCGTTCGGGAATACAGACATGATATTTGTATGTGTAAATTTTATCTTCATTTGATGAAATGCACCCAAAATGTTTTCCGTCTCTTCTTACAGCCGGTAGATGGCGACAGCAGCGACAAGCGTGCGGTTTGCCTCGCCTGTCAAAAGAGCTGCTCATACAAAACCACGATCGCCAACTTGAAGACACATCTGAGACTCATGCATAACGATCTGTACGAGAAAATGGTGGGCGGCGACGAGACTGAGTACTACCTGGAAGTGGAAGACGGTGAGTAGTTTTATCTATCACTAGCGATCTAAAACCGTGTGGCATCGGATGTAGAATTACACCTCTTCATATTTATGTAGGTATACGCGGGACTTAATTTCGTTACTTTTAATTACCTCTCGACGTTTCGGCCGCGTTACAGCGACCGTGATCACGAATTGAATTTCTCGTCTCGTCTCCTCTAAGTCCCGCGTATACCTAGATAAATATGAGTAAAAATCACGAAAGTTTGAAACAGTATAACACCTCTTTATTTCGTAATTTCATGGATGATGTAAGAGGTGACTAAGGAAAGGTTTAGGTATGCTTCAGGCGATAGGTTAGCAACCTGTCACTATTATTTATACCTCTTCCATCTAGATTTAAACCTAAAATGATAAATTTTATTTAAAATTGCACCGAACTTTTGGCGTATTTATTGTACCATCGCGAACATGGATTGTTGAACATGAGTTGTCTGTAACTTGGTCGTGTAATACTAATCCAATAGCTGACATCTAGTCGGTCACATCGGTCATTGATTACACGTCTAAATTGCGAGCAGTGGCAAGTGACTCAACAATCCCAGTTCGTGATTGTACAACAGATTTCAAAAAAACAGTGAGTTGTCGTGTGGTCCTGGGATTAGAATAACACCTCTCCATTCCTTCCGTGGATGTCGGAAGAGCCAACTGAGGATATAGATCATGGCAGGGGTTCCCAATCTTTTTCACCCCGCGGCGCATCCACAAGTTTAGAATTCTGTCACGGCGCCCTACCCTGTGTAACTATTTGAAAAAGATACAGAACAAATGAGCTCAGATAATGGTAGTATTTAGGTTGAGCGGAATTAAATGAAAATATCTACTTATGTGTAAAAATGTGAAAATGGTTTCGGATAATGATAAATAATCGACTCCCCTCGGCGCCCCTCAATACCTTCTGCGGCGCACAGTTTGGGAACCCCTGGATTATGGTATATTTTAGACAATATGCTAGCAACTTGTCACTATTATTACCTCCTAATTTAAGAACTAAAAAGCTAGAAGTGGCTACGAAACGTGAAATAGTCACAGGTTTGTCTACGTAGCATTTGTGTGTTCTGCCTATGTTAAGGTGTCGTGTCAATACATATGTATATGTAAAGACAAGCCTGTAAATTAACAAATATATGATTTTTATACGTTTAGGAGCCATTTGTTGCAATTTTAGCTTTTAAAAATGAACATTAACACATTTAAAATAAACTTTTTATGATCGAAAATAATCTGATGCCATTTGGTTAAGTTAAATATCTAGTCTATTATTTATTACATCAACTCGTCGCTCTCGTTAAAACTTATTTTAGCGCCACCTATTGCGTGTTGTCGTAACTACGGAGTGCGTTCGAGAACTAGTCTACCTCTTGTTATGAACCATTCGTTGTAGTTTCTATTTCCGCCACAAACGGTATAACATCTAGGTACGCAATCAAATTTAAGCTTTAAGACAGTTTAAATAAAACTGTTTTTTATGCACAGAAGCATGAGCGCTAGCGATCTAACCTATGTTTTTTTATACATATGTGACTCTCTTGAGTACGGGTGGTACGTGTATGTATGAACGAGATGAATGGAACACTATTTAATTTTATATCCATTTCAATTCATTCACACGCTTCTTGCCTTGCTTAAAATGAAAAAAACCGGCCAAGTGCGAGTCGGACTCCCGCACTGAGGGTTCCGTAAACGATAAGTAAGTAAACGATACCGTGATGTAGCTTACAACCAACGCCATCTAGTGACAGATTTTCAAACTAATGATAAATTTTTATTTTTATTCATTAAAAAAAAACTACTTGGTAGATTTTGTTCAAACCAATTTTCGTTGGTAGTTTTTATGGTAATGTACATCATATATTTTTTTTAGATTTATCACTCTTTTATTTTAGAAGTTAGAGGGGGGGGACACAACTTTTTCAACTTTGGAAGCGTCTGTCGCTCAAACGATACACTTTAGAAAAGTATAATGTTAGAAACCTCAATATCATTTTTGAAGAGCTATTCATAGATACCCCACACGTATGGGTTTGATGAAAAAAAATTTTTTGAGTTTCAGTTTCATGTATGGGGAACCCTAAAAAATTATTGCTTTTTTTTTAATTTTGTGTCAAAATCTTAATGCGGTTCACAGAACACATCTCCTCACCAAGTTTTATTAGTATAGTTCTCATAGTTTCCGAAAAAAGTGGCTGTGACATACGGACGGACGGACAGACGGACAGACGGACAGACATGACGAATCTATAAGGGTTCCGTTTTTTGCCATTTGGCTACGGAACCCTAATAATAAAAAGTAGAATAAGATAGCTTAAGATGATGTGGTTGTTAACTTTCTTGTCACTTGGTAATAAGGTCAAGTATTGCATGTTTCAGGTGATTTTTATCATGGTTTGGAAACATATTTTATTATACAGCTCGAAAAGGCTTTAATAATTGAAATTAGCGTCAATGCTTCTATTGACGAGCCGCAAAACAGTTTCTAGGACATTCGCTGAAAATTCATCTCAAAGTACCTTCGACACTGTTATTGTGCCCCTACAAACTTATTTTTGCATTTTGCGGCTCGTCAATAGAAGCATTGACGCTAATTTCAATTATTAAAGCCTTTTCGAGCTGTATAATAAAATATGTTTCCAAACCATGATAAAAATCACCTGAAACATGCAATACTTGACCTTATTACCAAGTGACAAGAAAGTTAACAACCACATCATCTTAAGCTATCTTATTTACGTGATTATTTCATGTTGCCACCCTGAATCACGCCATTTTAAAATGGGAATATCAAATCCAGTTCAAATTGAACCTAAATGCTGGGGCCTAAAATTATAATTCGAAAGTCGACACCACTTGTTTACGTCGCGCTAACGCATCCAAAGGAAATAAACGTCAAATGTCGCTATTGAAAAATCAACTTTGTTACAACATTGTTTGAATTTACTTTAGTCTTAGATAAACCTGGGTTTATACGTAAGTTGGTTGGCACGGCGAGTAGAGAGCTGTTTGGTGCGAGCTGGCAACGTCGCGTTGTTTATTGATCAAGTTATATTTAGAATGATAGGTTAGGTTAGGTCTGGTCTTAAAAAATATCTAGGTATTTCGACGTCATTTTATAGCGTTTAGGAATACTAAAATATTAAAGCACTGACGCGTTTGTGACGACATAATAGTGTATTGGTTACAATGGGACCTACAAATACCGTTGACTTGTAATTTGGGATGGTTCTAGATTATTCGTGTGGTGTCGGGTTTAGACTAACACCTCTCCATTTCCTCCGTGGATGTCGTAAGAGGCGACTAAGGAATTAGGTTGAGGTATACTTTAGGATTTTTAGGCGACAGGCTAGAAACCTGTCACTTATACTTGCGTACTCAAAACCTAAAAAAGCTAGAAGTGGCCACGAAACGTGAAATAGTCATGGTTTTGTCTATGTAGAGTTTCGTGCGCTCTGCCTACCCCATTAGGGAATACAGGCGTGATGTATTGTATGCAAAATATTGCCTAGTTAGATTCCGAGAACTATCGTCTCAATGAAAGAGCTCGCTTAATAAATTACACGTGGTAAAGTTATTTTTATTTTTTTTACGTTGTGTAGTTTTGAATTATAATGAAAAACATGAGAAATAATAAGCGACGTGGTGATTTAAGATCGCTCGGTGACACAGAGGGGGAATGAGCGCATGTGCTACAATCGGGTACAAAGTGCTGAGACTTCTTTTTTTCGTGTTTTTGTACCTTAGTAAGTAACTTGGAATAAAACAGTAGTTTGCGATCTTTTAGTACTTATATTCAAAAGTAAAGAACACAAGTTAATTTTGGTCATGTATTTAAAATTATATACTTAAAACAAAATTAATATTCCAGTTGATTTCTGCTTTGTTGCAATTAAATCTTTTTATTTATAATCTGTCAAAGACATGTTTCTTCCCACTTTTGTCTTAAATTTACAGTTATAGAAAGTTCCTTATTAGTTACATGAAAATAATTAATTCATCTGTCATCATTCAACTTTATCCAATCATAAAATTATGCCTTAAACTAGCTGTGCGCGCGACTCCGTTCGCGTGGAATAGTGACCAATTTTCCCCGTTTTTTCCACATGTTTCACTATTTCTTCGCTCCTATTGGTCGCAGCGTGATGTTTTATAGCCTAAAGCCTTCCTCGATAAATGGTCTATCCAACACAAAAAGAATTTTTCAATTCGAGCCAGTAGTTCCAGAGATTAGCGCGTTCAAACAAACAAACAAACAAACAAACAAACAAACTCTTCAGCTTTATAATATTAGTAAGTATAGAAGTATAGATTATTTCAATTGATAAGATAATAATTATAAAAAAAATTGCGTGTCAATTCAATATCATCTGGCTTGACATGTCACGGCACAAAAACTCCTCTACAACATTATAACACCATGTTTAAAGCAAATAAATAATTTCATTTCATTTCATTTCTTTGCTAGAAGTGCTGCGATGCGTGTAGTCTTGGTTTTTGCTGTCACCTGTGCGCTCTGCCTACCCCATTTGGGAACACAGGCGTGATTGTATGTCTGTATTTTTATGCCTCCTTGAACTCTGTGGCAACTCTTCTGACAGTTATTACAGACGTATTCGTAGCAAGCGCTGTCCTTTTTTGTTCTTGTTTTAAACTTTTCATAATTTGATCTAGGATAGTTTCAGTAGGTTGGCTAGCTTCCCCAATTTCTTCCCAAATCTGCTCTAATTGACTGTGTATTTCAATCAACACAGATTTATCAACCTCACTCGTCGTTCTATTCGCAATCAGCTGCAAAAGTTGTAACGGCGTTTCCATTTTCTTCTGTACCGACGTCGTGGTTTCTTCAGTATGGTTTTTTACTAGTTTTAACTGGTCCACGATTTCACTGGTTTCCCGTTTGATGTAAATATTCACGTCGTTAACCATTTTTCTGGCTTGTTCGTACAAGACTTTGTTTTTTGGCATTTTAACGGAGAACGAAGTTGTACGCGACAGTACTTTAGACGCGAGACGCGCGGATTGGACGCTGGAGGTGAAGCGACTGATCCACCAATAACGTGTGGCCTCCCCCCTCTCTCCCCGCTATACTTTATTACAGCGTTCCCCTTCTCTATTTGTCGAGCGCTCTTAATTCACTGTGCGTGTGACGTGTTTGGCTGTTTAGGGCAGCCAAGTATTCTTCTGTGAAATATGGTGATAGGAAAAAAATGATGATGTATTTTGTAACTTGTTCATTTTATAAAAGCTGTATTATTTACCTGTGTGGTGCCAGGTTAGAATAGCACCTCTCCCTTTCTTCCCGTGGGTGTCGTAGGAGTCGACTCTGGGAAAGGGTCAGTGTATTGTGGGCGATGGGCTAGCAACCTGTCACTGCAATATCACGGTTTAACATCTGGTTACCCTGAAATTGCCAAACGTGGCACTGGTAATAATTTTAAGCAAAAATTATCCCCCTGTATGTATTCTCAAAATAGCACCTATACTCCGTTTTTTTTGGGTTGAGAAATTTAACGGTCACAATTTGAAATTATCTCTGGAATTCATTAGTAAAACTGGAAAATATTTATGCAAATACACTTAACATTCTTTGTTATAATGTTCTTAAATCAAACATCATCATAATTTGCGCCGATATCTTGGGATTACTCAAAAATGTGTAAGGATTTGACAGTTAAATTTCTCAACCCAAAAAAAACGGAGTATAGGTACCTCTTAAATACTTTTAACTCTATTGTTAATTATTTTGCTCTCTATAGTTAGTTACTTATTAATAAGCAATAAGTAATAGGTATTAGGTTTTAGTATGCCCTTATAGGGCATATAGGAATGTATTTCCTATAGAAATACCTAATAGCAATAATAATTTTAAGCAAATGTGATCTCTCTAACGTACCTTTTAAAAATAGTAGCTCCAATACATGTTACATACTGTTAAATACTTTTAAGTACAGATATATACAGTAGAACCCGTTTAAGACGATCACGTTTAATACGATTTCTCGCTTAATACGCCACTTTACGCCAGTCCCTATAACTTGAGACATATTTTCATACATTTCTTAACGCTTAATACGATTCGTCATCCCGTTTAATACGCGGGAGCCCGAGCCGAGATGCTCGTATTGTCAGTCTCGAGAGATGCTGTTCGAGGCATTTGCCCCCTTCAGCGGGGTTTTCCCGCTCCCGTGTGGGCCCTGAGGCCTCGTTGATCGTCTTCTGTGCTACGTCAGACTTCTGGTCCTCCATTCAGTAAAGTCGCAACCCGGTTTTAAAAGGCGTAAGACCGGTGGAGTTCCAGTGGGCCGTCCTGAGCCGGCTAGTCACTCCAGGCGTGCAGAGTGGCTAGCCGTTCCAAGAGAAATGCCACTGGGTTCTGGCCGGCTTGGATCTCCTGAATGAATAGGATCAGCTCCTGTGTCGGCACTCTCTCGCCTTCTAAAGTTTCCGAGCTTCGCTCCGTCTTCTCCTTTCCGGAGGCGGGCGGTGACCGCTTGGCCCGGCCCGGCTGTAGGTGCGGGCTGGCCTCGGCGGAGGCTGTCATCTTGGTGTTTTTGCCTCCGCGGCTCCGCGCTTACGCCTTCTCTATTGACAGGAACAGTTCCCATCGCTGGCTTGACATGAGGAGTATAATATACCAAAATTAAAACATGTAGTATGTTTTATCTTCTCTTTCCCGCATAATACGCTTTCTCGCTTAAGACGCGTTTTTGTTAGGGTCCCTGAGAAATCGTCTTAAGCGGGTTCTACTGTATGTATAATGCATAAGTATAAGTTATAGGTCTTAAGAACCTTTGTACGCCCCGACAGGGCGTTTAATTAATTAGTTTTAAGTTAAATTGCTACGCCCCAACAGGGCATTTTTTTTTGTAACACTTGTTATAATGCAATAAAATTTGAATACTGAAAAAAAAAAATACTGAACACTGGTTTTTTTAATTCATGTGCTCTGCCTAACCCTCTTGGGAATACAGGACAGGCGTGAGAATATATGTATGTATGTGTATTATATACACTTAAGCTTTATCTAACTGTTACAGTAGGTATGCTTTGAAAATTTGAACTGTCCAGCTATCACCGTTCTTGAGATACAACCTGGTGACCGACGGATGGACAGACGGACAGTCTCAGTAATAGGATCCATTTTTACCCTTTGTGTACGGAATCCCAAAAACAATAAATAAAGAAATAAACTAACTTAAATTTAAAATACACTGGCAACAAAATCTTCTAAAAAAACAAACTTCACAATTAAAAAAAAAACACGCCCATTCACAAAACACAATGCCCCCTCTGTCAATAACACATGCTTCGGAATCACGTTCGTTGACAAAAACAACTGCGTCCGCCATATTGCCTCATTCGCGCGGCGGCCATCGCGGCGAGCGCAGTTTTTTTTAATTGTATATGGCGTCGGTCCGTTCCCGCCATGCCGGGCTGTGCCGTGTTTTACTGTAAGAAGACATCTAAATTGTCAAGTGTGCAAAGGGACGGAGTTTCTTTTCATGTGTGAGTTGAATTTTAACATTAGTTTTGAATTATTTCGTTAAAAAAAATCTTTTGTGAGCTGTCATGCATAGGGTTGCCACCCGTACTTTGTAATAATGTATTGCTTGGTATAAATTTTATTCTATGCTTTATGAGAACAAAAATGTAAGGTCATGGGAATTCTTTATTTCGCATGATTTGATTTTTTGGATTAATGATGAATTTGATTCAATGTGCAAAATGTCATGAAAAATATGTATGTTTGAAACATAATTAAAAAAAAAGTAACTTATAAGCAGTATTTTAGAAAAGAAAAATGTATTAATTCCTTTAAAAGTTTAAACTTTATTCTTAAGGACTTCACGCAAAACTTATTAAACTCGCAGTGTTGTTAAAAATGTTCATAGTGTTCATACACCCCAGCACATCACACACATCTTTATCCTTACTAATAATATTATAAATCGGAAAGTGAGTTTGTTTGTTTGTTTGTTCCGCTTTCACGCCGTAACTACTGAACCGAATGCTTTGAAATTTTGCAGACGTAAAGTTCGAAGTCCTGTGCCTCTACCACGAGTTGGTCGTAGTAAATCTCATTACGTTACTACAGGCGCCAACGTATTTACGCGCTTCGAATAGATTTCGATAGAAACGGCACCACGAGTTCAATAAACTCGCTACGGTTAAGTCGATATCGACTGTAGTTTTCAATACGTGACGAACTGACATGGCTAGCACACACTAAACTGTGCTATCTCTTTCAAACTACATAAGAAAGACTGAGAAAGCGAGATATTTGGCAAAAATATCAGTATCTGTACCCGTCCATTAAAAATGTAGAAATAACTCTACTAATTCAAAGTGTTTTAATACACTGTCTCAAGGTGCAGATTACGTGAATCTTGAATTTGTTTGGGTTATTCCGTCAGTGAAACAGTGAGATGACAAGACGATCCGTAAAATTTTACGAAAAACAAAGTTTATTTGAGCAAAATGCTGTTAGTTTGTATTCTAACAGTCATGTTACATAAATAAAATAAGCATAAATTCAATATCTGGTCGAGTACATGGAAAGGTACGTAACTTTAAACCAAAATTTTAGTAAAGATAATTTAATATTTACATACCTTGATGGGTCTGTATTACCTTTTGGATGTTATAAATAATAGTTTACTCAGTCTTGTGATGAAATATTTCGTTTCAAGTGGTCAGATAATGATAAAATTGGATATTGGTTTAAATAGTATATGGTTTAATGTCTTTTTTATATTGTTAACAGATATAGTAATGGTGACCTTAATAAGCTGGCTAAATGTCCACAATGAGGGCCGCTAATATACGGCATTGGGCAGATCTAATTGCAATGTTAAATGCAGACTACAGGTGGCACAAAGACTTTTGAAAAGTGGAGAAAGGTAATTAATTTTTGTATTTAGTTTTTAATATTTCATTTCATTTGCAGTAGTTATCTCATTAAAAGAAAAGTGTAGTGAATTACATTCATTACCGTCATCCGAGCCTACCTACATTTCAAAGCCGGCTACAGACCTCTTAGACACAGTAGCGTTGGGCTGTACCTAGCTCATAGTAAATAGCAAATGTAATTTTACCCATAAATTCCTAAAAACTTAAATAGTTGCAAGCATAGACTTGAACTAATAACATTGTGCTTGAGAGACCACAGGTCATACTACTAGGAAACAGTGGCTTTTTTATTAGATCACTATAAAATTATAACTGTATTTATTTGTTCCGTATTTTAGCAATACCACAGCCTTTCAAGTAATGGAAAAGACAGACCAGACCAACACAATAGAGTGCCAGCAGTCACA
>BHDV01035675.1:26302-48650 GCA_005406045.1 Adoxophyes honmai
AAAAAAAATAGTTACTATAACATTATTTCATTTTTTAAGACTTCATTCAAATGGCGACAATTTAATAGTACTCACCCTTTAATTATAAAAATAGTGTCTTTTATATTTCTAACCGACTTCAAAAAAGGATGAGGTTCTCAATTCGACCTAATTTTTTTTTGTGTGTATGTTACTCGATATCTCGGAGACCCGTGAATCAATTTTCAAAAAAATTTTTTTTAATCGAAAGGGTATAACTCGAAATTGGTCCCATTTGCACGAAATCAGGATCTCATGATGGAATCTTGGAGAAATCGAAGTACGGCGTTTTTGGTAATTTGTTGATGAAGTCGAGAATTTACATTCAGTAAACAGAATACTTTCAAAATACTGGTAATTTGAAGTCGGTTTTTTTTTGTTAACCGACTTCAAAAAAAGGAGGAGGTTCTCAATTCGCCGGGATCTTTTTTATTATTATTTTTTTTTATGTGTGTTCGCTGATTACTCGAAGACGCCCGGACCGATTTGGAAAATTCTTTTTTTGTTTGACAGGATATAGTTTCCAGGTGGTCCCATTGTCAGCATATCTTGACCTGATGATGGAATATGAAGGAAATCGAGGGCAACCCTCAAATTTTATAGGCACAGATAATGTTTTTAGTACATTTTTCAAAGCTACACCAGTATTTACGTTTGGCAGTAAAAAAAATGACTGAGCTGATGATGGAAGGTCAACTCCTTAATGCTTAGGAGTTAAAAGATAATTCTTTCAACACTGAATGCACCTGCAGACTGGAAATTATAATTTCAGTAATTAGTCAGGCCTGCTGGTGATGGAAGGTCACCCTCATTAGACAAATGCTTTCAGTATAGCCCAAATTTGAAGTCGTTTTTTTTTTTGTTGAACATTATGCTTGAGGCAGTACAAACCGTTCAGGCTCCGCTGGGAACGGAATGAATAAGGTGTCGGGATGGCTGCGCGCGCTGCGGCCGCAGCCGGGCACTGCGCAGACGAGGCTAGCGCCTCGATCGATCGTGGAAACTTCCAGGATTGACTCGAAATCGGTTTCTGCTGCACAAGCAATACAACGGTCATCAGGCATAAGACATCTTATAAAATACGGATAACTAACGTTAAAGCGAGTTCAGCTCGACAAGTTCTGGGCTGATTCGTAGCCCTTCATCTAGGAGCTGGCTGCTGCTGCCAAACGCGCACTGCACGCTACGGCTCTATTCGCGCGACTACCTTCATTACTATCGTCATTTAAATATAGGGTAACACACAACACTAACAACATCACTTTGTAAAGGCACGTCCACACCAGCGGTGCGCGTTTGACAGCACCAGCCGCCTAGCTAGATGATGAGCTACAAACTAGCCCAAAACACGTGGAGCTAAACTAGATTTGAGACTTAAGTTATCCATGTTTCCACTAAACGAGTTTAACTTTAGTTTTAAACAAAACGTAACTTTATTAATGAACGACCTTTAAATTAAAGACTTACCTCTTGGATTGTCCTCAGTGGGACGATTACCCATCCCTGTCACACTCCCTCCATTCTGTTTCCCGGCTCCCTCCCCCACATCCCGTTTGGCAGCGTCTCCAATCTGCATATCAGTCTTGGCGCCTGTGAAGTCTTAAGTGTAAATTGACAAACTACAAAAATACAACTACAAAATAACTACAAATAAAGTCCGGTCAAAGAGTACAGCAAAATTCGTGCGTTAACCCGCTGCTATCTATCTCTGTCGCACGCGTGTAGTGATATTGCCCTCTCGCTCGCACCTGAGCACATTACACTACATTATTAGTAAATAACAACAATTTTAAGTAATCACTTTTTCCATGGAAAAGCAAACTTATTACTCCCACTACTCCAAAACTGTGCGTGGTAAAAAAAAAAGTTTTTTACATACATACATACAATCACGCTTATGTTCCCAAACGGGGTAGGCAGAGCACTCGAAACATGACAGAAGAAATCATGATATGACTATTTCACGCTTCGCAGGCACCTCTAGCATAATTTTAGATTTAATAACAGGTGGAAGAGGTGTAATAGTGACAGACAGTCACATCGTCTAAAATATACCTTAACCTATATCCTGAGTCACCTCCTACGACATCCACGGAAGAAATAGAAACGTGTTATTCTAAACCCGACACCACACAGAAATGATTAATTGATGATGAATGATTTTTAATGGGTCAGACAATAGCCCCGCTGTAAGCGAGTTAAAAAAAAATTGTTTGCGTACCCATGATGCTGGGCACAGCCGCGTGTTTCACGTAGCGGCCGGTGCATTTGTATATGAATTCGTGCTCCATGAAATGGTCGGAGCAGAGGTGCGAGTCCTCGATGGGAGACCATTCGGGATCCTCCCGGTTTTGCTGGACGAACTCTATCCATTTGGTTCTGGGTCCTGTAGGAGAGCGTGGAAACCTGCAACAAGTTCAGTTTCTAGTCATCTAAATATTTTTTTAGGATTCCGTAGCCAAATGACAAAGAACTGAAAAAAAAATATCTTTCTTTGAACGTTGATCTACCGTGAGGCTCACTCATTATGTTAAATACGAATAACTCACGTTTTAAATCGAGTTCAGCTCGACATGTTTCGAGCTAATCCGTAACCCTTCATCTTTTGCGCGTTTAGCATCAGCATCAGCAGCCACCGCGGCTCCTAGATGAAGGGCTACGGATTAGCCCGAAACATGTCGAACTAAACTCGATTTAAAACGTGAGTTATTTATCCGTATTTTACAAGATTATTGATGATTGGCTAACGCGCTAGGAATCGGCACGGGCTTGACGGAGGAAAAAGCGATCGCGATCCCGAGCGATTCGGTGAATCGCTTTCGCGTAAAATCAATCCCAAACTAAAATTTTGCTAACGCGAAACAAATGTTAAGTTTAATTGCTATGCTGCCCTGCACGGTTTGGATTGCCAACGAGAACTGCTTAACTGAATCACCTTACCTGTGCATAGTGACCCCAGAAGACATCGCCGCGGTCTCACTAGAGTTCTGGCAGCTGTGCAGCGCGCAGGTCGGTATACCTACGGCAGACAGGCCTAGTGAATATCGGTCCGTACATACTCAGTAGCTGAGGAATTGCAGTAAATCAAATAATATATTTTTATATTTATACACAATTGAGGCATGAATATTTTCCATTAATTCTAATAATCTCACACTTACTTGGTTCATTAGAAATTTTAGGTACACTCGTCTCTGTAGTATTTTTCTCTATCTTGACAATGGATCCCACGAACTGTTTGCTACTTGTAATAGCTGTAACATCAGCCATAGCAGAGTTAGGGGAACCAGGAAATATAGTCGGGACGTAGCTTGGACTGTTCTGTTCGTCTGCTTTCGCCCCTCCGATGAAATGCGCGCTGCAGATCCGGTCGTGTGGCTTCGGGAACCACCGCAATCCAGCTGGGCTAGAATAAACATACATACAGTCAGGGTAATAGGTAGTGTCCGACCGAAGGTACAATTTCGGCCGAAGCCGAAGCCGATTAATCGGTTTTCATCAAAACCTTCGGCCGAAGCCGAAGCCGAAGCCGAAGGTGTGTTGACCCCATGTTGATCCTAAGAAGTACGAGAATTTGCTAATAGTAAAAAAAACGGCAGTAAATTATGCGCAGTGCGCAGTTTTCGCTTCTAAATCAAGTGTGACTATGTTGTTATGTTATGTGTTGTCAGTAATTTATATAATTAACTGCAAGTAATAGGATTGGGCTGGCGAAACGCTGTCCTGCTAAGCGTTGCGCACTATCCGTCTCGCTCTGGCATCGTTTGTTCAATTTCAAGTCACAACTTGCAAACCTTCGGCTTTCGGCCAAAGCTTCGGCCCAAATTTTGGCCGAAGCCGAAGGTTTGGCCGAAGGTGGTTTTTTTGGCCGAAGGTGGCCGAAGCCGAAGCCGAAGCTTCGGTCGGACACTAGTAATAGGATGTTTAGCAGGTTGAGATACTTCATTGGCCTTATTACTTTTTCCAGCCAGTTGCATGACATAAATACTCAATATTGAACTTCATGGTGAAGTTTGTCCTATAATGCGAACAAATTATGAAGGCGGTCAACCTGCTAAACATTCAGATTCCCTGACTGTACAAACAAACGCGCCTGTTGCCAAATGGGGAAGGCGCACGAAATGTGACATAGACAAAACATTGACTATCATCATGCAATTACTCGTGACATTGACCCGAAACATGTCGAGCTAATCTCAGTATAAAAAACGTGAGTAGTTCCGTTATTTCACTATAATTACTCGAGTGGTGTTGAGTCTAGAATAAAAGCTTTCCTTTTCTTCCGTGGATGTCGTAAGAGGCGATTAAGGCAGGTTTAGGTGTGCTTTAGGCGACAGGCTAAAAACCTGTCACTATTATACATCTTGCATCTGTTATCAAATCTAAAATTATGCTAGACGTGGCTGCGAAGCGTGAATGATTGAATGATTTGTCGCTTCTTACGACAGCCACGGAAGAAATGGAGGGGTGTTATTTTAAACCCAATACTAAACAGGGACCTAAAATATACCTCTTAGTCACATAGAGACATTATTCTAAACATAACACCAAACGGTAACAATTTAGTAAAGCGGCAGTCACACAAAGTCGTCCACTTAATGCCGTTGCCGAATATCCAAACTACGTCAGTCAACAAACATCTTTACACTAGACTAGACATTCCGCCGACCGCCGTCAGGTTCTCTATTGGAAGGCATAAAGTTTTTTAGACTAATATTGATTCGCATAACACTTTCCGCCGAAATTGTTTTTTGCATAATCATCATTACGCATATTTTTTAACGCATAACATTAAAAAGCATAAATACAGGAAGCATAATTGTCATCAAGAATAATGTCTATAAGTATAAATAGGCATAATAATCAAATGGCATCATATCAATATGCATAACAGTATTATGCCAAAAAATAGTATAGTTTTGTACCAATGGCTCGTAGTAATTATTGCTATTCATACCAATGCTATGCATACTTATGTATTGTTTAGGAACTAAATCGATGTCGATGATGGTCCGCAAACTATTCCGCGATGTTTTGGCGCTTCGCGCCTGGATTTCATTCTAACCTAACCTAACCTAATAATAGTAAATACATGGTAACAACGAAACTGAGTTTTTAAATTATGCATAGTGAGATTTATACCAAATAATTATTAGCCCAAGCAACAATATGCGTAATGTGTATTCGGCCAATACAAATTAGTCCAAATGACATTATGCTATTAGCGTAGTATGCCAAAAAAGTATTAGGCCAAAGTATTATTATGCGAAAGTACTGTTATGCCAAAATTAATTATGCCAAATCAATTATGCGAAACAATAATAGTCTAAATAAAATTATGCATTCCAAGGGGATCCCCCGCCGTCACCTAGTCAGCATGCGAACGACTTAAGGCCCTGCGCAGATGACAGACTATCCGCGACGGACTTTTTAGTCTGTAAAAATAGAACCTATGGAATTATATGCAGTAACGCACACGACGCGCAAAAAGCATACAATCCACGCAGACTTTGTGCGTCGCAGACTTGATCGCACAAAAAGTCTGTCGTCTGCGCTGCCCCTTAATGTAATTGCCGGTTATTTATGAACAGCCCCTATTGTAATTACCAATATTGTACCCGTGACCTGATTTTGTCATGTAACCATGTGCACGTAATAACTGGTCTTACAATACGGGTCGTACATCATTGGACGTACAATACGGAGCGTACATAAAGACATTTAACAACTTAACCTAAAAATGTTGTCGTTGTCAACGGTTTTCTTAACGTGCATAAAATTATAATATGTTCAAAGATAAAAATGTAATTTTAAGTATGAGTAAGTTAGCTTACTTGTTCTTCCACACGGCCACCATCCATTGCATTCGTTGTTCCCGTTTCCAACTAGCTTGAGGGAATTTATAAAATGTGTAATCACTGTTTTTGCCGTTATTATGACAGTTGTATACGCAACAGGTATCATGACGCATAATTATTTAATTTAGCTTCACAACGCACAGGAACACAAGTTACAATCACAAGATCTGAGAGTAAAATATAGTTTGGTCTGCCATAAGTTCATTCTTTAGCCACGGCGCGCTACGATCGATTCGTGCCATTCGTGGTTTGGTTTGGACACCTCCGGTGAGAACATTGCCGAGCTAGCGCCGCTCTCTCTCGCTCGAGCTGGCAACGTTGCGTTGGACCGTAAGTTGAATGGGGTTGCCAGTTAGGTTATTTTACCTGAAATTGGGGGGTTCATGGGGTTCGCTGGGAAGTTTATTAATATTTATCTTAAACTTCAAAAGAGCGGCCAAGTCGGACTCGCTCGTAAAGGGTTCCGTAGCAGCAAGGAACATAATATAAGTTTTCTATGCTTGAATGAAAGGTAAATCATGGTTTACGCATTACATATTAAAAAAAACAGTCAAGTGTGAGTTGAACTCACATATGAAAGGTTTCGTAACATTGACTAGGTAAATTGCGGTTTATGACGTATTAAAAAAAAACTACTAACTAAATCTCGTGCATATCAATTTTCGGTGAAAATTTGCGTGTCGTAGGAGGCGATCAGGCAACAGAGGTAATTATGTTAAGATATAATTGTGGCTATAGGCTAGCAACCTGTCACTATTACATTTGCCAGCTTAAACTAGCTATGTATGTATGTATGTATGTTTTCAATCGAAAATGCTAAGTGAGAGAATAAAAATCAGAATAAGGATAAAAAAACAAACTAATTTAATTAAAACATTTATTAAATACTCCTACTAAATTACAACGACAGAGGCAGCCTATTAGATATTTTTCTTCATTGTAATCAAATAGTTTGACACTTTATCGACCGCCGACGCTCCACAGAGATATTCTTCACATTATACTCTTTGACCATGTGGAAAATCTTGATTCTTATGAACAGAAACTTAACAAACTCCATAGGAAAACACTGGCAAGGCATCTCAAACGTCTCAGTCTCCATATAATTGTAAACAAACCTACCAAAGCCATACGTATCTACACCTGGGATCAGTAAGCATTGCTTGAAAATGTTGTCCAACCGCTCTATGAACTCAGTCAGATGGGCTGGCAGTGGTAGCAGAAACTCCTTTTCCACATTTGACCCATTAAACTCCTTGAAAGTATCAATTAACAAATCATAATTGACTTCGATGTTACACCATCGGCATAAGTTTTGAAGAATCCGCTCACACTTGTGTATCTCGAGACATTTCCAAAAAAGATAACCTGTTATAAAGTTGTTACACGGTACAGGCCAGAGCTGTCGATAATCATCAAATCCTACGAATAAACATTTGTTTTGTTCTTCGTTTTCCTTCTCCCAGTCTATATTTAGCTTCACGTAATCTGATATTTTACCTAGAGTCTTCTTTAGGTCTAATTCTGTGCCTCCTTTCTCACCATTTTTCATCAGATCTATTAGGAACAGTTTTTTGAACGATCTAGCGAACATTATTGGCGTTGGACTCGCGCGTGTCAACCCTGTTAGCTCCCTGACTCTCTTGAAAAAGCTTTCCATGCAATCTTTGGACAGATGCTTCGTGTATATGTGATTTAAATTTGCTTCTTCTATATCCTTCATCAAATTGATTAAAGATCGTATAGTTATCAATAGCCCAGACACAAAACTAGTCTTTTCAATTTTGTTTCCAAATTCATCTACCATTTGCAGTTGCTGTAAATACGCCGACGCAGTTTTGAGATAGTTATTCTGCTCTTCAGTTCCTTTATAAGGCTTTTTGAAATCGCATTCGCTTGGAGACTTCTGCGAATTCAAGATATCGAATACATTATGCATTAATTGTATGAATTCGACGGTGTGTGATGTATTTATATGGACCCAGGAAGCGTTGACGTGAAAGTTCATGGCAGCAGCTACAGATCTACTGAACAGTTCTATAGATAACTTTTCATCATCAGATGATTCGGTTGGTTGAAAATGTTGATCAGTAATCTTAGTCATCAGTCTCAATTTCTGCCGTTTGTCATAGTTATAAACTTCCAAAACATGGCTGAGCTTTGCAACTTTATTACCGAAATGGAAGTCATACTTCAAGAAATCCTCCCTCGCGTTTTTGAAAAGAGAAGGCACATCGAAGAATTGATATATTTTCCTTCCTTGTATTTCTATGAAAGATTCAGAGACTGATATGTCTGAGATATCCAGGAATTCTGTGTCATGGTTCACAGATAGCGCTTTCACGTTCAAGCCGATATCAAAGAGGACTGCTATAGTTTTGTATAGCCACTGCCTCAGCTCTGGGTATGGTGTCTTCTCGGCGACCAATGCAAATGCCACAGGCTGCTTCCACTTAGCGTACAAACCTCGGGCCATGATGAGAACAGCGTGCATCGCCGGCTGCGTCCCTTGAACGTGATCAATCTCTTGCAGGCCACATATAAAGTCATGCTTCACGTCGTAATACAGATTTTTTTTTAATTGCATGTCGCCAAAGCATACGGTGCATAGCTTGTCTTTCGCGCTCATTTGGTCCACCTTGACTTTAAGAGCGTTTATTAAATAAAAGTTGACGCCTGTCCTGACCGGTATTTGGAGACGGTGAATCGTTTCAATGGACGGGAGATTGAAAAACTGCTGCACGAATTTGTATGATTGAGGATTGCTTAGATATAAATTTAGAGCGAAAAACTTGAATTTATTACTGTAAGAGTTCCCTTTAAACTTTTCGAGTAAGGTAGCGTAAGATATCACGACATCAGCCATTTTTTCTTCTAAAAACTTGTTGCACGCCTCAATGAACTTCTTTCGCTCGACGGTCGGACCAAACGAATCCACCTTAGCGCGTTTTAGCCTTTCACTCTCTTCCAGAATCTCCTGTTCGTACTTTTTCATCAACGGTTCGTTCATTTTGTCCATCAAATCTTGCGTCGTCTGTACGTAGACTGATTTCTCATTGACTCTTGTGGGCAGAGTTATATGCTCTACGTTGGAAACGGTTGCGTTCCTCAAGAAATCCTGTCTCGCTTTTAATACATCTGCCTCAGATCTAGTCTTCACATTAGCTGTTCTGTGAGATGGGGTTCCAATACTTTCTTCATGACGTGGATTATAGATTCCAGTAGATTTATTACCGCATTGATGCGTAACGTGGGATCGTGTCGCAAACCTTTTAGTGTCCATTGGTCTAATTTCCACAATGGGGTTTGTGTTGCCTTGACGTTGGACTATCGTTATCGGAATAAGAGGGTTGGATGTGATAGTTGAAGGGGCTGGTTGAAGATGTATTTCGTAGCCTTCTGAGTCTGCGTCGTCTGGTGGCTCCGTTTTGATCACGTCCAGTTCTGAAATTAGATGCATTTTAGTGACATTCTTAAACCCCCTTCGGGCATTCAGGGTAAAACTTTAAGCACCGTATTCATGGTAAACATTTGCTTAGCAACATGTTTTTGACAACACTGCCTGTTGCAGAGTAATAGCGGCTTGTTGACAAGTTATCGCTCGACGAGCGTAGACATCTGTTTTGCAGCTCATCAACACCATTGATCCACTGTTGCTAAACACATGTTTAAGATGAATACGGGGCTTTAAGAACCAGCCAAACTGCGTAGTGACTTTATAGGTCATATTCGTATGGAACAACTTTTATTAACAAACGAATGACGAAATCCAGTAATACAGTATTAAAATCGATTCTTATTCATGTGAAATTACTCTCGACTTGTGTTAATCATTCTTTAGTGATTTATTTCAAAACGAAATGGTAGCTCACCCTCACTACAATGCACAAACTCGACGTGACGCTTAGGTAGGTGCAAGCAAGGCTTCGCGTCGTCTCTCAGGGCGTTTCCATTGAAGTCGTGAACGTCAAAGTGGTCCGAACACACACGGTGCTCCGTTACGGCGCCAGGTTTCTCCGCCAAGTCTTGCCGGTTTATCAGCCTAAGCCATTCGAGGTACCTACACAAAAGAGATAAATAGAGAAATCTATTTCCATGCAAAGTGTCCTAGAACAACGAACAGATCTCACGAACACGATGTCTCGAAAAATACTATAAATTATTAAGTTAGAATTACAATCAAACTTTGGCGTTTTTGAAGTTAGTCCTTAGTTGCCTTTTACGACATCCATGGAAGAAATAGAGAGGTGTTATTCTAAACCCGACACCACACGGGAACGGTGAAAAACATGTTATTGAAAATCATTATTTAAGAGGATGAAAGGGTGAGGGGGATGAGTGTTCAAACGAAAATTTCTGAATTGTCTGTGATTCAACATCAAATAAATAAATAAACAATTTGAGAACCGAACTCACCGTTCCGGCTGTGTCGGTAGGGGGTAGTAATCCTTTTCCGGGTGCTCTCGAACATTATTCCGGCAGCCGAACACGCAGCAGACGGTGCATGGTGTCTGCAGCGTCCTGGCGGCCACCAGGATAGCTTCGGACCTGCCACCTGGGGACAGGGGACCCATGACTGTATTCCCAAAGAGGGCCATAAAAACGTGTAGCAGAAATTAAATTCCATGGACTATTTTCAACCGACTTAAAAAAAGGAGGTTCTCAATTCGTCGGAATCTTGTTTTTTCTATCACAGCCATCGATATCGATATTTTAATTGACAGAAACACAAAGTAAAACTGTAGAAGGTTACGCTGCCCATAGCCATGGTTTTGAATATGTCACGTTTCGTGTGTTCTGCTTACACCATTTGGGAACATAGACGTGATTGTAAGTATGTAATTATTTCTACTAACTTACCTTTACGAGTCGATTTGGTTCGATATGCTGTCGATGTCTGAGTTTGAGAACTGCCTGGCAGACTCCTATCCTGCAGCTGCGTTTGTGTCGAAGTGCTTGGCTGTAGCTCTGAGGACTTGGATGGTACAGCATCAGGAAGCAGCTTCCTCATGTGGATCGAAGACATCATGGATTCGTCGAAGTGAGCCGAGCACACGCGGTAGCTCGACGACTTTATGTCTTTGTTTATCAGGTCACTCCTTCCGATGCGTTTCAACCATTCATTTCGACTGAAACAAGTCTACGCTTTAACTTTCTGAAATCCCAGTAGGCTTGGCACGGCAACACACTAGTCGTCCCCCGTGCGTGTTAGTCTACCCGTCACTTTCTGACGTCTCTAGTTAGACAATGACAGGTCTGAATGAGCAGGCCAAAATTACCAGACACAAATAAATGTTAGCGCACATATTTTTGTAGACATGACAAAATTTAAAGGTTTATACATACATACATATTCTCACGCCTGAATTCCCAAGAGGGGTAGGCTGAGCACATGAATTAAAAAAATCCAGTTTATAGCGACTAGCTATCCGTCAAGACTTTGCACGGGTGCGATGCTGAAACTGTACGTCTAAGTATGTTCATTTCGATGGTGCAGTCGTAAACGAATCCGTTTGCGAGTTATCGCAAAATTGTATGGAAAGTGAGACAGCGCCGCCAGCGGAACGTTTGCACAACTGCCACGGTCGACAAGTCTCCATACATTCCGCGACAACTCGCAAACGAATTCGTTAACGACTGCACCATCGAAATGAACATACTAAACGTACAGAATAGATAGTTGAGGCGTTTTTAGTCTCACGCGGACTCGCTCACGCACGTGGGATTGGCATAACCTACACAAACTTCCACACCGCGGATCATACGCAGGTTTGAGTTTCAGTTTACTACGGGTTGCGTAACAGTATAGACGTGTTCAAAAATGATAAATATCAGAAGAATATGTATGTCGCTTAACATACTTTGCTAGTTTACGCATGCGGTAAAACTAAAAACACCCTTATATCAACCAGCGAACCGCCCCGGCTTCGCCCGGGTGCGATGCTGACACTAAATATTACCTACTACAGAAAATCCTTATAAACAATGTTTACAACTGTTTTGTCATTGACAATCATTTGGGATGATCACCTGCAAGAAGAGAATGAAGTAAGTGGTTCGGGTGGAGGCAGATGTTCTTCTAACTTTACATTTCCTTGTAAACTGCCTGTCGATTCGTCCTTGCATTTCAATGCCAAGCAATATTCGCACACTAATGACATAGCATCTTTTGATACAACACGGTTATCTTGGTAAGGATTCATAGGATGGTAACTCATGGCAGAATATCCTTCATTTAGCCATCTGTGGTTGTGTTCTCCATTTGCGGACGATTCTCTTTCTTTCCGTATTTGATTAGTATCTCTGATTTCAATGAGTTGAGCCACACGCTTTGCATAAGACTGTCTGGCTCTCTTCCTATCGTGAGTACAACGAATCTCACGTTCTGCAGACGATTCTCTGGCTCTCTTAAGTCTAGCTTTTCTGGCTTGGACAGTACTTCGACCTATGTTCGGGCGACGACGACGTGGCATAATTGTATTTTCTGTTCAAAATTTAAAACTCTGAAATACACCTTAAAACAGAACTATAGTATGATTATGAACAACAAATTCTTGGCGAGTAAAAAACAAAAGGTATTCAGTTAACTGCAATTTGCGATGGATCAAAATTTATTTTTGCCTTAAATCTTAATTCAAACAAAAGTCAAAAGAAGAAATACCAAAAATTCAAAATCATTTAGGCTTTCTTAGGGCTATATTTCACCGGGACACCACGGCGGCGCAACCAGTCGTCAAATGTATGAAATGGTTGCGCAACCAACGGACACCAGGTGAGTAACTCCCTATAGAGCTGTATACATTTTGTTGGTAGCGGGCGACTGGTTGCGCCGCCATGGTGTCCCGGTGAAATATAGCCCTTAGTGAATAATTTTATGACCTGTGGACATATAATTCATGGCTTCGAATGCCCAACCAGCTACAATTGTTGACTATAGACCCTGAAATTTTGTCATGCCCAAAGAAGAGACGCGAAATAACGTTATGTGTAGACATCGGATTATATGCACTATCAAAATGCCAAAATATGCACTAGAAAAGGGCGAAATATGCACTAACATACGCACAATCAGGGCGAAATGTGTATGTGCACATTGCACAGTCAAAAAACATTTGAATTAGAATTTTCGTTCAAGTGGCAGTAAACAACAATATATTTTTCTAAGGGCCGATTTTTCAATCACCAGATAAATTTATCTGCCAGTTAAAAATATTGCTATCCTTTTTTCGCGTCATATAAAAGAAAAGTGACAGCCAACATTTATCGGACAGATAAGTTTTATCTGGTGATTGAAAAATCGGCCCTAAGTTTTCTACGGTAAACTTGTGGCATTTCAACGTCAACTGACGTTACCGGACAGAACTTAAAAATAGGCGCTATCTCTGCGGAAACCTCTTCAGGCAAAGTTTGTCCGATGCCGTTGACAAATGCGTAAATTTTCTTGATGGACTCCAAACTAGAGATTTTACACAAAATGTATCTGTCACCGGAAAATAACACATTCCGTAAGTTTATAAATTTCCTAGGAAGTTTATAAACTTTCGTAAGATTCCAAACGGGAGACAAAAAATGTTATTACGCACACATTTTTGCAAAATTGAATATAATCTAACCTAACCTAACCTAATCTAACATAAATAAAGCTAATCTGATCTAAATTAACATAATCTAACCTAATCTAACCTAACGTAAATTGATTATTTTACGAAAATGCGGCCGTAAAATAATACAATTTGTCTCCTGTTTGGAATCTTACGGAAGTTTATAAATTTCCTGAAAATTTTTAGGAAATTTATAAACTTACGGAATGTGTTATTTTCCGGTGACATATCTAATTTACCACGAACCTTTTACGATAGCGAACTCGGAAGGGCGTTACTCTACGTAAAACAACACGCCAAACACGAAAATATGCAGTATCAATGAATCAATCAGTGAAAAAGTGCCAAAATATGCATTTGCATATGCAATAATCCGAATGTCAATGTCAATTAATGAAATCCGATGTTCATCATCATCATCAGCCTATATACGTCCCACTGCAGGGCACAGGCCTCCTCTCAGTATGATGAGGGCTTGGGCGATAGTTCCCACGCGGGCCCAGTGCGGATTGGGAACTCCACACACAACGTTGAATTACTTCGTCGCTGTGTGTAGGTTTCCTCACGATGTTTTCCTTCCGATGTCTAGTTATGTGTAAAAATTACTCTCCATGCATTTCGTAACAGGCGTCTAAGGAAACTGATTTTGGTATGTTTAGGTGAAAGGCTAGCCACTAGTCACTGTTTTTTAATCTGTTTAAAATTATGCAAAAATGGCTATACTCCGTTTTTTTTGGGTTGAGAATTTCAACGGACACAATTTGAAATTATCTCTGGAATTCATCAGTAAAACTGGAAATTATTTATGCAAATACACTTAACATTGTTTGTTATAATGTTCTTAAATCAAACATCACCATAATTTACGCCGATATCTTGGGATTACTCAAAAATGTATAAGGATTTGACAGTTAAAATTCTCAACCCAAAAAAACGGAGTATACGAAACGTGAAACAGTCGTGGTTTTGACTTTGTCACATTCCGAGTGCTCTGTCTACGAAATTTTTAAACATTGGCGTGATTGTATTGTAGCTAGGTATGTAACTTTACAATTCATTAGCAATTTAGACTAAACTCGATTTCAATTTCACCCATTACAATTTTTTTACTCCTAGAGACCAGAAATTTTTTATCCTTTCAATTCCGATATATTTTTATTCTCCTTGCAACATTTTGGGGGATTGGCAGCAATCGTAAATATAAAGTGGACGCACACAAACCATGCCGTTCATTTATAAAAACGTTATGTTACTTTAAACAAGACATAATTATTATGTGCCAGAAAGCCAGAATATGCATATCTTCCGTGAAATTAAAGATCAATACGGTTTAGCCTTCAAATACTAGTGTAAAATGTAAACTCACCGCTCAGAATCCGCCGGCAACATGAAAAAAGATAGCTCCCCGTCCTTTTGATTGTTCGAACAACCGTACGCAGAGCAGTTATTGAAGCTTTTCCTTACATTTTTCATTGTTTTTGATACAGTACGTCTTTGCTCGTTGGGTGATGATGATGACCCTGGAATATTTGCTTTTTGCTCACCGCCGCACAGTGTTGCGGCGGTAGGAAAAAAACGAAAAATAAAAAATGTAGGTAGATCAAATACAAACATTATTTATTGAACTTATGTTAATAATGTATCATATTATGCCAAAAACGAGGGTACTTTCTCACAGAAACATTGCTAAAACACTTGTCAAAGTTTAACAATTTATTTCTGAGACGTTTAAGTGATTTCGAGTTGGGTGTTTCAAACTACGATTTTCGGATACAAACTATACTATTATTAAAATTGCAATATGGATTCTGTAGACCAAGGTATTATCTTGTAAAAACGTTTTATCTAATTAAAATATTACAAACATTTTATGAAATACGGAATATTTAAATGCACAGCTTAAATACAGGTGGAAATTTTTCTTCTATGGACCTTTAAGTATAATACAGTGTGTTACCGGCGTGCGGGCATTTCTTGAAGCAGTGTTAAGAGATGCGGTTTGTTAATCGAACCATTAACTTAATTGCATTAAAAAACAAAATTTCACACGGCGTTACTTTTCTAAGAAAAGTTTAATTGCACGCAATGTACAACAAAGTTTCTGTCACAAAATGACAAATCTAATGTCATCTTAGTATTAACTGGAAGTTAAGTGAAGTTAAGTTACGCATACATTGAAGACTCAGAAAATGGAAGAATTGCATTTGTGGCTTTATTTTAAATAATTATGATATGCTAATACTTGCAAACGATTGCTAATTTGATGCATTATCGTCAGTTTTAATAAATGCCCGCACGCCGGTAACACACTGTATTCCACTTCGTGCCGCCATAAAATGTTAGTGACAGTGAAGTATTGACCTTATATTACTGGAATACAAAACGCAAAGTTGCGACTTTTTGCGAACTTTAACTGTAATAATAATTGTTTACCGCAGGGCATATTGTTGAAAGAGCTTGTAGCGGTTATATTTCGAGATCCATCGAAAACTTTGGACTGAAAATGTACAAATTTATTAGAATTTGTAAAACAGAAGCTAAATTACCCGCCAAAATACCAAAATGAAGTAAAAGGAAAGGTTTCGACTTCCGTCCATCTTTCGTCTGTCCGTCTGTCACCAGGCTGTATCTCACGAACCGTGAAAGCTAGAGAGTTGAAATTTTCACAGATGATGTATTTCTGTTGCCGCTATAACAACAAATACTAAAATAATAATAATAATTATAATTAAGGGGGGCTCCCATAGAAAAAACGTGTTTTTTGTTGCTGTTTTGGGTATATTTAAATAACTGTTACAGGTAAATACTTCATATGGTCACATAATATTTAATTAAATATTTACTTTAAAAGAAAGTAATCAAATTAAAATAAAATTAGTATTTAAGGGGGGCTCCCATACAAAAAAACCTGATTTTTTGCTGTTGTTTTGTCCGACTCGCACTTGGCCGGTTTTTTTATGTATAATTCTTCATTCTGTACCATATAAAGATAATTAGCCAGCAATAAACCCTAAAAATAATTTCGTCCCCTACCTACTATGGAGCCGCAACACTGTGCGCCGGGGCGAGCGTAGCTCGTATGCTATAGCCCAGCCGAATGAAGTCAAGCGGGCGCTGTTGCCAGCTCGCCACGAGGCACTGAATTTTCAATGCAAGGATGTCATGATTATTTACTTGACCAAAAATATCGATAGTACATCGGATTTTTTTAAAATAAATATTTGTTTTTGTAATTATTTTATAGTGATTCGCAAACAATTTAGCCAAATTTTAAGAGGTGGGGTAAATTTTACCTGGTTAAAGCGATGTACGAAGTACCCCAACCTCTTAAAATCGGGCCAAGTTATTTGCCGACCACTATAATTTAATACACAATACGACTAGAACGTAAGTAACGTTTTGCCGTGTGGCGTCGGGATAGAATAACACCTCTCAATTTCTTCCGTGGATGTAGTTAGAGGCGACTAAGGAAATAGGTTTAGGTATGCTTGAGGCGACAGGCTAGCAACCTGTCACTATTCTATCTCTTCCATATTTGTAAAAACTTAAAACTATGCTAGAAGTGGCTGCGAAGGGTGATATAGTCATAGTAATGGTTTTGTCTATGTGGCATTTCGTGTGCTCTACCTACCCCATTGGGGAATACATGCGTGATTGTATGTATGTATGTATTTTAAACCAGCTACGCATAAATAAATTTGAAGTAAGTACTCTAACGATGACTATAAGACTTCTAAGAAATAAGCAATTGATTTCACGTATCTATAATTGGAGAGCCTGTTTGAGATATACACTCAAAATAAACAAGATAGGTACAAAGTACACAAACATCACATATCTTCAAGAAGGGATTAGGCAGAGCTATTTCTCGTTCTGTAGAACAATTCCTAACACAATTTTAGCATCACATAAAAGTGAGATAAAAAAGGTAAAGGTTCCCCGTGTGGTGCCGGGTTAGAATAGCAATAGCACCTCCCACTTTCTTCCCGTGGGTGGCGTAAGAGTCGACTCTGAGAAAGGGGATAGTGTAATGTGGGCGATGGGCTAGCAAACTGTCACTGCAATATCATGTTTAACCATCTGGTTTACCCAGCTGAAATTGCTAAACGTGGCACTGGATTTTTGAATTCATGTGCTCTGCGTAAGGATTAGGCGCTGCGCAGACGACAGACTTTTGTGCAATCGAGTCTGCGGAGCAATAAAAACTCTGAATGGCGCCACAGAATAGACAATAGTAACGATGGCGCGCAGAGAGTTTCCATTCAGAATTTTTATTGCTCCGCAGACTCGATCGCACAAAAGTCTGTCGTCTGCGCAGCGCCTGTATGTATAAAAAAATATAATAGTGACATTGTTGCTACGAGTAGTCTTTTGCACTGTTCAGTACACCGATAGAACAGAAATGGTGGTAATTATACAGGGTGACACCTAAGTCGTGAATATAAATATGTGGTCCTTAATCTTTAACTTTAGTTGAAACGTGTAGACGCAATCACAGGCAAGAATGAGAACGTTGTTTTGTTTGTATCAGTTAATAAAAAAAATATACTGAAACACACCTCATAATGAAGCTATTTGATGGCATAGATCAGGGGTCACCAATTAGTTTCGCTCGGGGTCCATTTTAAGAAATGAAATGTCATTCGCGGTCCGCACATTTATTTAAAAATAATTTACAAAGGTACCTAAGTAATTACAAAGGTATTATTATTTACATATCAATGAGAAACAGTGACATTTTTTATTGTTGATTATCTGTCTGAAGTTTGGAGTGGAATTGGTTCAAACTATTGACATTAAATCCTGAAGATGAAAATACATAGATATATTTTTTCGGTCCGCATACAATGGGTCGGCGGTCCGTATGCGGACCGCGGTCCGCCATTTGGTGACCCCTGGCATAGATTATCGAAAACGTAAGTACTTACTCGATTAATACTAATGAAATAAAATAATTGCCCATGATTAAAAGTGAAGCTCTGAACTACGAACCAGGTCTTGTCGAATAGGGTGATCAAAAAATTTATATTTTTACAACATACAGTCACGAACCGGGATTGTTGAGCCACTTGCCACTGTTCGCAATTTAGACGTGTAATCAATGACCGATGTGACCGACTAGATGTCAGCTGTTGGATTAGCATTACACGACAAAGTTACAAACATAGGTTGGCTCAACAATCCCTGTTCGCGATGGTACATACACCACACCTGTATTCCCAGATAGGGCAGGTAGAGTACACAAAACGCTACATAGACAATACTAGGACTATTTCTCGTTTCGTGGCCACTTGTAGCATATTTTTTTTTTAGGTTTTGAGTTCACAGGTATAATAGTGACAGGTTGCTAGCACGTCGCTTGAAATATACAGTAACCTATTTCCTTAGTCGCCACTTACGAGTTACCACATCCACGAAAGAAAATGGAGAGATATTATTCTAAGCCCGACACCAGAAATGGTGATAGAGTCTATGAGTTCAAGTGTCCCACAATTAAACTGCCGTGTACAGTTTTTAAATTCAATTCTGTATTTGAATTGAGAACATGCATGAAGCTTAAACGTTACCGTTTTGCGTCAAGTTTCATCGATCTCGTCCCATACGAACGGGTTCGGAACCCGAATGAGCGGTTAGGGCGGCGTAAGAGAGACGTTCAAGACGCTTACACAGCGCGTTCTGAACGCGCGAGTTTTTAAACGCCGTCACTAAAAGGATCATTGTATCATTTTAAATTTCGCAATCATAAAGCATATTTTATCGCACCGCTAGATCGTAACAGATCTTATTCAAATTATGTCTGAATTTAAAACTAAGCTCTATGTTTATTCGTTAAATCTCATTTTTGAGTATTAGCAGATTTTGCGTTAGCTCTGTTTTGATCTAGCAGTCTGATAATTATTTAGTGATCCTAACTCCACCTATCATCCAGTAGTAGAACTCCTTCCACAAATGGCATCAACTATCAAAGTTCTACTTCACGCTAACGAAGTTTCAATGTTCGGTAGCTTAAATACAACTTTACCAACTCACTCTGTAGACTTCATCGGTCCTCGGGCATTACATATGCCTAGAAAGAGATCTCTCTATTGAAGGCTTCCCACACATACATACATACATCTCGCCTGTACATTAAATGGGATAGGCAGCATACAAAACGTTATATATGTAGTCAAAACCATGACTATTTTACGCTCCGCAGCCACTTCTAGCATACCTAGTTTCAAAAACAAATGGAAGAGGTAAAATTGATGGCCGTATAGCCTAGCGGTTAGAGAACCTGACTGTGAAGCTTGAGGTCCCGGGTTCGATCCCCGGTCGGGGCAGATGTTTGTATGATGAATACGAATGTTTGCTTTCGAGTCTTGGATGTTTATCTATATATTACATATTAGTATGTTTATCCGTTGTCTAGTACCCATAACACAGGCATTAAATTGCCTACTTTGGGACTAGATGATTGGTGTAAAAATTGTCCAGTGATATTTATTTATTTTATTTATAAAAATAGTGACAGTTTACTAAGCTGTCGCCTAAATCATACTTAAAGCTATTTCCTTAGTTGCCTCTTACAACAACCACGGAGGAAATGGAGAGATGTTAGTGACTGCTCGTCCTCGACGAAACTAAAGCCTCGTAAGGAGACGCTAGACGCGGCTCGAAATTTTAAGAGTTTTTCTTTAGGGACGGATAATTACTAGTGACTGATTTAATCCTAGTACTTAAGTGCTTATAAATGGACATTTAAATAAGTAAATTGCCGTGTGGTTTCGGATTTAAAATAACACCTCTCGTTTTCTTCCGTGGAAGTTTTAAGAGGCGACTAAGGACGACGATTTTAGGCGACAGGCTAGCAACCTATCACTATTTTACCTGCCAACTCAACACCTGAAAAAGTATGCTAGAAGTGGCCAAGAAACGTGGTGGTTTTCTCTATCTACATTTGGGAATGCAAGCGTGATGATTTATCATGTATGTATTTAAAACACTTAAATTTGGTCTAAATCCTTATAAAATTAACACTGTTCAAAGGAGGAACCCTGCCAGCCTGTTGGGCACCATCCCACGGCCCTTTTTAGTTTTAATTTTATTCAGAATAGGAGGTATATTTATAGGAATTTAATATTTTATGTAACGTGTCTTCAATTTTATTTTCTAACAGTAAATTATTAATCTCTTTAAACTTAAACTTACTTTAAAACCGTCCGCCCGTCACTAGCCTAACAGAGAAAGGCGGCGTTGCCGCTCCGTGCATAAACAAGTGACGCAAGTGGGGTGACGGCTGGTCGCGGCAGCCATGTTTTGTGTTGTGGCTGTTTGGTTTGGTTTCATTACAGTACTTCACAACAAGACTTACTAAATGGCTTGCAGCTTTACCTAGTCGCTATGGAAACTAGGGACACGGTATCGAAGCAAAAGTATCGATACCGTACTCATGAGTAGTATCGAAATAAAAGTATCATACTCATTAAAGTAATCATCAAATCAAAATTTTCATAGAGCATAGGTCAATATCAGTTAGTAAATAATGTCAGTTTTACCCCTCTTAGGGGTGACACTACAATATTTTTTATTTTCACCGTTTCTATCGAATTCTAGGGGGGGGGCGGGTGCCACCTACAATATCCGCCCCGGGTGTCTAGTTACGCCACTGATTGGTACACATGATCCCATTCCTCCTCCGTACAATCACTTAAAAATAGAAGTTTGTTGAGGTTTTTTGGAGATCGGTTTTGGATTTTTGTGATCGTACTTCCTGCTTTAGAAAATAATCGTTCTGAAGGTACGGACATCGCAGGAATTGATAAATATTTTCGTGCCAATTTGTATAATGACTACTAAATGGCGCTGTAAAATTAAATTATTCATTCGATACGATACCTGGGAAAAAGTACTTACTGAGTAAAAGTATCGAATGCAAAGTATCGAGTACAAAAGTATCGGTATCGAATGGGAATGTACTCGATACCACAAAGTATCGATACTTTTTTCGTGTCCCTAACTCTTTATCTTTACTCTTATTTAGTACTAGCTTTCCGCCCGCGGCTTCGCCCGCGTGGAATTCGTTATAGGTATTCGGCAAACTATATTTTTGTTTTCCCTCGGGAATATCAATTTTTCCGGGATAAAAAGTACCCTATCATTTAATCCGGACTTCTAACTTTACGTCTGCAAAATTTCAAAGCCATCGGTTAAGTAGTTACGGCGTGAAAGCGGAATAAACAAACAAACTCGCTTTCTGATTTATAATATTAGTAAGGATTTTTAGCATTTTTCTGGCGTGGGGGATGAACGATATTAGTATAACACCTCTCCATTTCTTCCGTTGATGTCGTAAAAGGCGACTAAGGAAAATAGGTTTAGGTGAGCACACGAAACGCGACATAGATAAAACCACGATTGTGAATATCACGCTTCGCAGCCACTTCTAGCTTAGTTTTAGGTTTGCACAGATTGAAGAGGTGGAATAGTGGCAGGTTGCTAGCCTGTCGCTTAAAACATACCTCAACCTCTTTAGTCGCCTCTAACGACATCCACGGAAGAAATGGAGAGGTGTTCTCCTAAAATATGTAATACTAGCTGTGCGCGCGACTCCGTTCGCGTGGAATAGTGACTAATTTCCCCCGTTTTTTCCACATTTTCCCATATTTCTTTACTCCTATTATAGTACCAGAGCCCACGACCAAAACCATGTCTCATAGCAATACGGCAAAAACCCTATAAAATCGTTAGATTGTATGATTCTGAACCCGACTAGGTATGTAGTAACGGTCGAAAGTGTAGCAACAGCGTGGGAGGCCATTTCTGCTGTGTCAAAAAAAAAGGCAGTCGGTATTATAGCAATACGTCTGATAGTGAAAGTGTACATAGATT
>BHDV01035675.1:50311-62256 GCA_005406045.1 Adoxophyes honmai
TAGATATTTTATTATATATTTTGTGAGCATTTCAAGTATTTACCTGTTACAGTTATTTAAATAGACCCAAAACTGCAAAAAAAAAACACATTTATATTATGGGAGCCCCCCTTAATTATTATTATTATTTTGATTTTAGTATTTGTTGTTATAGCGGCAACAAAAATACATCATCTGCGAAAATTTCAACTCCCTAGCTCTCACGGTTCGTGAGATACAGCCTGGTGACAGACGGACAGACAGACAGACAGACGGACAGACAGACAGACAGCGAAGTCTCAGTAATAGGGTCCCGTTTTTACCCTTTGGGTACGTAACCCTAAAAACGCAACTTGCTACATTTTGATTTGTGGTTTTTATGTATCCCATATTATCAAACCGCGTTTAGAAAGGGATTGAGCTCATATGTCATTTTTGAACTAAATGCATGATATGACATTGTCATTGTCAGTGGTAAAGTATGCAGATAAAGTAAATTGTGATTTTGGTACAATGAATTCCTAAAGCATGGAAAAAATATCAAATTATGCAGCGTTTTTCTATTGATTTCCGTTAGCATTAAGAGATAATACTTCAGATCAAATGGAGTTACTTTCTTAAATCTGTAGCGTTTTTATAGTAGATTGTTCAACAAGGGACTAAAACAAGTCATTATGGTTGTTTAGTCTCGCGTTAAACACTCTACTTTTCACTTCGAATGCGAGGAAAAAAACGACGTTCTGTTATATAAAAAAATACAATATTTATTATAACAAAGCTTCTTATGTACAAATATGTTTTAATCTAACCTAAGAAAAATTAAAAAAAAAACGCGGATTTTTCTTTTCTTTTACTTTTTTTTGTAAAGTGACGCTTTGAACGCTTGCATATTTAGCCAACAGATTTTAACTTGAAAATTTTTTTAAGCTTATTATTATTACAGCATATGCATAATAAAATGTATTAATACTTATTATAATTAAATAAATTAATATTCGCAATCAATAATCGTGTTTTGCGAAATTTAATATCTTACTTTTTTTTCTGGCACAGTGACAGTTGCCGCCTTTTTTAAAAACGTAAAAATAGCCTCATTGTCACTTTGAGGTTATTTCTACGTCTATAAATCTTACATTCACAAACACGCTGAAAGGCTGTTTAAGGCGTTTCTAATGCAAATTAAAAAAATATTACTTTAGCCCCTAGAGCTTAAAAAGGAGTTTTAGTCCCGCTATATAGGGACTAAAGAAACACTTTAAGAGCATGAGAAGTGAAAAAGTATTTTAAATATATATTTTTTACTTATTTTTGAACAGCTACGGCAATTTGATAAAGCGAAATAATGTGGTTAGTGACATTTATCAGAAATAATATTACAATTTTTGATAAAAAAAATGACAGTATTTACCGAGAATAGAGTTTTAAATATGCAAATCATATTCAGCTATTAATTCTATTATCTATAAGGGTCTGCACTTATGAAGATATCAAATATTGGTTTATAATTATATTTAATCACTTAATAAGTACAATTGTGCTAACGGTACTCTAGCATCCCTTTCTAATCGCGGTTCAGTAATACTTCATGTACTGCGGTTCGTAAAAAGTGGTTTTTTTGTCAGTTTGGCTCAGACAGAGCAGTGAGGCGTGTCGAGCGCTGCATTATGTCGATGCAGTCTGGAGGTGCGTTGCCGGTCGAAAACAAAAACATAACATTTTACAAAAATATACATACATACATATTCTCACGCCTGTATTCCCAAATGGGGTAGGCAGAGCACACGAAACGCTACATAGACAAAGCGATGATTATTTAAGGTTTTGCGGCCACTTATAGCTTATACTAGCTGTGCCCGCGACTCCGTCCGCGTGGAATAGTGACAATTTTCCCCCGTTTTTCCCACATTTTCCAATGTTTCTTCGCTCCTATTAGTACATATTCTCACGCCTGTATTCTTAAGAGGGGTAGGCAGAGCACATGAATTCAAAAATCCAGTGCCACGTTTAGCAGTTACCCTGGTAACCAGATGGTTAAACGTGATATTGCAGTGACAGGTTGCTAGCCCATCGCCCACAATACACTAACCCTTTCCCAGAGTCGACTCTTACGACACCCACGGGAAGAAATGGAGGGTTGTTATTCTAAACCCGACACCACACGGGTAAGAACGGTGTGTTAATAAGCTAGTATGAAAAAATGAGATTGTGAAACTTTAAATCCCAAAGTTGCCGGTAGATGTCGCTGTACCGTCAAACTGCTTGGTAACGTTGTGTTGTCTTGGATACGTAAGTACGTTTTGAGTGTAGACATATTTTAATTACCTGTATCTCATAATTATGAAAATTTTTTGGAATTGTAAGTGCCCTTTTTGGCGCTTACTTAATTTTTTCTGGTGTATGGTGATCGATGTAATAAAAATAAAAAATCGATGTTGTTGACGTCGATTAATATGTATCGATGACATCGATGTACTTACACAGAATATGTATTGTAAATGTAAAAGATTGATGTTTGTATACTTTGTGGGTTTAGGTACTTAAATTAAAGTAAACAAACTTTATGTTATGTCAGATTTAACAGGTTAAGAAAGTTTTTTTTTTACCTCCCAACTTTTTTCGGATGTTCGAATAGTTTAGCAAAGGAATCTTCATAATATTTATTGATCTGATGAACGTTAGTGTTCTAATTCCAATTATTTCTGGTATTAGGTAAATTTAGGCACCAACGAAATATTTCTTATTGTTTCCTTCCTTTGCTAAACTTTTTGAATATCCGAAAAAATTTGAGTAGTAAAAAAACGTTCTTAACCTGTTAAATCTGACATAACATAAAGTTTGTTTACTTTAATTTAAGTACCTAAACCCACAAAGTATACAAACATCAATCTTTTACATTTACAATACATATTCTGTACGTCAGTACATCGATGTCATCAGGTAACGAATAATTTTAAAAAATAAAAGTGACAAACAAAAAAAATGCCCAAAATTTTATAAAATAAAATACATATTTGAAGGGGGCTGCTGCAACAATTGTGATCCTTTTGGTGTTTTTTGGTCGATATGAATAAAGGCAACAGGGAACACTTGAAATGGTCACAGAATACATATTTATATTTATACAGACGCGGGACTTAATTACAACTTAATTTATTTACCTACTCGACGTATAAATATGAGTGAGAATAACGAAAACATTACATTTAAATTTTTTTTAAAACAATACATATTTAGTTGTAAATCTACTTTAAAAGTAAATATTTTTTAATTAAAAAAAAAAATTAGGGTTTCCATACAAAAACGTGCTTTTTGCATTTTTTGGTACATTCATTTCTTCCGTGGATGCCGTAAAAAGCGACTAACGAAACAGGTTTAGGTACGTTTTAAACGACAGGCTAGTAACCTGTCACTATTGTACCTCTTTCACCTGTTTTCAAACATAATAATATGCTAGAAGTGGTTGCGAAGCGTGATATAATCATAATCATGGTTTTATCTATATCATTTAGTGTGATCTGTCTAACCCATTCGGGTACATAGGCGTGATTGTATCTATGTACGAATATCTATGTATGTGTGGTGCTGGGTTAGAACAGCACCTCCCCCTTTCTTCCCGTGGGTGTCGTAAGAGTCGACTCTGGGAAAGGGTTAGTGTATTGTGGGCGATGGGCTAGCAACCTGTCACTGCAATATCACGTTTAACCATCTGGTTACCCAGAATTTGCTAAACGTGGCAATGGATTTTTGAATTCATGTGCTCTGCCTACCCCTCTTGGGAACACAGGCGTGAGAATATATATGTATGTATGTACGAATATCTATTTTAACCTCTCGTATGCTACGGAGCAGATCTGCTCCATACAAATCCGTACAAAAAAATCGGCTGTCTGTAAAATCGGCTTACGGACGATGGTTGGAACGTGACAATGTGATAAGAAAATACTGATGGAATGGTTCCATTTTTCAAAAGATTTTTTTTAATTTTATTCAATTTTATTTTAACGGCACCAGTTATGGACGGTTTAAGCTGACAAGCACCAGTGATGGACAGTTCATTCATAATTTAAAGGCCATAGAGTTGTGAATTGATTGTTGTAAAACCAACGACTTTTCCTTAGTGGGTAGTAAATAAGAGTCATTGTCCATTACTGGTTCTTTGTCCATTACTGGTGACTTTACCCTACAGTATATTCATTCAATATTATAATAAAATTAACATATTTTATAGCATGCATTAAAAAAAACACAAAAATAACTCTTTCGGACCGGATTTGAACCAGTGACCAGTGACTCTACAGTCCACCGCTCTACCAACTGAGCTATCGAAGGTTGAGAATTGGAGTTGAAATTATGATAAACTTTCTGCAACGTAATTGGTTTAATGGGACGTCTCAGATGTCGAGGTAACGCCGCATACGTCATGTTTTTTCGTCCGTGCAGCCATCCATCGAATTATAAGACGTTGTCACGTCAAAAATCGAATTCGCCGCATACGAGGTGTTAAAAGTAGATAATTAAATATAAAACATAATATGTAGTCTTTTACTTATTTTTGTACAATAAAGAGTTTTTTACTTACTTACTTACTTAAAACAAGTACTTAAGGGAGTTCTCATAAAACGAACATGTTTTTTGCAGTTTTTGGCACGCAACTTTCGCGCGAGTCTGACTCGCTTTTAGCTTTTAATATCTAACGTTTCGTAAGCTCTGCCTACCCCATTTGCTAATACAAACTTAATGTACATTTATTATATTTTTTTTTCAGGCCCGCCCCCTCCTAACGAAGGAGCTTTCCGAACCGGCGCTATCAATGAAGATTGCAGAAAAGATGGCCGCCATACATTCCATGGATGTGCCTCTTTCCAAAGAGGCGTCGTGGCTATGGAAGACTATCTACAAGTGGAACAAGACTGTCAAGGAGGAGAGATTGAGTGGCACCGTCCATGGGAAGGTAAGATACATACATACATACATACATATTCTCACGCCCGTATTCCCAAGAGGGGTAGCCAGAGCACATGAATTCGAAAATCCAGTGCCACGTTTAGCAATTTCGGGGTAACCAGTTAAACGTGATAGCAGTGACAGGTTGCTAGCCCATCGCCCACAATACACTAACCCTTCCCAGAGTCGACTCTTACGACACCCACGGGAAGAAAGGGGGAGGTGCTATTCTAACCCGGCACCACACGGGAATAAACTAAGTTAAGTCCACTTATTTTCTATAAATATCGTTCATTTCGTCCCCCTACACTTAAAAGTACGGAATATTTTAATTAAGAGTTCAAGAGTAAGTGTCTTAAAGGACACTTACTGGTTTCAAAAATTTGAAAATAATTAGTGTAATCCTCGTTAATCCTAAAACATTTTGAACTCTTTACATATTTACGTATCTCAAGGCGACACAACGTTACCTCATCGATACACGGTACAGCGACATCTACCGGCAACTTTGGTAAACTGATACATATTACTAACACAATATAGATGAAATCGCTGTGTTGTGTCGGGATAGAAGTAAGATCTGTCCATTTCTTTCGTGGATGTCGTAAGAGACGACTAAGGACGTGTCGAGCTAAACTCGATTTATTAAACGTGAGTTATCCGATAATTTTCAACATGAGTGAGTCTCACGGTAGTTTAATCTACACTAATATTATAAAGAGGAAAACGTTGTTTGTTTGTTTGTTTGGTTGTAATGAATAGACTCAGAAACTACTGGACCGTTTTCAAAAATTCTTGCACCATTCGAAAGCCACATTATCCACGAGTAACATAGGCTAAATTTTATTTTGAAAAAAAAAAATAGGATTCCGTAAAATATTTTTGTTTAGATATCTACATCTACACTAACATTATGAAGAGGAAAACTTTGTTTGTTTGTTATGAATAGGCTCAGAAACCTACGACCCCAAACCCCGAAATTTACGCGAACGAAGTGTATAAATAAAATTAGTATTATACAGGGTGGAAAAATCGAATGCCACATGGATGGCAAGTACCTTAAATATTGTAAACAGCACATTTTGTGTAAGGGAGACTTTCCTTTGTTTTTAAAAACAATAAATTCTGCATTTAAGAGCGTGCAAACAAAATTCGGTGATTTTGATGTTTTTCAAATGCTTTAGAAAGCGTAATTTAAGCGTATTTACGTAACTCAAGGCGACACAACGCTACCTCATCGATACACGGTACAGCGACATCTACCGGCAACTTTGGTAAACTGATACATCTTACTGATACATTATAGGTGAAATTGCCCTGTGGTGTCGGGATAGAAATAACACCTGTCCATTTCTTTCGTGGATGTCGTAATACGAAATAGTGTGATAAGGGAAAGAGCTGGGGTGAAAGTAGATATAGTGATTAGAATTGAAAAAAGTATGCTTAGTTGGTTTGGACACATAGAGAGGATGGATGAAAGAAGACTGACAAAACAAATCTATACGGGGAATGTGGATGGGTGCAGTGGGAGGGGAAGACCTAGACGGACGTTCCGTGACCAAATCGCGGACGTTTTAGAAACAGGTCAGGTCAAGAGTACCCGAAACCGACGAGCATGTATGAGGAGATTGATGAATGTGGATGAAGCAAAAGAGGTATGTCAGGATCGTAGCGAGTGGAACAAAGTAGTCTCTGCCTACCCCTGTGGGAAAGAGGCGTGACGATATATGTATGTATGTATGTATGTACGTCGTAAGAGACGACTAAGGACTTGTCGAGCTAAACTCGATTTATTAAACGTGAGTTATCCGATAATTTTCAACATGAGTGAGTCTCACGGTAGTTTAATGTATAAATAAAATGAGTATTATACAGGGTGGAAAAATCGAATGCCACATGGATGGCAACTACCTTAAATCTTGTAAACAGCACATTTTGTGTAAGGGAGACTTTCCTTTGTTTTTAAAAACAATAAATTCTGCATTAAAGGATTTATGAAAAATCGCTTGCCTCACTCGAACCGGTCAAATGTGACAAAAAATTACGTGCCGTATTTTTCATGATGCAGATTGAAAGGGTTACTGATAAGGTTCATTTTTCTCTAAATAACAAATACAATCAGAATAACGGAAGGCCATGAACATTTAAAATTAAAAGACACAAAATAAAACAATAATAAATATACTTTAAATAATAAATTGTAGCCGTGGTAGCCCAGCGGTTCGACCTGTGGCCTCTCAAGCAGAGGGTCGTGGGTTCAAACCCCGGGCTCGCACCTCTGAATTTTCGGAATTTATGTGTGATATCAAATTTGATGGATGGAATCAGTAGTTTGCTTTATTCAGGGAAACTACACATTACACAGCCCTATGGCTGTTATTTTTTTTATTTTTTTTTAGTTTTCCCTTTAATGTAATATAGATAATTGGTGCATGTGTTGCTGGCCCGAGGCTGGAGTGACGCGTCCCGTAAGGGTTCGTGGCGTAGGCAATCGTTCCTCGGTACCGCTCTGCTTTCAGAACAGGACATGATGGCATGAAAACCTGCGTCAGCGCGTTGCCTTGGCCCTTGGATCAGTGATACATGATTTTACTTAAATATCCTGCCTCCACATTAATTACACTGATTGCTTTTATGTCAATTTTTCCTTTTTTTTGTAATATATATAATATATTTTTTGTAATTAACTTTTTTTTGAAAAAATGACTTTCTGCCACTAGTTTCTTGCGGCGCATTCTTCTTGGCAATGATGGTCTTTCCGAAGCGCTGGTAAAATCAAAAATGACGTGTAAACGTGCTCTTAGGAGCCTATTTGCATAAATAAAGTTTTGAATTTTGAATTTTGAATTTTACCACGAGCTATTCGGTGAAGGAAAACATCGTGAGGAAACCTGCACACAGCGACGAAGCAATTCAATGTTGTGTGTGAAGTTCCCAATCCGCACTGGGCCCGCGTGGGAACTATAGCCCAAGCCCTCTCATACTGAGAGGAGGCCTGATCCCTGCAGTGGGACGTATATAGGCTGGATGATGATGAATAAATTTTAATAGTAAATTTTTACGATTTTTCATAAATCCTTAAATGCAGAATTTATTGTTTTTAAAAACAAAGGAAAGTCTCTCTTACACAAAATGTGATATTTACAATATTTAAGGTAGTTACCATCCATGTGACATTCGATTTTTCCACCCGGTATATGAACTGTCAGAATAATTTTTAAAACTATACCTTATCGGTTTAGGTAGTTAAAACAATATAAACAATCTTGACATGTCTGTTTGTTGAAATACACAGTCTAAAAATGAAAATCGTTACACTATACAATTCAATTATGAAAGTAAACGATTTTTTCATACCTAAATTGTAAAATGTAAAGATTACGATTTATAAAGTGTACGTTTAAATAAAAAGACACGTCAAGATTGTTTACATTGTTTTAACTACCTAAACCGATAAGGTATAATCAAGTAAATTAAAATAAAATGTCGAAAATGAGAAAGAAAAAAGTTTAAAATACCAAATATACTACATAGAACATAGAGTAAGTAGTAAGTGTCTAAAACGACACTTACTAGCTCCAAAAATTTTTTTAAAGCTTTAAATTAATATACATAGATTACATAGTCTTATACATAGTAATACTACGTTATCACATACATATCGTGTTACATTTAGATCTCTTTACGTAACTCAAGGCGACACAACGTTACCTCATCGATACACGGCACAGCGACATCTACCGGCAACTTTGGTAAACTGATACATCTTACTAACACAGTATAGGTGAAATTGCCGTGTGGTGTCGGGATAGAAATAACACCTGTCCATTTCTTCCGTGGATGTCGTAAGAGGCGACTAAGGGCGTAGGTCAATATACAGGGTGTCCCAAAGTTATGGGACATGAAGGGGAAGTACCTTAAATATCGTAGATAGCGTATTTTGCTCAAAGAAGACTTTATCTTATTTTTAAAAGTTAGTAATTCTGTATTCATAGATTTCCTAAAAATTTCTTGCTTCGTCTGGGAATCGAAAAGACTAGAATGTCCAAAAAAAATGATTCTACTTTTATGATGGCAATCGAAATAATAGCTAAAAAATAATAACTCTGCTTAAGTAACATAGTATTTTAAAAGAAAGGAATAATGTGAAATTAATCAGTTTGACCAAATTAAAAACATACTTGAAACTGTCGTAGTCAATTAAGTGGGTATTTTTGTGTAAATTAATTAATTAAATGCTCAAAATGTGATCCCTATTGTATTACGCAAATCGCCAATCTTTTAATCAGTCTGCTGCCTGTTGATCCCCGGACTTTACAGTGTAGGGACACCTAGCGCCATCTATCATCGAGTGGTAGAACTCCTACTGTCAAGAAAAAAGGAAGCCTACATCCCGCTATCGAAGTTTCGACGAACGGTTGCGTAAATACAATTCCCAACTTCCTCTCTGTGGACTTCGGTCCCCATCCCCAGGCATAACATCTGCCTGGAGAGAGATCTCTCTATTGGAGTCTTTCCCAAAACAGCATTAGAATTTTTCTTTTGGGGATACGTAAAAGATATTCTATACAAAAAAAAATAAAAAATAAACTTTTAAGTAAAACGGTTTTATTTTTGTCTAATCAATGTATATAAAACCGTTTTACTTAAAAGTTTTTTTTTACTTTTTTTTTTCGAGCTTTTAGTTTTTTATTTTTTATTTTATGTAGTGCACTGTATTCTCCTTGCAAAGACCTTTCAATTGATACCCATATTGATGGGGTAGATAAGAATCAGGTCATCCCCCATTTTGTAGCGGCGGCCATTATGAATTTACAATGACAATGAATGTACATTATTGCATTGTCACCACAACTAAAAGCGCATACCGAATTTCAGATCAATCAGTTGACGGAAAGAGGGTGAAATTTCAATTTCTAAATTTGAACCAACAAAGACCAAAGACCAAAGAAAAAAGACTAAAATAAACAGGTAAAGCTAAGTAAAACCGTTTAATAAAACCGTTTAAAAAGCGATACGAGAACGTGGGCCAGTTGCAAATAGAATCGTGCCACATCACATCGAGTGTTCACCAAAAACGATTAGAAAATCAACATGCAGCGGACTCATTAAAAGATTGGCGATTTGCGTAATACCAGAGGGATCACATTTTGAGCATTTCATTAATTAATTTACACATAAATACCCACTTAATTGACTACGACAGTTCCATGTATGTTTTTAATTTGATAAAACTGATTAATTTCACGTTGTTCCTTTCTTTTAAAATACCATGTTACTTAAGCAGAGTTATTATTTTTTAGCTATTCTTTCGATTGGCATCATAAAAGTAGGATGATTTTTTTTTGGACATTTTAGTCGGTTCGATTCCCAGACGAAGCAAGATTTTTTTAGAAAATTTATGAACACAGAATTACTAACTTTTAAAAATAAGATAAAGTCTTCTGTGAGCAAAATACGCTATCTACGATATTTAAGGTACTTCCCCTTCATGTCCCATAACTTTGGGACACCCTGTACAGGCGACAGGCTAGCAACCTGCCACTATTGTACCTGCCACCTTAAAAACCTGAAAAATATTTGCTAGAAGTGGTGAAACGTTAAATAGTCATCGTTTTGTCTGTGTAGCGTTTTGTGTGCTCTGCCTACCCCGTTTGGGAATACAGGCGTGACTGTATCTACACTAATATTATAAAGAGGAAAACTTTGTTTGTTTGTTTGTTTGGTTGTAATGAATAGGCTCAGAAACTACTGGACCGTTTTTAAAAATTCTTTCACCATTCGAAAGCCACATTAACCTCGAGTAACATAGGCAAAATTTTATTTTGAAAAAAAAAAAGGATTCTGTTAAATATTTGGGTTTAAATATCTACATCTACACTATACCTTATCGGTTTAGGTAGTTAAAACAATATAAACAATCTTGACATGTCTTTTTGTTGAAATACGCAGTCTAAAAATGAAAATCGTTACACTATACAATTCAATTATGAAAGTAAATGATTTTTTCATACCTGAATTGTAAAATGTAAAGATTTCGATTTATAAAGTGTACGTTTAAATAAAAAGACACGTCAAGATTGTTTACATTGTTTTAACTACCTAAACCGATAAGGTATAATATTATGAAGAGGAAAACTTTGTTTGTTTGTAATGAATAGGCTCAGAAACCTACGACCCCAAAATCCGAAATTTACGCGAACGAAGTCGCGGGCGGAAAGCTAGTGTAGGTATAAAAAAAACCGACGAGCATGTATGAGGAGATTAATGAACGTGAATGAAGCAAAATAGGTATGTCAGGATCGTAGCGAGTGGAACAAAGTAGTCTCTGTCTACCCCTGTGGGAAAGAGGCGTGACTTATGTGTGTATGTAAAAAAAAGTGGTTTCCCGTGTGGTGCCGGGTTAGAATAGCACCTCCCCCTTTCTTCCCGTGAGTGTCGTAAGAGTCGACTCTGGGAAAGGGTTAGTGATTGTGGGCGATGGGCTAGCAACCTGTCACTGCAATATCACGTTTAACCATTGATTACCCTGAAATCGCTAAACGTGGCACTGGATTTTTTGAATTCATGTGCTCAGCCTACCCCTCTTGGGAATACAGGCGTGAGGATATGTATGTATGTGTAAAAAAATGTGTCATTTCTATGTTTCAATACTTTGACATGACAAACTTCTCTTCTCTTCTTTACAGAACGAGGAAGAACAGAGGATAATAAAGCGGCTAAAAACCATTGACTTTGACAAAGAGATTGAGTGGCTCAAGAAATTCATCGCGACAGTCGACTCGCCCGTCGTTTTCTGTCACAATGACATGCAGGAAGGTGAGTTTGACATGTTTTTTTGACAGTAAAGGACCATGGTCAAAATGGGCCTGGAACCAACAGCATTGAGATTTATGCCAATAAATAGGTCTTAAAATCTACTTTATTTCATTATATGGCCACAAAGTCGAATTCCATTGCAGAACTAAGATATTTGTATTTTAGTCACGGTGAGTTCAGTACTTTTAGCTACGAAAAATGCA
>BHDV01035675.1:62635-90905 GCA_005406045.1 Adoxophyes honmai
GTTCGCCCTTATTGCGTTGACATAAAGCTTTTTCTACCCGCATTTTGCCGAAAAGGCGTCGACTAATGTGGGGAGACCCTTAAACTAAGATTTAAATATGAATATCTCAGTTCTCCCATGGAATTCGACTTGGTGCCCATACAATGAAATAAAGTAGAGTTAAAGACCTATTTAATGACCTAAGTGTCAGCTCTGTTGGTTTCAGAACCAGGCTTCATACAAAGTTGCCCATGGTCCTTTCCGTGTTTTATTTGGAACTACCTGTGCCTGCGACTTCGCGTGTAATAGTTATTTTGGGCTTTACCTTTTTTTTCGCAATATTTTTTTTTTTTCCTTTCTCAGGGTCTAAAGATTGTCTATGCCACATCAAAATCGGTTGCGAGGTTTACGCGGGAAAGCGTAACAGACAGACAGAGTTACTTTCGCAGTTATATTATCAAACCGCGTTTAGAAAGGGATTGAGCTCATATGTCATTGTTGAACTAAATGCATGATATGACATTGTCAGTGGTAGAGTATGCAGATAAAGTAAATTGTTATTTTGGTACAATTAATTTCTAAAGCATGGAAAAAATATTAAATTATGTAGCGTTTTTCTATTGATTTCCGTTAGCATTAAGAGATAATACTTCAGATCAAATAGAGTTACTTTCTTAAACCTGTAGCGTTTTAAAAGTATTTTTTTTATTTATGTATTTTTGAACACCTACGGCAATTTGATAAAGCGAAATAATGTGGTTAGTGACATTGTCAGATTTGATATTACAATTGTTATTAAAAAATTACAATATTTACCGAGAATAGAGTTTAAATATGCAAATCATATTCAGCTATTAATTCTATTATCTTTAAGGCTCTGCACTTATGAAGATATCAAATATTGCTTTATAATTATATTTAATCATTCATTAAGTACAATTGTGCTAACGGTACTCTCGAATCCCGTTCTAATCGCGGTTCGATTTTTTTTTAACAATATTAGCAGGGAAGTAGGGATGACACTGTCTATTTTGCCCGTGGTTGTCGTAGTCTAAGGATGGGTTGAGGTGCGTTTTAAGCGACAGGCTAGCAACCTGTCACTATTATAAATGGACCATTAAAAAAAAAAAAACAATTTCGAAGAAAAAAAAATTTGGTGGTGGTGGCATCGAGTAACACTTCGGCATTTCTTCCGTGGATGTCGTAAGAGGGGACTAAGGAGATAGGTCAAGGTTCATTATAGGCGACAGGCTAGCAACCTGTCACTATAATACCTCATCCATCTGTTTTCTAACCTAAAATTATGCCGGAAGTGGCTGCGAAGAAAGAAAAGAAAGAAAGAAAGAAAGATATTTATTGACAGAAAGACACATATAAAATATTTTTGATTATGTATTTAATAAAAAATAGAATTACACAATTCCTAAGCGTGAAATAATCTTTAACGTCATAGACTTTGATTGTTGCTTTTTATATTTTACATACATACATACAATCACATCTATGTTCCCAAACGGGGCAGGCAGAGCACACGAAACGTGACATAGACAACAACATGATCTTGTCCATTTCACGCTTCGCAGCCACTTCTAGCATAGTTTAGATTTGATAACAAGTGGAACAAGCATAATAGTGACAGGTTGATAGCCTGTCGCCTAAATTACACCTAAACCTGTCCTTAGTCGCCTCTTACGACATCCACGGAAGAAATGGAGTGGTGTTATTCTATCCCGACACAGGATTTTTATTTTAGTATTTAGATTTCTATTTTATTTTATTAAAAATACTATCCCCATCCAGGTAACATCCTAATGCTGGAAGACCTACCCATCGTTGAAGAGGAACCCGCCGAGGAATACAACCAATCCTACCGAGAGAGTGACAGTATCGCGCGCTCCATTCGGCCATCTTTTGAACCTCTGTCACAATACGACGACGCCAACACTATTGACAGCATACTGTCAAGCCATATCTCTGATTCGGGCGAGCCGAGACTGGTGCTGATCGATTTTGAATACTGCGCCTATAATTATAGGTGAGTTTTTAGATATATAAAACCCCAAGTGAGTTAAACCCCAGGCGAGTAAAACCCCAGGTGAGCAAAACCCCAGGTGAGCAAAACCCCAGGTGAGCAAAACCCCAGGTGAGTAAGACCCCATGTGAGTAAAACCCCAGGCGAGTAAAATCGCAGATGAGTAAAACCGCAGATGACTACAACCCCAGGTGAGTAAAACCCCTAAGACACTAGGAGAATGAGACTAGGTGAGTAAAACCCTAGGTGAATAAGATTCTAGGTTAGTAAGACTCTTAGATGAATAAGACCCTTATATGAATAAAACCCTAAATGAGTAAGATTACATGAGCAAATTCCCACGTAAGTAAGCCCCTAACTCAGCTAGATTATAGAGACGCTCGCGAGATAGACCACACTTATCGCGACAGTATCCCGCGCTCCATCCGTCCATCTTTCGAGCCTCTCTCTCAATACAACGACGCTAACACTATAGACAGCATACTGTCAAGCCATATCTCTGATTCGGGCGAGCCGAGACTGGTGCTCATCGATTTTGAATACTGCGCCTATAATTATAGGTGAGTTTTTAGATATATAAAACCCCAAGTGAGTAGAACCCCAGGTGAGTAAAACCACAGGTGAGTAAAATCCCTAGGACACTAGGTGAGTAAAACCCCAGATGAGTAAAACCCCAGATGACTAAAACCCCAGATAAGTAAAACCCCAGATGAGTAAAACCCCTAAAACACTAGGAGAATGAGACCAGGTGAGTAAAACCACAGGTGAGTAAAACCCCAGATGAGTAAAACCTCAGGTGAGCAAAACACCAGGCGAGTAAAACCCCAGGTGAGCAAAACCCCAGACGAGTAAAACCACAGGTGAGTAAAACCCCAGGCGAGTAAAACCCCAGGTGAGCAAAACCCCAGGTGAGTAAAACCACAGGTGAGTAAAAACCCAGGCGAGTAAAACCCCAGGTGAGTAAAACCCCAGGTGAGCAAAACCCCAGATGATTAAAAAAAAAGTAAATTTAGGGTTTACAATATTTTTCACTTTAATAATTTATTACTTTTTTGCCTGCTTTTTTGTTACATATAATATTTTACAATAAGTAAAATAAATTGTAATACTTTGTCCACAGGGGTTTCGACATAGCGAATCACTTCCAAGAATGGAGCTACGACTACACCAATCCAGAATACCCGTTCTACTTCGAGAACCAAGAGAATTCTCCCAACCTAGAACAGAAGGTTAGTTTTCAAATCAAATCTAATCAAATCAAATCTAATCATGTTAGGGTTCCGTATGTAAAGGGTAGAACAGGACCCTATTATTAGGGCTTCGCTTTCTGTCTGTCACCAGGCTGTATCTCAAGAACCGATAGCTAGATGGTTGACATTTTTAGGAATTAGGTATTTCTGTTGCCGCTGTAACAACAAATAGTAAAATGAACGCGGTGAAAGCCTAAGTTAGCCCTTTCAGGTCATTTCACCAAGTGGACGATTGTCAGCGACATATGTCATCTGATATACATATACTAATATTATAAATGTGAAAGTGTGTTTGTTTGTTTGTCCGTCTTTCACGGCTAAACGGAGCGACAAATTGACGTGATTTTTTTAGGTAGAGATAGTTTAGGGCATGGAAAGTGACATAGGCTACTTTTTGTCTCTTCATAACCCCCCCACTTCCCTAAAATGGGGTGTGGAAGTTTGTATGGAGCGTTCCGCAATTTTCAACGTAAAAGACTTATAAATTGGTATGCGGGCTGTTAGCGACGAATAAAAAAATAGTATTAAATGTAATTCAGATCTCTTTTGTATTACCCCGAATTTAACGCGAGCGTAGCCGCGGGCAAAAGCTAGTTTCGACATGTCGCAGAAAATTGTTAAGCGATAGGTGACAACTGACAATTTAGTTTTTTTTTTGTATCAAATCTTGAAGTTTTTAGTTTTCCGTATATGTATTAAGTAGCTTTTGCCCGCGGCTCCGCTCGCGTTAAATTCGGGGTATCACAGAAGAGATAGCACACATACCAATTTTATAGCTTTCTATATTGAAAACTTCCACTCCTTACTTTAGGGAAATGGGGGGTTTTGAAGAGACAAAATGTAGCCTATGTCACTCTCCATGCCCTAAACTATCTCTACCTAAAAAATCACGTCAATCCATCGCTCCGTTTAGCCGTGAAAGACGGACAAACAAACAAACAAACAAACACACTTTCACATTTATATATTGGTACGGATTTTTAAGAGAGTGAGGACATTTTACTATGAGATAGGTAAGCTTATATACAGAAGTCGTGTAATATTCAAATTCTGAAATGTTTGTTGGGATCTTTTCGAAAATTCTCATTGACATCTCATATGGGCGTTGTAAATTTTCCGGATAACTCACGCTTAATAAATCGAGTTTACGCGTACTGACCCGTACTGTGTACGCGTTTGGCAGCAGCAGCCGCCGCGGCTCCTAGATGAAAGGCTATGAATTAGCCCGAAACATGTCGAGCTAAACTCGATTTATTAAACGTGAGTTATCCGGAAAATTTTCAACATGAGTGAGTCTCATGCTAGTTTAATGTTCAATATCTCATAACGTCGTATCCTACGAATAGGGGCGTAATTACCATTAATGCCTTTTTCCTCTTCTTTGATAATCGAATTCTGTATTTTTTTCTACATCTACTAGTCTTAAAAATATAACAAAGTCATTTCATTTCGAAAAGTTATTCAAGTTTTTTAGATGAGCCACAATTGCAATAGCTCTATTTCTTCCGTCGAATAACGCCACTATAGCCGTAAGAAGCTGTTTTCGCGGTGAAGTGAAGCGCGGGGAGTCTGCGGGAGGGGAAACCGCCGGCCGCGTTCGCCATTACGCCCTTTTACACGCGGAGCGTTTGCGCATGTACTGGCCTAGGACGGTGTCGTTATAACCTTTACGCCCCTTTTCCATGGAGATAACGTGTTTACGACACCATTTTTTAAGGCATTAACTACTTTACGCCTTTTTTCCTCGTGAAAATAAAAAGTTTTTTTTAAAACTATCGTGGTAAAAAGAATTAACTGACATATTTTACATAAATTACATAAAAAATAAAAAATATATTTAACCATAAAAATTGTAGGGTGTCAAGTATTCTTACTGTTTAATTTTAGATTACTAGGTTTTACGCTGATTTTTTTAAACAGTTTAAAGCGTCTCCTGTAAAATCAACTTTTTGTAGTTACGCCCCTTTTCATAGGATACGACGATAAGGGCCTTTATTATTCATTTGATTTTTGTTTAAAATATTTAAATTCACGATGTTCTGTCCCATCTCTCAGGAAATCTTCATCCGTGAGTACCTAGAGCACTACCAGCACAACTCCTCAAAGGAGACGCCTCACCACCCCCACATAGATGAGGTGAACCATCTACTGCATGAAGTGGACGCATTCGCGGTCGCCAGCCATCTGCTCTGGACGCTGTGGTCCATCGTGAACGCCAGCAAGAGCCAGATACCTTTTGGATATTGGGTGAGTAAAGATATAAGAAGAAAAAAAAAATCCGTAAGTTTATAAATTTTAGTGTAAAAAAAAAATGTGACCGACATTTTTGCTAAATTTTACATACTCTAACATTATCTAATATAATCAAATCTAATCTAATCTAACGTAATCCAACATAATCTAATCTAACATAACTTAATTTAATCTAACTTAAACTACCATAACCTAATATGATAATTTTACGGAAAAATAGACTTAAAATAACACAGGACCAGGACAAAACTGGCTAGCAACCTGTCACTTACACCTGCCAACACGAAACCCAAAAAAAAGACTATAAAAGTAGCCTTAAAACATGAGATAGTCCCGGTAGTGTCTATGTAGCGCTTCGTATCCTCTGCCTACCCCATCTGGGAAAGGGCGATGTATGTATGTACATACATAACATAGTTTATCCTACAGTCATCCATTTGCTGCATGATGTGGACGCTTTCGCATCTGCTTTGGATTCTGTGATCTATTGTAAACGCTAGCAAGAGCCAGATACCTTTTGGATATTAGGAAAGTGAAGATAAAATAGATATGTCAGCGAAAGTTAAAAAAAAAACCTTGTATTTACAGGTTTTAGAGTCAAAAAATGTTTTATGATCGACATTTTTTGCAAAATGTAACCATATCTAACTTAACTTAATTTAATCTAATCAAATCTACCTTAACCTAACCAAATCTAATATAACATAATTAAATCTGATCTTAACTAACATAATCCAACGTAACGTAAATTAATCTAACTGAAACTAATATACATACATACATATTGTCACGCCTGTATTCCCAAGAGGGGTAGACAGAGCACATGAATTCAAAAATCCAGTGCCACGTTTAGCAATTTCAGGGTAACCAGATGGTTAAACGTAATATTGCAATGACAGGTTGCTAGCCCATCGCCCACAATACACTAACCCTTTCCCAGAGTCGACTCTTACGACACCAACGGGAAGAAAGGGGGAGGTGCTATTCTAACCCGGCACTACACGGGTAAAATACACTTAAAACCTAACACGCCTTACGACATCCACGGAAGAAATGGAGAGGTGTTGTTTCTATCCCGACACCACACGGCAATTTCACTTATAATGTGTTAGTAAGATGCATCAGTTTACCAAAGTTGCCGGTAGATGTCGCTGTACCGTGTATCGATGAGGTAACGTTGTGTCGCCTTGATTTACGTAAATACGTAATTATGTCTTTAGATTCATGGTTGATATTAGACTTTTGTGAACAAGGTTTACAACTCCAATTTTTGGAGTGTCCTCTGTGGCACTTACTTTAAACTCTAAATTCTATTTAGTATAAATAAATAAATGAATATACAGGGTGACACAGAAGACGTAATACAAAACCATTTATTTATAGAAGTTACCTTAATACTTAAAGATCCCACCATGTCCCGTATTGTTTAACTAATTGGAAGTATCGTTTTTAATTTTTTTAATTCGTCCTGTTATTTTCTGCTCCTCATGGTTACCCTAACACAACTTGTTAAGTGTAAAAAGTTTGAAATCAGTTTCATAGTAAATACTCTTTTATCTTGGCCGGTAATTGATGAATAAAACACATTCTGACACGGTGACGTTACTTGTCATAACAAACACATCTCGAATTGCTTTCTAGTTTTTACGAGTTTCTCTCCCAAAAAATGTAACGAATTGAATAAGTTTAAGTTTAGTGTTATGTTACGATGTCTTCTGCCTATCCGTACACCCATATTAAACTGTCGGACATGGTGGCACTTTATTTTAGGTCATCGATCACGGTACAAACACAAACCCTGTTTCACCTAAGATACCCCGAGTCTCCAACTCCAACCCGGCTGTTAAACTCTACAGTCCAAAATTTGAGGAGTTTTGGTCAATTTAGAGTTCCAGTACATACTCAAAGTAGAGAAAACTACAATATTCAGACGCTATCAGAACGAGAGCACTCAGGTATTTGCAACGTTATCCAGAAGCCAGCACTAGAAAAGTGGCATCACGATTTGGGACAACTCTATTTGGCGTCTGTTAAACACCGAAGGATTTCATCACTTTCATTTCTAAAGGGTGGACGACATCGTTTTAGCAGATACCCCAGAAGGGTGCAATTTTGCCAGTGGTTGCTATCAAACCTACACCAGAACATTTTGTGGACAGATGAAGCCACTTTTAGCAGGCTAGGTTTGTTAAAATAAATATCCATAACGAGCATTGGTAGTCCGACGTAAATCCTCATCTGCTGAGATTATTTTCAAACTCGCTTTTCGTTAAATGTTTGGGCGGGAATCCTCAACGATTGTGTCATAGAGCCATATTTTATTACTTACCCTAAACTGAACCAAGTACGAAGACCTGCTAAGAAATGTACTACCAACTCTACTGCAAGTAATTCCACATCATAACATAGAAAACATGTATTTTCAACAAAACGGGGCTCCAGCTCATTTTTCTTTGCGGGTTCGAGCCTATCTCTGGACCAACAGTTTCCTGACCGCTGGATTGGACGCGGTGGTCCAGTCGCGTGGCCGCCCCGTAGCGTAGTTTTTTGTGGAGTGACATCAAAAGGCGTATAAATTTACCAACGAGGATACAACACCGTCATGCACAGAACTCCGTGAAAAAATAATACAATCTTTCGATGCCGTCAACAAAGCCAACGAGTTTGTACTCGGTAGACTGAAGTCGAATCTAAGACGACGTGGGGACTTGTGTTGCCGAGAGGGTGGTGATCACATCGAGCACCTATTTACATACATTTAAGAACTTTACACAATTTTATTATGTACTTAGTTTAAAAATAAATTTAAAAACAACTCAACTTGGCTTATTATTCAAATGAAAGCATTATTAGAAATTGCTGAAAGCACCTAGTATCGCAATTATTATTACCTGACGCTCGCTGAGTGCAGAGATAAAATAATTTTACAAGTTCATTTGACAGCTAATTACTTGCTGTAGGGTGTCCATAATTCAAGATTTAAATTATTTTTTTTGTTAGAAATTTAACAAATGTTAAGCAAGGCCAATCTTAATGATTCACTAATTGCATTACATTATTTTTCAACAACTGAGTCGGATAAGTTTGTTTTGTATTACGTCTTCTGTGTCACCCTGTATATCACAGGTAAATTTTTACACTAATCACCTATACGCCTTTTTTTTGGGTTGAGAATTTTAACTGTAAAATCCTTACACATTTTTGAGTAATCCCAAGATATCGGCGCAAATTATGATGATGTTTGATTTAAGAACATTATAACAAACAATGTTAAGTGTATTTGCATAATTTTTGCGTTTTACTAATGAATTCCAGAGATAATTTCTAATTGTGTCCGTTGAAATTCTCAACCCAAAAAAAACGGAGTATAGTCCCGAATTAGGCAATTTAATGCCTGTGTTATGGGTACTAGACAACGGATAAATTTAGTTATATATAGATAAACATCCAAGACTCGAAAGCAAATATTCGTATTCATCATACAAACATCTGCCTCGACCGGGGATCGAACCTGGGACCTTAGCTTAGTATTTTTGGTAGCCTCTTTATATTTTGATGGTTTAAATGTAAAATTAAATGAAATGGCATTTTGTGCTTTAAACATAAAACTATGAGACACTCATGTCTCATATTGAGATCAGCTCGACATGTTTCGGGCCAATTGGTGACTCATCATCAGTAGAAACATGTCGAGCTAATCTGAATATAAAGATGTGAACGTATCAGTTTTATTTCACCATCATTTCGTCATGTAATTCAAATTTTAGCAACTGCCTATAAAGTTTTCAATATACTTCTTTGTCGTACCGTATACCGTCTTTTAGTTTTTTGTTTCCAAGGTTGATTTTATTGCGTGTATATTATTAAGTTAAGGCTTAATGTGTTTTTAGATAAGTTCACTTTTTTTTTTATCTTTGTGAAATTTCTGTTAATAAATGTATGTCTTTCTTTGCACTTGTCCTTTACATAGGACAACGGGTAGTAAGAGGATGTGTGCTAACTCAAACACAGCACGCTGATGAAAAACGAAAATACACATACATACATCACGCCTGTATTCCCAAATGGGGTAGGCAGAGCACATTAAACGCTACATAGACAAAACTACGACTGTGTCACGTTTCGTAGCCACTTCTAGCGTATTTTTTGTAGGTTTTAAGGTGGCAGGTACAATAGTCACAGGTTGCTAGCTTGTCGTCTAAAATATACTAAACCTTAACCGCCTTTGTTGCCTTTTACGACATCCACGGAAGAAATGGAGATTCTAAATCTGACACAAAACGAAAATGTAATTATTACACATACATACATATCCTCACGCCTGTATTCCCATGAGGGGTAGGCAGAGCACATGAATTCAAAAAATCCAGTGCCACGTTTAACTAAATCAGGGTAACCAGATGGTTAAACGTGATATTGCAGTGACAGGTTGCTAGCCCTCGCCCACAATACACTAACCCTTTCCCAGAGTCGACTCTTACGACACCCACGGGAAGAAAGGGGGAGGTGCTATTCTAACCCGGCACCACACGGGGCAAATTAAAATGTAATTATTATTTTTTGTTTTTTCTCAGGAATACGCATTGTCCAGGCTAGAAACCTACCTAAGGCTAAAACAAGAAGTCGTGAAGAAGGATAAATTCGGGCAGAAGAGAAAAATCTGCGAGGTCGACATATGAGAGAGATGCGCGAACCTCTCTGTCAGCTAAGGGGAGAGTGAAAGAGACAAAAGACTCGATATTGTGCAGTGTATATACGGTGAAACGAAAAATATGGTGAAATGGAAAATGGTGGTGAGTTATGTAGTTTTTTAAGGGTCGTATCGATCGAACGAGAGTAAAATAAGCCGGGATAAGTAATTTTTACCCGCTAGAATTTTTTTCATTTGAAAAAGCGGGTAAAAGTGACTTATTACGAGACTCGAATTCTTGTTTGGTTGACCTGACGGAATAAGTCACTTTTTACTCGCGAGTTAATTTTTCTCATGTGAAAAAGCGAGTAAAAGTGATCTATTCAGAGACTAAAATTCTCATCTAGTTGAATCACCATGAAATAATTTTGGATACTAGAAATTATAATAGGCAGCTTCGGTAATAACTTGCGTTGCTCTGAAATGTTAGCTTCACTAGATGGCGTTAAAATCATTTTTTTTATAGTTTTAATTTGAAATGTTTTCAATGTTCTACATTTAGGACATTGGGCACAGGAAAAGAGGGTTCACAAAAACATCACGCCTGTATTCCCAGATGGGGTAGTCAGGGAACACAAAACGTTACATAGAGGAAAGACTATTCCACGTTTCGTAGCCACATTTAGCTAAATGTTTAGGCTTGTAAGAAGAAGTATAATAGCGACAGGTTGCTAGCCTGTCGCCTAAAATGTACCATCGCGAACAGGGATTGTTGAGCCACTTACCTATGTTTGTAACTTGGTCGTGTAATACTAATCCAATAGCTGACATCTAGTCGGTCACATCGGTCATTGATTACACGTCTAAATTGCGAACAGTGGCAAGTGGCTCAACAATCCTGGTTCGTGACTGTACCTCAACCTATTTGTCTTAGTCTACATAATGTTCGATATGTAGGACATTGAATTAAGTTAATATTCATAGAAAATAAACGCTGTCTCGAGGCCGGTCGCGGAGCAGCAAAATTCGAGCGTTGACCCCCTTTCTATCTCTGTTGCACGCAGTAATATTGCCCTCACGCTCGCACAGTGCAACGTGCTCAAGTGCGAGCGTGAGGGCAATATTACTGCGTGCGACAGAAAAAGATAGCGGCGAGTCGACGCTCAAATTTCTATGCTCTGCGACCGGTACTTAGTAAAGCTAATGTTCCTGAGAAACGCATAGTAAAGAGAGTCATTATAATTTCAAGTATCAAAACGAAGAGTTGATCAAAAAACATTGAAAATGCAATTTTTATCGCTTAAATATAGTTTTTAATTCCCATGCTGTGTTTTTTTCATAAAATTTTTCGAATAGTAAAAATAGTTTTAGGTGAAACGGCACAAATGGTTGAAACTTTTTTTTTTGGGGTTACGTCAAATTGTGACTTGAATTTCGACTAATATTTTGTGTGATCTTTGTCTAATTTTTAGCAATTATTTGTAAATAGAAGCATTATTGAGTGGATATGACTGTCAATGGTATTCGATATTTGGAAAACCTTTAAATAAATTATCTGATTGATACAAAGCATACTTTATGTTAATTACGTCTTTTATGTTAATCAATAAAATTACTTACTTACTTACTTGCTACACATACAGTCACGAACCGGGATTGTTGAGCCACTTGCCACTGTTCACAATTTAGACTTGTAATCAATGACCGATGTGACTGACAGATGCTATCTATTGGATTAGTATTACACGACCAAGTTACAAACATAGGTAAGTGGCTCAGCAGTCCCTGTTCGCGGATGGTACATATAATTCAGCCACTATAGATTCTACTCTATTCTAGAATTTGCTAAACGTGGCACTGGATTTTTGAATTCATGTGCTCTGCCTACCCCTCATGGGAATACAGGCGTGAGTATATGTATGTATAGATTCTACCTATTCGCGATTCTGCGCAATTTTTAAAAAGTTAGGCAGAGTACATGAAACGTTGCATAGGCAAAACCATGACTATTTTACGTTCCGTGGCCACTTCGAACAATTTTTTACGCGTTAAATTAAAAGTTGCCAGCCTGTCGCCAGAAATATGCCTAAATCTATTTCCTTAGTCGCCTCTTACGACGGAAGAAATGGAGAGGTGTTATTCTAAACCCGACACCAACTAAAAATATGCTAGAAGTGGCCACAAAACGTGAAATGGTCATGGTTTTGTCTATGTAGCGTTTCTTGTGCTCTGCCTACCCCGTTTGGGAATACAGGCGTGGTGTTTTTATGTATGTATGTCAATACAAGTGTAAATCGCAAATATGTCATATCTACTTAATATGTGATCTTTGTAATTTTACGAAAATATCTATTCGTTGTTATTGTGTGTAACCAAAAAGACCAAATGTCCTTTTAAAAATATTAATCAGACCCAAAAGTGAATATCAAATGTATTATTTAAGATTCTATGTCCTTTCTGTATGACAATTGTCTTTTTTTATCTTCTAAGGTTATTGAAAATTTATTTTGTCTGTTATAGCTCTATGAATGTCTCCGCAGATGATTTTTCTTCGCAAAAAATTGTATATTTTGTATTTATACATGTCTAATGTAATGTTATATTAATTTTAAATATGTCAAAATTAATCTGGTCTATGTTAGTTCCTTTTTTACTGTAAAAAAAAAACTTTATTCGTTGTGTTTGATATTACCGCATGTATTTGTATTTTGCTCTATATTTTATTCTACTAAGGAATGTGATCCTAAAACGTAAGAATTTAAATAAGTATTATAAATGATGTAAAAAAAATACTGAATTTGGAGAAGTACGCAGTACAAAAGTTTTTCTGAATATTACTAAACTTTTAAAAAAAATATTTGTATGCGTGTGTGTAGGTTAAAAACAGACCTTTTATTCCCTATAATACAAAGACTAGTAAAATTATAATGATATTTTTTAAAAAATCACTTAAATTATATCTGAGAAAGGCGAAGTCGGTTGTCCTTTACGACAACTATCTATCAATAAGTTTTCTGATAAAAACAGATACAATAAAAATGCGAATAGTCCACCAAAATAAAAAGGGTTATAACTAAATAAAAGTTCAGTGTCCTGTGAGAAGGACAATCTACACACAGACATACAAGCCTCTAAAAGCACGCATATCTCTAATAAGGCACCGGTACTTTTAAACGCTAGTCCTAAATTGTAAGTCCAGTGCCTTGATGCTAATAAAAAAAAGTAAAAAATCCTCAACAAAAAAAATACTTTGGCTACTTGAGTGTTTGGAATCGAGATGCCCGAAAGTGGTTTTGGATAATATGAAAACTGAAGATTCATTTCACAGTTTTGTTTCTAATTTAATTAAGAAAATAAAAAGCTACGCTTGGCGAAATTTCTGATATCTGTCAATATCGCTCCCAATTAAATGAGCTAACACACAGCGCAGATAACTTACATTTTACCGTCAAGTATCTGTTGGGACCGACAGATGATGGAAAGATGGCTTTTATACGCAGATAAAATATTATCGTATCTGTTTAGTCTGTGACACGTAACGTATACCTCAATGGAATAAGGTATCTGCCTCCAAAGAGAATAGGTAGATCAACCAATGCACATTGTTCAAGTAATTTTGTGTATTTTTCTCCCATTAGTCGTTTTTTACGGTTTCTCGTATCTTGTCACTTCAATCAAAATGTTATTGAAATTGGAATACACAGAAATCTTAAATTTCATCGGAATAAAAGTTAGGGGCCGTTTTATAAAAACAGTCTTCCTTTTTTTAAGTTTTATGAAAGAGATAAAAAAGTTTCGGAATGATTTATTAACCATGGTTTCCAATTGTGCTCTTAATTCTGAGTAAGACAAGTTTTTTTTGGAAAAATTGAATAGAAAAAAAGAAAATGTACAACTTTTTTTATAAAACGGCCCTATAGAAAAAAGCGAAATTAATCCATTACTATAAAAAAATATCATGTACGGTCCTTTTTGTTTATCTGTTCTGTACAATAAAGATACATACATACATGTCTTGTTAATATTTTACAGCAAAAGACAAGGATTGTCACTTTCATACGTCCAACATTTATGTCAAGAATTTCAAATTGAATCAACATTCCCTTCATTTGTTAACAATATTTGCATGCATTTAGTTAACAATCCAGCAAAATCCAAGCCGATGTGGAACTTTTCAACAATAACTGTCAAAGATTTTTTGACTTTTACTACGTTGTAATGGTGCGAAATGTATGAAACAGAACTTAAGCGCACAAAAGTGTTAAGTATAGTCAAAGTAACGAAAATATTAATGTGATGAGTCAATGTTTTGTCATATGGGTCATTTTATAAAACTGAAATTGGTTTTTCATACTCAGATACAAATAAAAAAATCTATCGTTGTAAATTTTTCTCACGATTCTGAGTATGAAAAACAATTTGAAATGATTTTTTTATAAAATGACCCAGATATACGCTTAACTCGATCACACATCGGTCGGCTTATGCCTGTACAGTGTTACTAGTATCCTGTGTTTTCGTATAAAAATATTAATTCGCTGTCAATGTTGCTTTCATTTAGACGACTTGTGTTTTACTTTAACATGAGCTACACTAGAGGGCGCTGTACGAAATATGTGAGTTTTATAGGGTGGCCGGAAATCGAGCAATAATTCTCAACACTTTTTTATCAGATTCTTTAAGAAATGTGTATGTAATAGTCTAGTGTGTACCTATATATAAGACACTAGCTGTGCCCGCGACTCCGACCGCGTGGAATAGTGACTAATTTCCCCCGTTTTCCCCCGCATTTTTCAATGTTTCTTCGCTCCTATTAGTCGCAGCGTGATGTTATATAGCCTAAAGCCTTCCTCGATAAATGGTCTATCCAACACAAAAATATTTTTTCAATTCGGACCAGTAGTTCCTGAGATTAGCGCGTTCAAACAAACAAACAAACAAACTCTTCAGCTTTATTATATTATTCTTCTTCTTCTTCTCTGTCGTTTCACTCTTGGCAGAGTGGTCGTGGTCACGTAGAGACGTCAGTTGTGCTCTCATTATATTATTAGTGTTGATTAAATCGGCCCAGTACTTTTTGAGCCTATTCACTACAAACATACAAAAATACAACAATCTTTCCTCTTTATAATATTAGTGTAGATATACCGTATGACACACTTTGTACCAATTTCTTAAGACATCTGATAAAAACAGTGTTGAGAATAATAACAGTGGTTCAAACACACGAATATTCACTCATCCAATATATCGGTGAGCCCTTCTAGTGCAAAGTGGTATATTTTCTACCACTTTCTATCACTTATCTAGGAGCCAAACCGTGGATATATGAAATATTACATAGACATTGGTAAAAATAATGGCTCATTTTCTGTTTAGTGTATTTGAGTCGTGTTTATTTAAAAAATTGACTGTATTGGCAAGTAAGTACTTAGGTTTTGTGATATAATTATTGTATAGTCGTTTGTATCCGTAGTTAGCTATTGAAAAATTATTGAATAAATATTATTTAAAAATAAATTGTTTATTTATTTCTGACTATTTCGTCGCTGTTGTGAAAGAACGGTTTCCAAAAAAACGCATTTTTTTGCTAAATAATACTTTTTTTTTATTAATTTTAGTAAAATGTATTAAATTATGCAAATTATTTTTGGAAAACGTTCAAATAGGTCATATCACTGGTCTGTTTGACATTTTATAAGGGTTTCAGGTTAAAAAATAATACAAAAGTATATTTTGAAAGTACCTCCATTTTATTTTAATTATAATATCCTAATTTAAACAATTAGAAAATGTATATATCGAATACGTATAACGTATAATCAATAACTCTAATTATTGCGAATTATTATAAAATTATAATAATAAAGAAACCGATTGTATTAGACAGTCGACCGTTTCGTAATTTGAAACATTCGAAAAAAATAACCAAAAAAATTGAATATAAAAACCGAATTCTCTTTCCGAAACGGTCAAAAATCTAATTGTTATTCTTATGCATAAAAGGTGCATTAAAAGGCAGTTTTATTACTAGAAAAAAAATAAAAAATGCATAAATAAAAAACATAAAAATACGCGCTCGAAGCGTGGAATCAACAAAAATACAAAAATAATCGTAATTTTACACCGATATTCCTTCGCCACAAAACATTGGTAGGCGAGCGTCGCAGAATCTTTAAGAAGTATGGCCTAAAATAACCTACATATGTACAGGTGATTTTATAAGCGACGGTACCTTTTGTACTTCCTATGGCACACCAGTTTTGACGACAACGACATGACATTGATCAATCCTTTGAAACAAAGCTACATATTTTTCCACTTTGTTCTTACCTATCGCCCAATGTCCTATATAAAGGACAAATTGTCATAAATTTGAATTTTACGCTACACTAAATCAAATTTGTTCGATCAACGTTTTGACTATTCAAAATTACTCAAAAATAGTTGAAATTCACTTTGACATTTTGTGCTATATTTAGGACACTGAGTCCCAGAAGTTGGACGGAAATTTGAACACCTTTAGGTTAATAAACGCTACAACTTAAGAGTCGATATGTTTGAACGAAAGATTCTATTCTTTTTTTATTTTTTACGTATTAAAGAAGGTACTGTGGACTCAATAGTAAATGTTAATAATAAATATTCATGACTTTTGTTTTATCATAAACAATTAAAATAGATTTAGCTAACAAAACCATAACATTCAGTGGAATCGTGACTGATGTCGGAACAAACGTCGATTGAAATTCACCAGAATCGGTTAAAAATCTATCGAAATATTCTACTGGCTGGATAAATCAACAACTGTGACAATTATTTTACGCTCAAGAGACGCGCCACATACGTTACCATGGCAACTAGTGACATAAATCAGCATAGAAAAAAAACACTAAATAATGCTACCCAGTCCCGCAAACCATTAGTGGCTTGTCACTTATAAACGTCATTGTCACAGAAACAGAGCCAATAACTATAGAGAAAAAAGTCACTAGCGTTACGCGCGATCTTGGGGCGGCCAATAAGAGCACAGCGATCGCCGCGATTTGGCAGAATCTCCGAACAACCAAAATGAATAGAACTCTAGCGGATAACTCGTAAATTAGACTGTAATATACTTCAATTCAGCCACGATTCCATTCGTATCATGCCGTCGTCGCCCTGAACAATTTACTTCTTCCCTTCAAGACACTTGCAAGCTGCGTTGTGCTTATGCGCTCCTACTAACTCAGAGAAAGAGGGGTTGAAAGTCACCCCAGGTGCCACAAACTGAGGGTTGGTCGCACTTCCTGACGTCTCATAAGTTATCAGCTGGGGTTTAGTCGTATACGTCACCAGTTTAGGCTTGGTAGTGTACGTGAAGATCTCAGGTTTTGTCGTGAAGGTTACAATCTTAGGTTCTGATTGGAAGACCTTTTTCTCAGAGTATGATGCGCTGAAGCTATTAGTGATTGGGGCAGAGATTTCCGCGTTGAACTTCGAGTTGGCTTCTGATGAGGAAGCTTCGCTGAATTTGGAGGAGAATTGGTTGAATTGGTTGAAGCCGACCTTGCCGCCGATTCCGTTGAAACCAGCTTGGAATCCACCTGAAAAAAGTTTTTTTTTAGTCTTTATTCATACATAAACTAGTAAATACTGCGTATCTACCCTAGAGATGTATAGGAAATATGCAGTATTTACTAGTGCTAGTTACGCAGTATTGCACTATCCCCGACGCTAGATATATATCTTGTGGGCGAAGTGGGCGCGAAATAATCGCGAACAGTGTCATCTATGACGTCACTCGCTCGCGACGACCACAGGCCTTAGGTTTAACAATACCCTAAGGCCCATGGTCCTAGGTATAGGACTAATGTCAAAATAAGCTTGAATTTTACATGAATGACACTAAGCATCAAATTCAAACGATCAAAATTTGGTGCTGGGTCTTAGGAGGACATAATGTTAAAAACGCACTTAAAAATGGTTACCTTTAACACCACCACTTGATCCTCCCTTCACACCGCTACTGTATCGCTGCTGGGACGACGAGGACACGCCGAACTGAGCGAAGCGAGCGCTCTCCAGTAGTCCGATAGCCCATTCGTACCATTCCAAGTCGAATTTGTAGAATGCAGCTAACTGATCACCGGGCTGACAACCTGAAAGGGATAGGGAAAACTAATTTAGATAATGTAAAGTTAATGTAAATAGTGACTATGTATTTCTATTGCCTCTATCAATAACAAACAAAAATTAAGGAGGGCGCCCATATAACAATTGCATTTTTTTGGTGTTTTTGGGTCGATATTGATATTTAAACTTAAAGGTAGAAACTTGAAATCTTCACAGAATATTTGGTTGCATATTCAATTTAAAAGTTTGTAATTAAATTAAATTAGGTATTTACGAAAACCCCATACAAAAAAAACGAGTTTTTTTGAAATTTTTGGTGCTGAAACCTTCGAGTGGGAGTCCGACTCGCACTTGACCGGTTTTCCTCTACGCTTGAATATAAAGTTAGTACCTTAATACAAAGTCGAACGGCCCAAGGAGACAGTGCCGATTCGATTTCAACCGTGATTGTATAACGAAATTCGCTCAGCTAATCTCATTCAACGTAAGGTACAGTCACGAACCGGGATTGTTGAGCCACTTGCCACTGTTCGCAGTTTAGACGTGTAATCAATGACCGATGTGACCGACTAGATGTCAGCTATTGGATTAGTATTACACGACCAAGTTACAAACATAGGTAAGTTGTTCAACAATCCCTGTTCGCGATGGTACACGGCCCTGTGCTTGACACTGACCCAAAACTTGGCAATACTTGGTACTTCTACCTTACCTGGTCTTTTAGACCCTGCACTAACCTGAGTCCCAGGAGTAGACACCACGGAGGGTCCAGTGTCCATCACCGGTGGTGCAGGCCAGCGCGCTGCCGGTATCAACCTAAATAAGACAAGATATAAGTCATAATTGTAATAGGCTTATATCGTAAGTATCAGTATTTCCGCTTTTCAACAAATTTGTTTACATTTTAAATAACCCACATTAGTTAAAATTAAAAGAGCCCCCGACGAGCCCCAACTCGATGGGTTTACTGAAGGTGTAACATTCTTATCACTCCTAACAAACGACATGATGACCTTGAAGACCTGAACCGATTTCCATCAAACATAGCTAAGAACACTGTCGACTGATATAACTTTCAAACAAAAAAAACCGCATTAAAATCGGGTCATCCGTTTGGGAGCTACGATGCCACACACAAGACACGTCAAACTTATAACAACACCCTGTCGTTTTTGCGTCGGGGGTTAAAAAAGAAAAAAAAATGAAATCCGTGAAAGAAGAGAGAGAGTACGGAAATCGAGATTGAATCGTCTGTCACCGTTTATTTTAAGATACAAATGTCAACGGACATAAATTTGAAATTATTTCTGGAATCGAAAGGTGAAATTGGAAATTTAATGCGTAACACGTATTATTTGATAGTTTACTTAAAAATATGTGAGGATTTGACCGTTAAAAATTCTCATCTTAAAATATTACTCAAAGTTTTCTCAATAGATGGCGCCACTTACTCTGCAAATATTATTGATAGGGTTGGTCGGCTGGCCGCATGCGCAACTCTCTTGATCATACTGCTCTAACAAGTGGGGGTAATCCTGGGACAGCTTGGCTTGGCACTCTCCAGGGTTGATGAGAGAGATGTTCAGGCTGTGCATGATCGCTCCCGCGAGGTGGGCTGTAACAATAAATAATTATAATAAATACAAATGGTTACATTGTATCCATGTTTGTATATGTATGTAGTGCGGGATAGAATAACACTTCTCCATGTTTTCTGTGGATGTCGCAAGAGGCAACTAAGGAAATAAGGTAAAGGTATATTTTAGGCGACAGGCTGGTAACCTGTCACTATTCTACCTCTTCCATCTTTGCAAGCCTAAAGCTTTGCTAGAAGTGGCTGCGAAGCGTGATATGGTCATAATCATGGTTTTGTCGATGTCACGTTACGTGTGCTCTGCCTACCTCATTAGGCGTGATTGTATGTATGTGTTTTGGGTCGATATAAATAATAGTAACAGGTAGGTAGACACTTGAAATACTCGCAGAATATTTAGTTGAATATCTACTTTAAAAGTAAACGATCATATTAGAATAAAATAAGGAGGGCTCCCACACAAAAAACGTGTTTTTTTTTTGCAGTTTTTTGTACGGAACTTTCCGAGCGCGAGAGGAGGACCAGAGCGTCTAGTGTATTCAAAACGATGATGAATTCGATTACGATTTCATTTGCGAGTTATCGCGGAATTGTATGGAGACGTGTCGACCGCGGCATTTGTGCAAACGTTCGGCTGGCGGCGCTGTCTCAGTTTCCATACAATTTTGCGATAACTCGCAAACGAATACATTAACGACTGCATGATCGTTTTCATTATAATAGGCGGTCTGAATTATTTTCAAATTGACAGGTGCTTGATAGAGATAGGGAAGGGTTGCTGAAGAAGGAGAAGGCCTTTGCCCAGGAAAGCATCACGAAATGACTATGAAAAAAACTAAACTGGGAACCACTGCATCATCTCAAGGGCATGTTGGTGGAAACATCTATCGTTTCGTAATATTTAACGTTATATAACTAAAATAAATAATTAATATTTGTTAATTCCAATGCCGTATGTTATTGATTCATTATTCCACGTAATTTATGTGTGATGATAACATTTTTGTGACCTTTCAACAGTCGTTGTTACACCGCTTTTAGGATCCGGTTAGGACATTAATTTTAAGTTTAACAGTTAACTTGCGATTAGCGAATGTTTCGATAATCAGGATTTTTATTAACATTCTGGAAACTGTACATTGTAGGTCAATGGCCAATGGCTGCACATTAAACATAACAGTCTTGAAAAAGGACGATAATACAGCGCTTAAAAGTTTCGCGTGACGTTACTATTATGGTCCAACTTTAACCTAAGCGTGATGTCATAAGCCCCCACTCCGGAAGTTTGATGATTATGCCGTTTTAGTTTAGTTATACATACATACATATTCTCACGCCTGTATTCCCATGAGGGGTAGGCAGAGCACATGAATTCAAAAATCCAGTGCCACGTTTAGCAATTTCAGGGTAACCAGATGGTTAAACGTGACATGCAGTGACAGGTTGCTAGCCCATCGCCCACAATACACTAACCCTTTCCCAGAGTCGATTCTTACGACACCCACGGGAAGAAAGGGGGAGGTGCTATTCTAACCCGGCACCACACGGGTATTTTATCGTTTACGTGCAAGCAATTGAAAATGATCAAGATCACACGTGCAAATTTTGATCAGCTCGTATAATAAAGGGCAGTGTATCATATTATGTGCCGTATTCACGAGTCGTTGGTATGTACATACGTCGTCATGAAGCACATGTGATGCGAAACGTGCTAGTATTGTAGATGTTTGTGCGTTACGCTCCGGTGTAAAAGCGGCTGACCTTGCCATCTTTATATTTGCTAACGAATTGATTAATGCCAAATGTCAAAGGCGAGATGTGTACTTGAGTGACGTCACGTTTTCGCATATAAAGGATGGAAGCCACGTTTTCGTTTCAAGTTTCCATTGAAACTTACATACATACAATCACGCACGTGTTCCCAAATGAGGGAGGAACGTGAAACATACAAAATTATGACTACTTCATGCTTCGCAGTCACATCTGGCATAATTTAGGTTTGATGTAAGAGATAGAATAGTGACAGGTTGCTAGCCTGTCGCTTAAAACATATCTAAAACCTATTTCCTTAGTCGCATCTTACGACATCCACAGAAGAAATGGAGAGGTGCTATTCTATCCCGACACGTGGAATTAAACCACCGATAAAGTAGCCTCTCGTTTTATTTCAAGAGTATATTTTCCTCCTTTTTATTAAGAATATATTGGCCCGTGTGGTGCCGGGTTAGAATAGCACCTCCCCCTTTCTTCCCGTGGGTGTCGTAAGAGTCGACTCTGGGAAAGGGTTAGTGTATTGTGGGCGATGGGCTAGGAACCTGTCACTGCGATATCACGTTTAGCCATCTGGTTGCCCTGGAATTGCTAGACGTGGCACTGGATTCTTGAATTCATGTGCTCTGCCTACCCCTCTTGGGAATACAGGCGTGATAATATGTACATATGTGTATGTGTATGTATATTTTCCTCAACAGAGCACAGAAAAGAGGGTAAGATTTTGCGCAACGCAATATTTACTGCGAAATCCTTTACATCCTAAATGTCAATTTGGTGGATTTCTATGCTAATCGGACTTTTCAACAGAGGTCGCAGGGGTCGCCTCTTAATGATTATTAGACGCAATGAATTTAAATGAATCTGGATACTGGTTGGTCACATGTTTTTAACTATATTTGGTTTCGAACGTCATATTGTATCTAAGAGATGTAGCCACTTTTGGCACAGTGCGTTAGATTCGGGGTATCACAGAAGAGATAGCACACATACCAATTTTATAGCTTTCTACATTGAAAACTTCCACCCCTCACTTTAGGGAAATGGGGGGTTTTGAAGAGACAAAAAGTAGCCTATGTCACTCTCCTTGCCCAAAACTATCTCTACCTAAAAAATCATGTCAATCCATCGCTCCGTTTAGCCGTGAAAGACGGACAAACAAACAAACAAATACACTTTCACATTTATATATTGGTACTGATGTATGAGGTGTCAACCTCTTCATTGCTTTATTGCAGGAGGAGGGCACGCCCCCCTCGGGGGGCGTAGAGCAATCTCAAGGGGGGCGCGAGACGTTTGTGTTTTCAATAGAAAAAAAAATTCAATGTACACAAAATCAAATGTCGTTAAAATAATGCTAGTTTTATTGTAAACACTGAAAAAAATATGGCGGGGGGGCATGAAAATATTATTTGTGATCCGGTATATTGTGGATGGGTGCAGTGGGAGGGGAAGACCTAGGTCCGTCTAGACGGACGTTCCGTGACCAAATCGCGGACGTTTTAGAAACAGGTCAGGTCAAGAGTACCCGACACCGACGAGCATGTATGAGGAGATTAATGAATGTGGATGAAGTGGAGGTATGCCAGGATCGTAGCGAGTGGAACACAGTAGGCTGCCTACCCCTGTGGGAAAGAGGCGTCGTTATGTATGTATGTATGTAGGTAATAGCCGTGATAGCCCAGCGGTTCGAACTGTGGCCTCTCAAGCAGAGGGTCGTGGGTTCAAACCCCGGGCTCGCACCTCTGAATTTTTCGGAATTTATGTGCGATATCAAATTTGATATTTATCACGAGCTATTCGGTGAAGGAAAACATCGTGAGGAAACCTACACACAGCGACGAAGTAATTCAACGTTGTGTGTGAAGTTCCCAATCCGCACTGGGCCCGCGTGGGAACTATCGCCCAAGCCCTCTCAAACTGAGAGGAGGCCTGTGCCCTGCAGTGGGACGTATATGTATAGGCTGATGATGATGAATGTATGTATGTATGTATGTATGTATTCATATCCGCCTGCCTGTTTACCGCCCAAGAGCCTCGCATACCACGCTGTGCTAATCAACACTACATATTTAACCGTTTAAAGGCCACGCCACAATGCAATATTGACATGAAGTGTACGTTGCATAACAGAGGCATAAAACAAGCTAACTGTACTTTTTGCTACTGTACCTTCAATACATATATACGCATGTATTCCCAATGGGGTAGGCAAAGTACACGAGGCGCTACATAGGCAAAACCATGACTATTTCTAGTATCATGGCTACATCTAGCATGTTTTATAGGTTTTGAGTTGGCAGTTTCAAAAGTGACAGGGTCCTAGCCTGTCGCCTAAAATATACCCCAACCTGGTTCTTTTTATGGTATTCTTTATTCTACAATTTATTGTAAAGGATATCCTTCCCACAAAGACAAAACGGCCAAGTGCGAGTCGGACTCGCGCACGAAGGGTTCCGTACCAACTAGGTAAATGAAAGGTAAGTTGCGGGTTACGATTAATAAAATAACTACTAATTAAATCTCATTCAAACCCATTTTTGGTGGAAGTTTGTCTTGTAATGTATCATATAATTAAGTTTTATCATTCTCATATTTCAAAAGTTAAAAATGGGACATATTTTACCACTTTTGAAGTATCTTTCGCTCAAACTATTCATAAAAAAACATATTAGTAAACTCGATATCATTTTTGAAGACCTATCCAGACATAGGTGTATAGATAGATGAAAAAACTCTTAAAATATTATTTATGTTCTACATTTTCGCGTGAAAATCTAATGAAAATATATATCTACTTATCAAGTTTGAAACCTCTTTTAAGTAGGTACTTTTGGAAAAAATTAATTTGGAATGAAAAAAGGGACGAATAAGGGTGGTTCTTTGCCATTTCGCGACAGAACCCTACACATTACGCAAGCTTCAAAACGGAACGTTCGCTGCGCAAGCGATCTTCGACTGTCATCTCTCCGGTGTGACCCCACAGTCGCGTGCGCAGAAACTTGGCATGAAAGCGAAACATCGAACGAAAGCGGCCATTTTGAGGCCAATGTCACGACGGAGCGTCGGCAGAATAAACTAAAAAAGTTTTTTTATTAATAAGTATATTTCTGTAATTTTCTTCAATAAATTATTAACAGCTAAAAAAAAATAAAAAAAAAGATTGTAACGGGTGGTGTCGGGTTTAAGATGATGTCTCCATTTTTTCCGTGGAGAAGAGGCGACTAAAGTTAAGGTATAGTTTAGGCGACAGGCTAACAACCTGTCATTATAATTACCGCCAACTCAAAACGTAAAACAATATGCTAGAAGTTGCTATACTACGAAAAGTGAAATAGTATCGTATGACTCTTTATTGCAGATAAAACAATTGCATAAAAAATGTTATAGGATAAGGTGGCGTCCATAAATTACGTTAGGTGCTCACGTGAGATTTTTCAAAATGTTATTTCAAAAAGAAAAAATAAAATGAAGACGTAACTTTAAAAAAAACTAAAATTTTTCTTCGTTCGGAGGATACACTCATGAAGTGTCAAATGTAAAGCGCCATCCACATACTCACTTCGCTTTTAAGACCTTAGGCATCTGGATGAAATAGACCAAAATAGTAGTTTTTTTGTTTGTTTGAAACAAGAAAAAAATTGCGTGATATTTGCCGTGACCCCCCCTCCCCCCAACGAGAGATTAGATGAGATTTGACTCGACCCCCTCCCCCCCTAAAACACCTCACGTAATTTATGGACGCCCCCTAACAGCTTCATGTATAAAGGCGAACTTATCCTCGAGGGGATATCTGCCAGTTAATCTTCGGACGATTGACAGGATGAAGTGAAACGAGTAGACATACAAAAAAGAAAGGTTAAGGAGATAAAATCTAAAACTACCTGAGCTAAACAAATTTGTACATGTACATAATTATTCTCACGCCTGTATTCCCAAGAGGGGTAGGCAGAGCACATGAATTCAAAATCCAGTGCCATGTTTAGCAATTTCAGGGTAACCAGATGGTTAAACGTGATATTGCAGTGACAGGTTGCTAGCCCATCGCCCGCAATACACTAACCCTTTCCCAGAGTCGACTCTTACGACACCCACGGGAAGAAAAGGGGAGGTGCTATTCTAACCCGGCACCACACGGGGTACAAATTTGTAGTATGTATGTAATAGTCATGGTTTTGTCTATGTATGTATGGTATGTGGTTTTCGATCTTTTAAGATAGTCAAGTTATTCCTTCTAGACATCATTAACAAACGTAGCTTTATATGTATGTATGGAACGCTAACAAATCACAAATCGTCAAACGTACGACGGAATTACCATACAAACGTCGCATACATTAACTTGGTATAATACATACATACATTAACTTGGTATAATGCTTTGAAAAAATGCGATTTTCCTTGATACCACTTTATGATAATCTGCCAATTCAAGGTTTAGTGACATAATAATGATGACACCTATTTTTCTATAAGTTGGCATAGAATATGACATCTGAGGGATACGCTTGTGTTCTCAAATGGGGTAGGCAGAGCACACGAAAAATTACTAAAACTTATGGTACAACTAGCTTTCCGCCCGCGGCTTCGCCCGCGTGGAACTCGGTTATATTGCGGTATAAAGCGCAACTATAAGAAAACTTCTCGTTTCAAACGACACACAGCGCCATCGATCTATCATCGATCGATATCGATCTATCAAGCAAACTATATTTTTGTTTTCCCTCGGGAACATCAATTTTCCGGGATAAAAAGTAGCCTATTATTTAATCCGGACTTTTATCTTAACGTCTGCAAAATTTCAAAGCAATCGGTTCAGTAATTACGGCGTAAAAGCGGAACAAACAAACAAACAAACTCACTTTCTGACTTATAATATCAGTAAGGATTCTAGATTTAGTCATATGTAGGTCCACCTCTCCGTTTCTTCCGTTTAGGGAATTCACACGTGTGTTCCCAAATGGGGTAGGCAGAGCACACGAAACACGACATAGACAAAACTCATTATTTCACGCTTCGCAGCCACTTCTAGCACGTTTTTGTAGGTTTTCAGTTCGCAGGTATAATAGTGACAGGTTGCTAGCCTGTCGCCTAAAATATACCTTAGCCTATATCCCGTCGCCTCTTACGACATCCACGGAAGAAACGGAAAGGTGTTATTCAAAATTCCACCACACGGCACACGTACGTATTTTATATGCTGTTAAAATCTTGACTGAATAAGCAAGTATCTTTAAAATATGCCGCCATGTTGACCGTACAACCAGTTTTGTGTGTACACTATATTATGTTATATGTCGTATGCTCTTGCCCAATATATGCCATCTTCTCGATAATACAGGTAGTATAAGGAATGCCGTGTCCAACATAAGGTCAAACGGTCTTATATATAGGCCGTAAGAGATATATAATGTTTCGTTTACTTGAGTAACCGGCTTTAAGCCTTTGTCATTTTCGTTCATTTCGAAGTCATACGTTTGAGCCTGTGTTCCCAAATAGGGTAGGCAGAGCACACGAACCGTTACATGGACAAATCTAGGGGTATTTTACGTTTCGTATCCACTTCTGGAATATCTTTAGGTTTAAAATTCAGAAGTACTATCTAGAGTGACAATGTGCTAGCCTAAATCTGCCACTATTATAACCGCCAACTCAAAACCTAGAAAGTATGCTAGAAGTGGCAATACGAAACATGAAATCATCATGTTTTTATCTATGATGCGTTTCGTGTGCTCTGTCTACTCCATTTGGAGATACAGGCGTGATGTGTGTATGTATGGAATCGGTAGAATAGAGACAGGTTGCTAGCCCATCGACTAAATCTTTATGCTAAGCGTCCACTTGTCGGTATCGTACGCATCGGACGTATCGCACGCAACGGATTTTAGTATTCTTTGTATAGAAACTCATACAAGTGCTTCCACCTGTCCGCATCGTACGCATCGCATTTCGCCATATATCTGACAGAATGCGATGCGTCCGATGCGTGCGATGCGGACCTGTGGACGCCTACCATTAGTCTCCTCTTACGACATCCAGGGAAGAAATGGAGATGTGTCATTCTGTCCTGACACCACACGAGTGTCATCATAGTTCTATGTTACCAAATCGTTATAAATTGCATATCTTTCGTCATTAACTGTTCACACTTTAACCCGATTTAATGATGCATGATACATGATACATTGCTTGTTAAGATAACAAATTAACTCAACAGGGGGCCTGGTGATGCAAGTATATAGAACACTAGTTCTTGCCCGTGGCTTCGTTTGCGTATCGTAACGCAAGTAGAACCATCTCTCCATTTCTTCCTTGGATGTCGCTTGTGGCAACTAGGAAAGGCTTAGGTATGCTTTAGTTCTTCTGTGGATATCGCTAGCGGCGAAGGTTTAGATATGCTTTGGGCAACATGGCAGCTTGTCACTGTTAAACATCTCATCTACCTAACCTAAAATTGGGCAAGAAGTGTCTGCGAAATGGGAGGTAGTCATGGTTTTTAATGTGTAACGTGTGATCTGCCTACCCCATTTGGGCAGTACATACACTTGATTGACTTTTCTACCTTTTTCTTTTTAGGGTTCCGTACCCAAAGGGTAAAAACGGGACCCTATTACTGAGACTTCGCTGTCTGTCTGTCTGTCTGTCTG
>BHDV01035675.1:91346-117497 GCA_005406045.1 Adoxophyes honmai
CAAAAATTCTGATTTTTTGCAGTTTTTGGTACGGAACCCTTCGTGCGCGAGTCCGACTCGCACTTGGCCGGTTTATTTTTATTTAGTGAAAAAAGATAGGAAACAACTTACCTTGCAACACTTGCTTGCCCCATCCAGTGACAATGCATTCTCCGGCACCATTGTAGAAAGCGTCTAGGGTATCACTCGCTCCCGGCAAGCAAATCGGATAGATATTCTTAGCAAGTCTCAGATTCTCTGTGAGAACTAAGATAGCGGCGTCGAAGTGCAGGCTTCCCCGCTTGTAGAAGGGATGGCGGAGGATGTTCTTCACTTGCACGATCTGGAAGGGTAGGGGTTCGTCGTCGATGCCAAGTTTCCATTCTCCGCCCTTTATGAGAACGTTCTTCGCTTGGAGTCTGAAGAAGAAAGAGAGGATTAAGATGTTTATTTGGTACATGAGTTACAGTGAAATTGGGGTGGTCTCTTGTACTATATTATAGAGTAGGTATCGAATTATATGTATTGCAGTCTATTGTATTGTTTGTTACAGAAGAATAATGTGGATTTAAAAAGACTATATTTATAAGGATTTGTTAGCTGAAGCTGTAGTGGTAAAGTAATCAAAAATATACAAGAAAACATGAATTTTCTTGCGATTTTCTTTCATAAATGTTTTTAAAAAGCCATAAAGTAAAATAAAGTTGTGCTTATAAATGTAATTTTAAGAACTTCTTTCACGTATAAATAAATCTGTATAGTAAATCTTCTTTCATTTTATCCATCTGTTTGACCAAACCAACTTAGCATACTTTTTTCTATCCTAGCCACTATCTACTTTCACCCCAGCTCCCTTATCACGCTATTCCTTGTTCTCTCTTTTTCTTAACCCTCTTATTTTTACTGCATTTATTCTACCTTTCTTCTTCATTTGCCATACCCAACTTTCGCTACCGAGTTTAACAAATCAACGAACTCTGCCCTATTCAACTTAGGTATAGCTTACGTAAAACCTAACATTGGCCTAAAATCTAGACCTTGACCACCCAATACCTAGTTCTATTATCTAGAGGCTCCTAATTATACATTGTCTGCAAATTTGTCACTTAGAGGAATTCCGTTAACCGCATGACGAAACGTATGACCCAGACGTGTAGAAATTTATCTTCGGCATTGTGACCGGTTGAAAGAATGTGGGTGTCTGTCTACTAGTCAAAACAGTAGGTAACGGCCCCAGTTATAGACGGTTTAAGTTGACAAGCACTAGTAATGGACACTTCATTCATAATTTAAAGATCGTATGTTGTGAATTGAGTGTTGTAAAATAAAAGACTGTTCCTTAGTTGGTGGTAAATAAGAGGCATTGTTCATTTGCGTGGCGATGGCCGGCTGTGTGCTCGGTATGTTGAGATTTTGCGAGATGATGCATGATAGAGAATCTAGTATTTTTAAGTGATGTAATCTTTGTATTTAGTAAATAATTTTTGTATTGCTCGGTGTATTGGTTCAACACTGTAATGCCGTGTAATTGTATTTGTTAAATAAATAAATAAATAATTACCAGTTCCTTGTAAATTACTGGTGACGTTACCTTACGAGGTAAAATCGACTGTCAAAATGTCTTTAAGCAAGTAAGTAGATTGTAACTCTTTTGCGCGTCTTTTGAGTCTACCAGCGCTTCAGAAAAACTGATGATTGCCAAGACCGTAAAAATATTTTAACCAGTGGTAAACACGTCTGAAAACCTCTGAAAAATATTTCTTGAAAATTTTCATTTTTTTTCAGAATTGATTTTGCAGAAAGCAAATGTTTTATCGCTTTTTAGGTCAATGCTCTGTCTTATGCCTACTTTTAGTAGCCGTTTTAGCCGGCGCGTCTGCACCCGCGATTGTTATTCCTTCTAATTGGGATGCTACGCAGTAGACTAAAAGCCGGGGTACAAAAGACAAGAAAATTTACAGATTTTTCATATTTTTTACATGAAAATTCCGAGGAAAAAATTAATACGTATACTCGACCATCGATTACCGCTCTGCTTTCAGAACAGGACATGATGGCACGAAAACCTGCGTCAGCGCGTTGCCTTGGCCCGTGGATCAGTGATACATGCTTTTACTTAAATATCCTTCCTCCACATTTAGTAGGTACACTATGATTGTTTTTATGTAAAATTTTACCATTTTTCTTTGTAATATTTTTTTTTGTAATTTAATTTTCTTTGTTTTGAAAAAAAAAAATGAGCCTAGGTATTTGCATAAATAAAGTTTTGAAATTTTTAATGTTGATTAAAGTATTTACGTTAAATTTCCGGCCACTGCACAACTTCACACTTTCTCTGTGGACTTCAGTCACACATAACTTCACATAATCTCTCTATTAGATTTTTTGGACTCACCCTTCAACGCAGGAGGCGGTAGTAACCACGACATCAGGTCTGGTGATGACACCTCCACAGAGGAGGCTCTTGTTCGTCTGCAGGAGCACCATGGCTTGCCAGGGGATCTCGGCGAAGTCTACTTCCTGTTCGTTGCGGTTTCCGAACGGTTTCTGGCCCTGAGAGAAAAAATAACTTGAAGCGGACCGCAGCAATTTCATTTAGGATTTATGAACGGTACTCGTGACCACGGTTGCTATAACGCGGCCAAAACGTCGAGTGGTATTTAAAACCAACCGTGATTAAGTTCCGCTTATACATGAATATGAGTGAGAATCACGAAAGTTTAAAGGATTTGTGAAAAGTTGTACTTAAATACATTTCGTTATTTTTGTCAATCAACGTTTCTGTAGCCACTTTTAGTATGATTTTAGGTTCGAACATTGATGAAAGGAATATAATGGTGACAGGGTAGCCTGACGCCTGAAGCAAGCCAAAACTAATTTCCTTACTTTTAAATTATGAATAATTTATATTCACGGAAGAAATGTAGATATAGATATTCTAAACACGACAAAATTATTCTACCTAATTACATCTTTGACTGTGAGGAAACCTGCACACAATCACGAAGAAATTCTATGTTGTGTGTTAAGTTCCCAATCCACACCGGGGCCGCGTTGGAACTTTAGCCCAAGCCCTTTCATACTGAGAGGCCTATGCTCAGCAGTGGAACGTAATAAGGCTGTATGACGGATGATGATAATGATAGAGTCACTTAAAATTATTACATTATCTTACGACATCTACGGAAGAAATGGAGAGGTGTTATTCTAAACCCGACACCATATTTTTAAACCCTACTCTCATGTAAATAACCCCTCTTTCTGGTGGCGGTCAGTTAAGAAGCAATCATCAGAATTTATAGTGTTTTCAAAATGGCCGCCAAGTTACGAAACTAACAATTAACATTCTTGATTGAGTTTATTGGCGCCATCAGACTGTTTAGTTTATGATGTATTAACATTTTTAGGGTTCCGCATTCAGAGACGAAATGGTTAAACCCGCAGCGTGATAAGTCCGTCTATCTGTCTATCACAGCAGATAAAGTCAGGAAAAAAATATTAGAACAAATTAGATATTAAATTAAAAATATCCTAAACTATACTTTAGACCTTTAGGTGCTTAAAAGATGGTAAACAATCTTGACATGTCTTTTTATTGAAATACACAGTCTAAAAATGAAAATCGTTACACTATACAACTCAATTATGAAAATAAATGATTTTTTCATACCTAAATTGTAAAATGTAAAGATTTTGATTTATAAAGTGTACGTTTAAATAAAAAGACACGTCAAGATTGTTTACCATCTTTTAAGTACCTAATGGTCTCTAGTATAAGTATACTCTGTTTTATAATGTGAATTTAAACGGTCAAATTCTGGCATAAACAGAACCTATAGAGTACTAATGTCATTGAATTTGTTCGAAGACGATTCCGCCAAAGCATGGCGGCGTTCGCTGTGCTCTTATTGGCCGGCCCAAGATCGCGCGTAACGCAGTGAGTTTTCCTCTATGGTTATTGGCTCTTTACAGTTTCTGTGACAGTTTGTAAGTTGAAATAAACTGACGGTTTGCGGAACTGGGTGGCCATCATTGTTTCTCTAGTTGGTCTATCCTCTATGCATTCTGGCATATTTTTAAAAGTATGATGACGTTAGAATTTAGAAATGGTGTTTATTCAACTAATTCGCAAGTGAAAATGAGAAAAAAGAAAGAAAGTTCCTGTGTGAATAACACTTCTCCATTTCTTCCGTGGATGTCGTAAGCGGCGACTTAGGAAATAGGTTAAGGTATATTTTAGGCGACAGGCTAGCAACCTGTCACTATTATACATGCCAACATAAAACCTAAAAAACGTGCTAGAAATAACCACGAAAAGTGAAATCAGGGAATACAGGCGTGATGTATTCACGATTCTATACACATTATTAGTAAATTGTATTGTATGGACTTACATTGAAGAGGCCGCACTGGCCGCCGGCGCCGTATTGTTGCAAGAACACTCTGTGCGTGGACTCGGAGTATTCGTTTTCAACGGAGTACCCTTGACCCTGTAAGTAAAATAATAAGTTAAAACATGTTTCAAAATATTTCTTTACGTTAAGTAATATTAAATTACGACAAAATATTAAATAACAAGAACTGACTAAATAATTAAAACTTAATTAAGTCAAAAACTTTTATTTTTTATTTTTTTAATGTGTTTTATTCAAAGGTATTATTCGACACTTAAGCCATTATTAATTTTTCCTATTATCGATTCTGCACACATTGAGAATATTGTGCAGAATCGCGAAAAGGAAGAAACAATAATTGAGGAAATGCTACTTTGAATTAAGGTTTAGTAAAAAAACAATATTGGGAAAAAAGCCATTTGGGGGAAAATTCGAAGAGATATTTTTGTATGAGGAAATAATAAATTTGAGGAAATGATCTAATCAGTGTGGCTAAGGTACATACAAGTTGGAAGAGGTAGCCATTTATCTTTAATAGTGTTTTTTTTTAACTTCTAACTGACAAGACTTAGGGTGTTTGCATAAGAAACAGGTTTCAGATTGACCTGTTTCTTTACGCAAGTTGAGCCTGCACCGATCGATACCAATACTCAGGAAACTGTAACCACCTTTAGGCTCGCAAAAGGGCCATTGGTGGCCACTAAACTAACACACTTTTTCACACATCAATTTCATGGTGATTGGCTGGTAAGCAAGGATTGGCCGTAGTCCATTTTTTTGTTTTTTTTTTTTCTAACCTGGCGGATGCCCTGGCCGAAGCCGCTGGTGATGGCCTGGCCCTGGCCGGTGAGCACGGCCTGGCCGCGCTGCGACTGGGCGAACGACTGGTCACGGTTGAACTGAGCCGCCTGTGGGAGGTACAGATTTTTAATGGTTTCATCTAAATCCATCATAATCAGTGATCGGATCTAGGATGCAATTTCCTGGGGTTTAGGTCCATAATATTAAGATGGATATGACTTACAACCCTGCGACTTTTTTGATATTTTATTATCATTACAAAAAGTAAACAATTACCCATGATCAACCTCTTTTATTAAATGGAATGACCACTTGAAATAAGCAGTAGATAATGTCTTGACTGATATTGTCATTCAAATTGAGCCCTGCATATCAAATTCGCAACATTATCGACAAATAATAATAATTTCATTACAAATATCCATTATTTAGACAATTCTAGTGTTCTTTAAGTGTGCAAAATATTAAATGACGCTTTTATTAATTTTAGCCCACTATCCAAAATCCCGGGAAGTCCCGAGGCACATCCACGATAAGCATAACGTTTAAGGCCGTTCACCTCAAATTGTATCCTAGATCCGATCACTGATCATAATAGTGTGATAGGTTTACGAGTGAGTAGTCGAATAACTATGTATTTAATCTGTAATTGTATTATTCGATGCCCATTCATTCTTCGTATTCGCGATTCTGCGGAATATTCTCAGCAGCTGTCTTTGAACCTTGTGCAGAAACGCGAATAGGACGAAATAATAATGTCTTTTATGGCTTATTATTCAACATTTATCTCATGTTCCGTGTAGTGTCGGGTTCAGAATATCACCTTTCCATTTCTTCCGTGGATGTCGTAAGGTGTAAAGCATATTTTAGGCAACAGACTAGCAACCTGTCACTATTAACCTGTCAACTCAAAACCTAAAAAAATACGCTAGAAAATGCCACGAAACGTGAAACAATCAAGGTTTTGTTTATGTAATCTTTCGCGTGCTCTGCCTACCCCATTTGCCAATACAGGCGAAATGTATGTATGTATTTGTAATTCAGTTCACAATCCTGATATATCTTACCTGTTCCTGCACAGTCAGCTGTCCCCTGCCTCCCTGCGAGTATTGACCCTGACCTCCGACCGCGAATTGTCCTTGACCACCCTGGGAGTATTGACCTTGACCCGTCACGGCCTGTTGACCTCTCTGGGTTTGCGAGAAGGAGTTCTGCGAGAACTGTGACCCTTGGGCGAATTGACCTGCGCGAAAAATTAGGATTATACCTCTCTGTTTTATCCGTGGTAACTAAGGACTAAGACATACTGTAGTGTAGGGGATAAGCTAACGTCTTTATCCTCCTCTAAACCTAAATAAAAGTGGTTACGAAAAGTAAAATTGTCGTGTTTTTTCGAGCAACGCAAAAGTTTACTTTACTGACTTCTAATGTCTACATAGTTAGTCACTAAGACTCGAGGACGGGTAAACTGATTTGGCTAATTTTAGTCTTGAAGTATTTGTAGATTCCAGGGAAGATTTAAACGGTGAGAAAATTTAGAAATCTTGCGAAAAAAAAACTAGCTAAAGCGAAGTTCACCGGGCCAGCTACGATCAAAATAAATTAAGATACATTATCTTTTACACATACAAATTATAGAAATAAACGAATATCGATAACAATAATGACTTACCAGCTTGACCTTGTCCGACTTGACCTTGACTGGCCTGGCTGTATTGACCTTGACCTCCCTGACCGAATTGACCCTGCTGTCTGACCTCAAATTGACCCTTCTGGCCGAAGGAAGAAGAGGCTGTGGTAGGGTAGCCTGGGGTCACTTGGTTAGGGCCGAAAGAGGGTACGGTGGGTTTAGGGGTGTTCCTGTTGGCAATAGATTTTTTTTTAAAGTTTTTTTTATTATTTGTTAAAGATTATTAGCAAGTTTATTATCCTTGTGTGGTGTCGGGTTTAGAATATCACCTGTAAATTTTTTTGTGAATGTCGTAAGAGGCGACTAAGGAAATAGGTTAAGGTATGCTTTAGGCGACAGGCTAGCAACCTGTCACTGTTGCTCCAGACAACTCAAAACCTAAAAAATATGCTAGATGTCGGGCTTAGAGTTACACCTTTCCATTTCTTCTGTGGACGTCGAAAGAGGCGAGTAAGATACACCTACACGATATATCCACGATAGGCTGGTATTTCTATGGGTAGGTGGTTGTTATAGGGGTAGGTGGGTGTTTCTATGGGTAGGTGGGCAGTTTCATGGATAGGTGGGTAGCTCTATGGGTAGGTGGGGAGTTCCATGGGTAGATAGGTTGTTATATAGGTAGGTGGGTGTTTCTATGGATAGGTGGGTGTTTCTATGGGTAGGTGAATGGTATTATGGTGTCTATGGGTAGGAGTATCCTTGTTTTTACTAACCTGAAGTTGTTCAACAGAGTGGAACCAGAGCTGAAGGGACGAGCGGTGACAGCCGGTCGGTTCACACTGGGGCTTCCGCGGCTGTCGGAGACGTACTTGCCATCGTTACCGCCGAACACACCGGGCACCCATTTACCTAGGAAGAGTTTTAGATAAATAAACGTGGTACTTATGAGTTGTCAAAAGGTTAAGGGTACTTCCGATCGATCGTCGATGGACGGCGTCGGTCAACGTCGATCGATGTGATTGGTCTGGTAGCTTTATTTGATCGTTAAATACCGGTCGACTACAATATGCTATACTAGGATGATCTAAATGTTTTTAATATTATGTATTATGTAAAGGTGCTATCAGACGGTTCACTCGGATGAACGTTCATCCGAGTGATTCCTTCATTTTTCTTTCATTCCATGTTCAGACTGTTTAGCTAGAAATGAACATTCACTAATCTATTCCGACAGTATGGCGTCGAATGAAGTCGTGTCTTGGGATAAGTTTAGTTTGGCGAATCCGAGTGAACGATTCATTCGGTGTTCAGACTATTCATTTGTCGTTCATCGCAGTGCGAATGAAAGATGCCGAATGAAGCGATCCAACATTGCTGGATCGATTCACTAGTGAATTCTTCCGACAGTTTCGTTTCATTCCGTGTTCAGACGTGTCATTTCGAGTGAATAGTACCGAATGAAAGGTGAAAATGAAAGAAAAATGAACCGTCTGATTGGGCCTTAAGCTAATACTCACCGAGTTGGTTGGTAGGCCACGGGTCTGTGTAGTAGGGGTCGCGGCAGCACTTTCCAACACGTCCGGACTCGTCCTTGCAGTCCTACGAACAAACGAACATGTTCAATTTCAAGTATTTCAACTAGCTTAGTAGTTATACAATTATTTTTCGTTAATTATTTACCGAAAACCAGCGTCGCGGCTTGTCGCAATATCATGCAGCAATAATAATTATCTAAAAATGTATTTAAGTCTCAATATATTATTAGTTCACCAAAAATGTTTATTCCATCTCAAACTTCTGTTAAATAAATGTATTTCTTTCTTTTAAATAGGGGGCGCAAAATTTGCATGAAAGACTTCTAAATTGCTTGTAATTCAACGTTTAAGCTTGGACGAAGTCACGGGCAAAGACTAGTGCATTATAAAAACGTATCTTACCGTGAGGGGAACTCTGTACGCTTCTTGATCCCTTGTGAGGACCACAGTGGTATTGGACATGACGCCCTCAGCCGTGCAGTATTCGATGGGGGTGCATTTCAAGGCAGCAGCGCAGCCCGAGGGAACCTCGCCTAAAAGAGGGGGAGGTTAAAAGGGGATTGATAACCTTATAATAGTTACTTATGTGGATTATTATGAGCTATTATTGTTTTTCTTATTCGCTATTCTGCACAGTTTTCAAGGAATATAGAGAATATTGTGCAGAATCGTTTACCATATAATTGATGTAGCCATTATTGCTTCTTCCTATTCGCAATTCTGCACAATTTTCAAAGAATGCGTAGAATATTGTGCAGAAACGAGAATAAGAAGAAACAATAAATAATAAATTACTTTTGAATAACCGACTTAGTATTATTCGATTCTTAAGCTTAAAAAATAGGTAAAAGCATATTTTAGGCGACAGGCTAGCAACCTGTCACAATTATACCTGCTGACTCAAAAACTAAAAAAACCTAGAAGTATCCACGAATCGTAAAATAATCATGGTTTTGTCTGTCACGTTTCGGTGCAGCGCAGACGACAGACTTTTTGTGCGGTCGAGTCTGCAGCGTACAAAAAGTCTGCGTGGATGGTAAGCATTGTGCGCCGGACTTTTTGCGCGTCGTGTAATTACTGCTTGTAACGTTACTACATAAGATTCCATAGGTTCTATTTCCACAGACTAAAAAGTCCGTCGCGGATAGTCTGTCGTCTGCCTACCCCATTTGGGACATAGACATGATCGTATGTATGTATGTATGTCTACTTACTTGGTGGCAGAGGAGGTGGCGGCCTGGTCCTAGTTTGGTCAAGGATCAATTGTCCATCAATGTAAGTCGGTGGTCCAGGGAGCCTCGTCTCTCTGTTGATACTCTGTTCACCCTGAGGAGGCAGATACCCTGGAGCAGACGTAGACGGAGGAGGAGGGGGCAGATAAGTCGGTCTTGGAGTGGTAAACGGTCTGGGCGTGGTAAATGTCGTAGGGAAAGCAGTGGATACTACATTGGTAGGTTGGTTCGTGTTGTCAGGAGGAAGGTAGGGGATGCCAGGTTTCAATCCACTCCCACTTGCTCCTGGACGGAACACGCCGGTATTCTCGCTACCAGCGGAGAAGGAGTCTGTTTCCACGAAGTTAGATTGGCTGGTTTGCTTGTAGACCTCATTGCCACCGAAGCGGGCAGTGGTTGGTGCAACAGTAGATCCTACTCCGAAAGACGCAGTAGCTCCAAACTTTCCAGCGCCAAACGAGCCAGAGTTGATCGCTCCTTGGTTGGTTCCTTGGGCTCCAAAACCTTGGGTACCCTGTCCAAAGGTGCCTCGGTTAGACGCTCCGAAACTGCTTGAAGTGCTGCTAGATCCGAAAGACGCTTGACCCTGTCCGAAGCTTCCCGAAGCTCCTGATTGGCTGCCGAATCCGCTTTGCCCTGATTGGGCGGCTTCGAATCCGGATTGTCCTGATTGGCTGGTGCCGAAGTTGGAGCTTCCCTGATTGGTGGTTGCGAAGAGTCCACCTTGGCGGTTGGCGTTAGAGTTGGCGTTGAAGGATGCGGAGCCGAATCCTACGGATCCTTGCAAGTCATTGGCACCCTGGAGGGTGGATACCTCGATTCTGCAGCAGATCTCGGTTCTGGTGTTGCAGTACTGTTTCTGTAACAAAGATAGGTTACGGTTAGTCTGGTTTCTGAGACAATTGAAGAGTTTGAAAGGGCTTGTCGTGGGAAGGGACCTGTATAAACTTCTTCATTGTCTTAATACTTTAAAATTAGAATGAATTTATTCAAGTAGAGCGTAAGGGATACTTTTGCATGTCTTCCTTTTTTTATTAGCGCTTCGTAAAGACTATCATTGCCAATAATATATTTTTTTTTGTTCTAAAAATAATAATAAAAAATAAACGGCAGCCTATTGTCGCCACGCCTTTTGATTTATATAATCTAAACTTTATTGTTTTTTATTAGTATTCATAAGAATAGCACCACTCAATTTCTTATGTGTAAGGTTTAAGACGCGACTAAGTGAAAATGTTATGGTACGTTTAACCTATCATTATTGTAAATTATTTTACCAAAATTAAAATCTGATTAAATTGGCCGCGAAACATGAAATCATGATTTTGACTGTAACGTTTTGGTGGTCAGACTACTCCACTTGGGAGTACAGGCTTGATGTACCTATGTAAGTATGTAAATCCAACACTATGGTTACATCATGTTGGTTAGATCATTTGGCCAAAGAATTCTATCTTAACTATCCTTCCATTACAAGACCACCCACATAGTACAATGAGCAAATTGCACTATTAGCGCAGGTTTCGTCACAATGTATCGTAATGATAATACAGAATCAATTTGTCAATGTAGCAGATCTTCATAAATAATTAATGATGGACAGACCGACAGTAATGTATGATTAATTGAGACTGCCTATTATTGCAAGTAGCACCCTAGTGTAACACGGTACATTAATTTAAACATACATACATACATACATACCTCTTCCTTATAGGAGTAGGTATCACTCACTATATAGTCCTGTCATTAATACATTTTGGAAATGCAAATGAACCGAGAAAGCTGAATTTCTGATATGACGTGGGGGGAGCCTAAAAAAGCTTAACTTGAAATTGTCGACCAAGATTTCATATGTGGTTTTTCCGCCATTTTGAAAAACGTAAAATTATGAATTTGTCTATGTGGTGTTTCGTGTGCTCTGCCTTCCTCATTTGGGAATACTGACGTGATATATGTATACGTATGTATCATCATCATCCAGCCTATATACGTCCCACTGCAGGGCACAGGCCTCCTCTCAGTATGAGAGGGCTTGGGCTATAGTACCCACGCGGGCCCAGTGCGGATTGGGAACTCCACACACACCATTGTTTCGTCGCTGTGTGCAAGTTTCCTCACGATGTTTTCCTTCACCGAATAAACTGGTAAATATCAAATTCGATAAAATAATCTTAAATTTTCGACTTTTTCGATCGGTATCTCGATAACGATTCATGTTTCGCAAAATAGAACGTGAATGTGAAGAAAAATACAAAAAAGCATTCTGTAAAAATTTTCGTATCTCGTCTAAAAGCCGAGGTATCATGTCACGAGACCTTACGTACAGCTATAGTTTGGGCCGTGTGGTGCCGGGTTAGAATAGCACCTCCCCCTTTCTTCCCGTGAGTATCGAAAGAGTCGACTCTGGGAAAGGGTTAGTGTATTGTAGGCGATGGGCTAGCAACCTGTCACTGCAATATCACGTTTAACCACCTGGTTACCCTGAATTTGCTAAACGTGGTACTGGATTTTTGAATTTATGTGCTCTGCCTACCCCTCTTTGGAATACAGGCGTGAGAATATGTATGTATGTATAGTTTGGGAACTTCACTTGACAATAAGCTCCGAATCTCGTAAGCTGTCAATAATGTTGACAATCGTTGCGTAACCGCGTCATTGATCGTCAGGCGTCATCGCACGACGGTAGCGGCGTACGCGCACGTACAGTCGGCAGACAAACTAAACAATTAAAATAGGTAAAACAAAGTATTTTAGGCTGTGTGGTGTCGGGATTGAATAACACTTCTCCATTTCTTCCGTGGATGTCGTAAGATTCATCGTTGTAATCCTAAAACTATGCTAGAAGTGACGTTTAGGTACGCTTTAGGCGACAGGTTAGCATTCTGTCACTGTAAATAACTCTTGTATCTAATTAAAAAACTTAGAAAAATACGACGGGCTTACAACACCACCTTTCCATTTCTTCCGTAGATGTCATAAAAGGCGATTGCGGAAATATATTAGGGTATATTTTTGGCGACAGGCTAGCAACCTGTCACTATTAGACCTGCCAACACAAAGCCAAAAAAATATGCTACAAGTGGCTTCGAAACCTAAAACAGCCATTTTTGGTCTATGTAGCATATCATAATATGCTCTACCAACCCCATTTGGGAATATAGGCGTGATTTGTAATTTCTTACTTATTATTTTTACCAAAACAGGTCAAAAAATGATTCTGATGCAGACTGTACAAGGAAAGTTGTCAAAATGCCATCTTTGACCTTCTTATCGATCACAATGGATTGTGACACATAACCGCTTGACCTTTAGGATCATTTCTCATCGTCAAGGGGCGATTTCGACAAGACTATTTAAAAGTGACATGCCCTAGGGAGGTTTTTAAAAGTATTTTTATACAAAGGTTCATACATACATATCAAATGGGGTAGGCAGAGGACACGAAGCGTTAGTTAGACAAAACTATATTTTTCGCTGTCTCTAAAAGGAAAAAAAATGGCGAAGAACTATTGTACTTACTTAAAAACTCAAAATCTAAAAAATGTGCTAAAAGTGGCCACGAAACGTGAAATAGTTATGGTTTTGTTTATGTACCATTTCATGGGCTCTACCTACCCCTTCTGGGAATACAGGCGTGGTGTATGTCATGTCTAAAAGGTTGGCTGTAAGATATCCCTTAAGAGATAATTTCGCCTGTGTACTTTACTTACTTATTATTTCAAGTTATGGAGCCACTTTTAATATAACTTTTAGAATTTTTAGACGTATAATACCTAGTACCTAACAGGTTGCTAGCCCGTCGCCTAAAATATACCTTAACCTATCCTTAACCGTCTCTAACCACGGAAGAAATGGAGAGGTGTTAAAACCCGACACCACACGGATCATCCACATCATCGTATAAATTTCAAAATGGCGAACTCTTGACAGCTGACATTTGTGACGCAACGGAATTGATGGCAGCTCGTTTGATTTAAAAACTTGATTTATTTGTCGATAAGATGTTTGATTGGTGTTTTTGATGCGTTCAATGATTTTGAAGTAGGTAAAGGTCATGTTTTGGTGTTCGACAAATCTGTGGCATACCGAAGAATTATCTTGGTGGCACTTAATCACGCTATTTTTTTCTTATATGGTAACTTAGCCGGTTTCCCGGCCCTCTCTATGGTCTATTCTTTTAGGTACTTAAAAAAGGTAAACAAACAAAGCCAACCCGACAAAGTCAAAAATCACGTAAGGTATGTGTTGCTACATTAAATACGTCACTTTCTATTTTAGTCGCATTACATTCACCTTGTAATGCGACTAACTTGCGTTATGCGTTTAACTTTGTCGGGTTTGTTAATTTTTTGTTAAGTACCTAAAAGAATAGACGATAGTTTTCGGCCTCTACACAGTAAAACAACAATAATAAGAAAAAAATATCTCACTCATTCAAAAAAACACTTTTTTGTTACACTTTACGAATGCTAAAGTTTGTGAGTAAGTTATTTTGTATCTTTTGTAACAAGCCAACTGGGGGCTCAGTTTTGATAATATTATGTATGGAAGAAGCTGATGTCCTAAATTAACACACAGGATAGTTTTTATCCCGGTATAATACACGTATCCCGTGGGATTACGATAATACGCAGCCGCAGTTGTGTGCAACAGTTCGTTTGGTATAAAAGCACGATGAAAAACAATGTAATAATGTATATTTTCTTGCTTATTTGCTTAACACTACAGTGCAAAGTATAAATTGATTATAATTACAACTAATTACACTGTAATTACAATTATTATTGGCCAACCGCGTGGGAAGATATCTTGAACACATTTCAAAGTAACTGTAACGTGACAAGATTTCCTTGATCAGTAATTAAAAATTATTACTGAAAAGTAACCCTGTGTTGTGTCGTTTAGAATAACTATATATGTCTCCAATTCTTCCGTGGATGTCGTAAAAGGCGACTAAGGAAATAGGATAAGGTATATTTTAGGTGACAAGCTAGCAACCTGTCACTATTGCACCTCTTTTGTTTTTAAACCAAAAATTATATTGTTAGAGAGCTACAAATGTGAAATAGCCATGTTATGTGCGTTGACGTGCATTATGTGGATTTTATTTTATTTCTTGTGCTCTGCCTACCCCATATGGGTACGATTATACGTTGTCATATTTTAGACGACAGGCTAGCAACCTGTCACTATTATCTTAACCAAAATCTAAAAATTGCGACTAGCGGCTTTTAAGCGAGAAATAGTCATAGTTCAACCTACGTAGCGTTTTCCACTGCCCCCGTTTAAACATACAATTGTTATGTATGTATGTAGTTTCTTAACATATTTGTAGAATGGATCGTGGTCTAGCAATTAGCTAAAGCTTTGGACGCATTGGTAATAATAGTAATCCATTTCACAAGTCCGCGACGATTTCGGCTGAGACAAACATTGCAGGATTGCGCGATTGGTTTCGCACTAATTCTTAGTTCACTACCCATTACTGGTTGTTTGTTCTGTTAAATTATGCAAGATTGATAGATTCTGTGGTGTCGGGATAGAATAACACTTTTCCATTTGTTTCTTGTATGTCGTAAGAGGCGACGAAGGAAATAGGTTTATAATGTAGGTACTAGCTGTGCCCGCGACTTCGTCCGCGTGGAGTAGTTATTTTGGGCATTACCTTTTTTCCCAATAAAAGGTAGCCTATGTCCTTTCTCAGGGTCTAAAGATTGTCGGTGCCAAATTTCATCAAAATCGGTTGACCGGTTTAAGCGGGAAAGCGTAACAGACAGACAGACAGAGTTATTTTCGCATTTATACTATTAGTAGGGATGTTTTAGGCGATAGGATAGCAAGCTGTCACTATGCTAGAAGCGGCTGCGAAGCTTAAACTAGTCATGTCTATTGAAAAAACAGACCTGATTTTATGTATAAACAAGATTCGTTTATTTATTTATGGAATTCACATACCTACACAATTTTTATATCATCATCATCATCATCAGCCTATATACGTCCCACTGCAGGGCACAGGCCTCCTCTCAGTATGAGAGGGCTTGGGCTATAGTTCCCACGCGGGCCCAGTGCGGATTGGGAACTTCACACACAACGTTGAATTACTTCGTCGCTGTGTGCAGGTTTCCTCACGATGTTTTCCTTCACCGAATAAGCTCGCGATAAATATCAAATTCGATATCGCACATAAATTCCGAAAAAATCAGACATGCGAGCCCGGGGTTTGAATTGAACCCACGACCCTCTGCTTGAGAGGCCACAGGTCGAACCGCTGGGCTACCACGGCTTCAAATTTTTATATCAGATGCAAGTAATTAACAAAAATATCGTCAAATTGTAAACAATTGAATGATGTTTGTGTATGTTGTCGGTTTAGGATTCCTCTCCATTTTTTCTGTGGGTGTCGTAAGAGGCAACTCAGGATAAATGGGTTTAGGTGTGCTTAGGTTCTATTAGAACTTTAGCATAACTAGAAGTGGCTGAAATGTGAAATAGTCATTGTTCTAACTATGTATCGTTTCGAATAAGCCTTTTAAGAATAACTATAGGCGTTATGTATTTATGTGTCTATATGTATAACTTGAAACTGAATAGCCATGGTTTTGCCTATCAACCATGTCGCGTACTCTGCCCATAACTACGCTAAAAGATTAACGCCGGAAATGTTCGCCAATTAAAAAGATACCAGAATAAAAAATGGAGGATAACAATGGACAATAGAACTGTGATTCTCATAGAACTAGTTTTTAATGTAATTATTAAAGTGTTTGCAGTTTACGCGGAATGGACGACATAAGCCGGATATAGCGACGGACAAACATATATATGTCTATGCTAATCAGACGAATTTGAATTCCATTTTGGCTTACGTCACTTTATACTTATGGAGAAGCTAAAGAAGTATGCGAAGCGAGAGAAGTATGTCAGAATGACCCGTGTGGTGTCGAGATAGAATAAAGCTCGTCACACATTAAGCAGATACGGTAAGATATCTGGGCCGTTCTCCAGCCGTACGATTTTTCGTGTTCTCAAGTTCAACTACCTGTGAAATCCAAATTTTAACAGATAACCTTATAAAAAAAATATCTTACGTAATTCACACTTTATTCTGCTCAGAATAAGTCTAACAATAGTATATTCTTATTATTAAATGCGCAAAACAAAAATCTAAAGTCAGAGGAGTCCACTTTTTGGCCTTGTCCCACCTCCAAAATTTGTTAGTTGATGACATATACTTCGAAAACTAAACGCGGAAACTATAGGTTTTTGTTGTTCACAGCAAGCCAACTATATGATAAATGAAATCCTATTGCCTAAATAATTATTATTACGTTAGTTTATTTTTAAAACCATTTTTAAAAAGTGTCCCGAGTTTTGCGTCTTAACCTAATTTGGCCATAAAACGCGTCGTACTGCTCAAACGCACACTCCGAGAGACATCGACTATACGTTCCTAGAAAGAGTCTATCACGCCGCGACGGCTAAATAGTGCGAACCTGTGACTTATTGTGTCGGTGCCAAATCACGAAGGAAAGAAAACAACACGATTTTTTTGTCACAGTTGAAAGTGATTACCGTTTTATTTTTTTCTCGCTTGTTTTGTTGATATATTTAACTCGAATTATTTTGACATATTAAGCAGTGCTATAATTACTTACACAAAAAATATTGAGTTCTTATTATTAACCGTTTTGAAGTAATTAATTAAAAACTAAATTGCTCACGTGATTACCGCAACGGTGATTACCGTTATTTGAGTGATCTCCGTCGTTTTATAGACGTGGTTATCACTATATCGGTTATTTATTGAGTTATTACTGTAAAAAATAAGTTTTAAATAGTGTTTCTCTTGATTATGAATATTACTCTGTGCAACACAAAAAAAATTTACACCTAATTAAAAAATAATAATTTCACGTTACTTTTTTTTTATCAATGGTTATCATTAATTAAAATGATTATACTATTACTCAAGATGTTTATAATTCAAGGCTATAAATGTATAGCATAAAGAGTCTTGTGATATCAATCAAAAAACGTGATTTCATCCCATTATTTGTACTTTTGTGATTACCGTATTATATGAAAAAAGAAAATTTTATTATCTCGATAATTATAAGGTTTAAAGTGATGCCTCCTTTTGCAAAACGTTTGAGATGTGAAGCATTATTCGATTTATTCATAAAAACACAGATTAACATAAAATGAAATTATGCTACGGAGTGTCACGCAAAACTGCCTTGCTCGTGGAATGGCCCATCTGTATCTGACCAGATATCTGTCGACATCGCTCCCTATACAATTCAATGAGCTAACACACAGCGCAGATTTACCGTCAAGTATCTGTTGACACCGACATAATGGAAAAATGGAATGGAATAAAACATTATCGTGTATGCGTAGTCTGTGACGGGCTTAACACTTCTCCGTTTCTTCTGTGGATGTCGTAAGAGGCGACTAAGGGAATAGGTTTAGGTATGCTTTAGGCGACAGGCTAGCAACCTGTCACTATTATACCTCTTCGATCTGTTTTCAAACCTAAAATTATGCTAGAAACTGCGAAGCGTGAAAAAGTCATAATCGTCGTTTTTATGTCACGTTTCGTGTGCTCTGCCTACCCCATGGAATATAGGCGAATGTATGTACGTATGTCAGTTACTCTTGACACTTGTAATTGTGACTTGTGACACAAAAGTAATTTCATGTCAAAGAACTCCATTCATACAAATGTGAGGAAACTTGATGACAGTATAATGTCAACCAATAAAGCTACATTGTCAAACGCAAATCCGAAATGTCAATTCCTATATCGATATTAAAATCGACTCAGACCGATGACACAGGTGACGAAACGATGACATTTGCAAAACAGAAAAATGCGGCGGTAAAATTATGAAATGTCATTAATTTGACAAATGCAATGTAGATTCTAACCTTGGGAATAATTGGTGCTTAGTAATTATTTGATTAATTCATCATACAGTCATACATCACTACTTTCCCAAATGGGGTAGGCGGAGCATACGAAATGGTAGCTAATCTCCTATCAAATATCTCCAATTTATATGTATGCATTCATCATGACTAGGTATATCACATTGTGTGATTCGCAGTTTTTTACTTTTTGCTTATTTTATTATTTTATTTTTAATTATTTTTGACATTTTGTTTTACGTTTATTTGTATATGATTGAATCATTCTTTTAAATTATTTTAACATTCGATTTATAATACTCATTTTATTTGTTTTTATTATTTACTTATTTGACGATCTCTTTGTGAATTTGTTATGTTTAGAAAAATCTAATATAATGTAATTTTCAAATTGAAATAAAGATCTATCTATCCATCTATCTATCTATCTATCTCCAAAAACTGACACTGGGCTGGAGGAATGCTAAGTCCTAGCTAATTACGTTGCGTAGCCACTGTTAGTAAACATATTTAGGTTTCAAGTTAGATAAACGAGGTATAGTAACAGGCTTCCTCTCACTATGAGAGGGCTTGGGATATAGTTCCCACGTGTACCCAGAGCGGATTGAGAACTTCACGCACAACATTGAATTACTTCATCGCTGTTTCCTAACGATATTTTCCTCCACCAAATATCTCAAGGCACATATTAAATTAGATTTCACACATAAATTCCGAAAAATTTAGAGGTGCGAGCGATAAAAATGTCTGTCAAGCTTGTCATAAAATGTGAAATAAAAATTGACCATTTTTATTAGGATTCCGTACCCAAAGGGTAAAAACGGGACCCTATTACTGAGACTTCGCTGTCTTTCTGTCTATCTGTCTGTCCGTCTGTCACCAGGCTGTATCTCAATATTTAGTTGCAAATCCACTTTTAAAGCAAATAATTAAATTAAAATAAAATATTTAAGCACATAAAAAACGTGATTTTTTTGCAGTTTATGGTAAAAAAACTGTTTGATTCGCACTTGGCCGGTTTTAAGTTCATTTGTATAACAAATGACTTAATGCACTCACTATGACATTTACAATCCCGCGTTAACTTATTTGTAGTGATAAATAATCTTCGGACTTCTCTTATCATCGTTTAAAAGTATCCATTTATCATTTTCTCGTCTCCGCCTTGTTGTCTGTCTGTCTTTAAAGTCAAGGCAACTGTAAATACCTGAATAATTATTGTTGGACAAGTCTCTGTATTCCCAAATGGGGTAGGCAGAGCACACGAATTGCTAGGTAGTTGTAAATATGAGTAATTCTAGTTGTAGACACTTCTAGGTCTGTAATTTTAAATCTAGAATGACATTGTCAGTGTTGCCTATTATTGCAATTTTAAAATAATGCTGTTCGTCTACTATTGAAAGTTACCGATATATTGTGATACATTTTCTATTGATTTTAGTAGGCATATAATTTGACGGCCGGATAGCCCAGCGGTTAGAGAACCTGACTGTGAAGCTTAAGGTCCCGGGTTCGATCCCTGGTCGGGACAGATGTTTGTATGATGAATACGAATGTTTGCTTTCGAGTCTTGGATGTTTATCTATATATATAAGTTTATCCGTTGTCTAGTACCCATAGGTAACACAGGCATTAAATTACCTACTTTGGGACTAGGTGATTGGTGGAAATATTGTCCAGTGATATTTATTTATTTATTTATAATGTGACAAACGTTGAAATTTGGTTCATTATTAGGATCATAACATTTTTTCTTATAATATAACATCGGCAAGCGCCTTGTATCCAGAATGACGAAGTGTTTTTCTATCCTGACACCACACCAAACTTCACGACCAAAATATTATGTTTGTGTCGACCAATAAACATATTTAACTACTTGATTAATATTGTAATTAACACGAAAACTGGTTGCTTCTTCATATTATACAGTAAATACCTTGCCCGCGGCAATGCCACGGGACGAAACACAAAATATAGACAAGATTCTCAATAAATTGACGCACAAAATATTCTATTCTATAAAAAGGTTGTGTGATGTCAGATTTAGAATAACATCTCACCATTTCTTCCGTGGATGTCGTAAGAGGCGACTAAAAAAATGTTAAGGTATATTTTAGGCGACAGGCTAGCAAACTGTCACTGTTATACCTGCCAACTCAAAACCTATGGAAAATAAGGTAGAAGTGGCCACGAAACGTGAAATCGCTATGGTTTTGTCTATGTAGCGTTTCGTGTGTTCTGTTTACCCCATTTGGGAATACAGGCGTGACGAATGTATGTATGTATGTATTTTTCAACAAGCCTAACCATTAATGCTGTTTGAATCACTCTGCATTGTATGCATCACCGCACACACAATCTGCAGTGAGCTCCTTTATAAATGAAGTTGTTAGACCAAAAAAGGATGCAATGATGTCACTTAACTACAAATGCCCCCGGCTATGTCTGTTTTAGTTGCGGTCAAGGCGTACAAGTTCAGGCAAACACAAGCTATTGTATTGACATTAATGTTGATAATAACGTCAGGCCCAATTTGAGTTGTACATACATACATTCGTCATGCCTACATATATTATTTACATATTCTCACGCCTGTATTCCCAAGAGGGGTAGTCAGAGCACACGGATAAAAAAAAAACAGTGCCACATTTAGCAAATTCAGGGTAACCAGATGGACAAACCTGATATTGCGGTGACAGGTTGCTAGCCCATCGCCAACAATACACTAACCCTTTCTCAGAGTGGAGGTGTTATTCTAATCCGGTACCACACGGGAAAAAAAACACCTGAACCTATTAACCTTAGTCCCCGCTTACGACATCCACGGAAGAAATGGAGAGGTGTTACAGACACCACTCGGCAACTAGGAAGGTTAAGATATATTTTACAGTGTGGTGTCAGGTTTGGTGCAGGTGTGGTGCCGGGTTAGAATAGCACCTCCCCCTTTCTTCCCGTGGGTGTCGTAAGAGTCGACGAAAGGGTTAGTGTATTGTGGGCGATGGGCTAGCAACCTGTCACTGTCACTACAATATCACGTTGAACCGTCTGGTAACCCTGAAATTGCTAAACGTGGCACTGGATTTTCGGACTCATGTGCTCTGCCTACCCCTCTTGGGAATACAGGCGTGAGAATATGTATGTATGTGTTAGGTTTAGAATTATTTCATTTTTCCTTATGGTTTTGACTATGTAACTATTTGTGTGCTCTTCCTATCCCATTAGGGAATACATGCGTGATGAATGTATGCATGTGTCGACCTGTTAGTACCCACATTATTTTCCTGGCGGTATTTAAGTCTATTTAGCAACAATTTATGTTCTGTAGCTCTTTTGCAACGCGGAGACATCGTGACATAGTAACGTTAGCATATTACTCGTTTTGTAAACAAAATGACATAGTGAAATGTGTGGTTGGCCGCGGGTTGAAGTAAGAATAACACCTCTACATTTCAAACAAAATTTAACACATTCACTGCCACCAAAATAATCAAAATCTTTCCCCGGGTGCCGACAATTTTTAAGGCGAATTTGGATTAAGTACCTACTTATGAATGTTTGAAAATATGGATACATCTATATTGTTATTATTATTATTTTAGTAAAAAAACGCCTTTTTCGGATCCGAGTGGTCAGCACACATCCCGCTGGATGCACCTAATGCACCAAAAAAATGCACCTGACGCTCGCTCGGACCCGAGTGGCGGGCGCCGCTACTATAGCCCCGCCACACTCGGATCCGAGTGGTCGGCAGTGAATGTGTTAAATTTGAAAAACGAAGGCGTAAAATTTTATTTGCGTAAGATTTTTAGGCACCAAAAATCTATTAAAAATGTACATACATCACGCCTGTATGGTCAAATGGGGTTGGCAGAGCATAAGAAACGATACATAGTCAAAACCAAGACTGCTCCACGTCTCGTACTTACTTTTAGCATATTTTTTTTAGCTTCCAAATTAGTTAAAAAAAAGGTACAATAATGACAAGTTGCATGTAAAACATACATTAACCACCTTACCCGCCTTCTACGACATCCACGAAAAAATGGAGAGGCATTATTGTAATCTCATACGTTTTTAAGGCTTCTTTATTAATTTTATTTTGTCTGTAGACCGTCCAAGCTTTGACATGTTTAGACTAAACATGCTATTGCAATTGCGATAGCGAACCAACCATATTAACATAGCGTCGTCCGACATACAGCTTATGAGCTAGCTTACAAGTTTGGCCTATGTCCTAAGACCAAACTTAGGCAACTAGTGAATCTACAAATGTACCAATATATAAATGTGAAAGTGTGTTTGTTTGTTTGTTTGTTTGTCCGTCTTTCACGGCTAAACGGAGCGATGAATTGACGTGATTTTTAGGTAGAGATAGTTTAGGGCATGGAGAGTGACATAGGCTACTTTTTGTCTCTTCAAAACCCCCCATTTCCCTAAAGTGAGGGGTGGAAGTTTATGGAGAATTCCGCAATTTTCAATGTAGAAAGATATAAGGTAAATTGGTATTGTGTGCTATTTTTTCTGTGATACCCCGAATTTAACGTGAGCGGAGACGCGGGCAAAAGCTAGTGTACAATAGTAGCTAACGGTCTGATAGCGAAGACTTAATAACCATGTTAGAAGACCCGTCTAGTGTGTTCAATAACGATTTCGTTTTCGAGTTATCGCAGTATGGAAACTGAGACAGCGCCGCCAGCGTAACGTTTGCACAACTGCCGCGGTTGACACGTCTCCATACAGTTCCGTGTACTAGCAAGTGAATTCGTTATCGACTGCATGATCGTTTTGAACACACTAGAATTTGATTACTGTGCCACTTTGCACCTTCTTACAGGAAACGTCACTGTGACATACCATACCGTCTACTAATCAAAGCAATATGAAACTCATTATAAAAAGGTTCAAAGTGGCGCAGGTATCAATTTCCTTGGTACTGCTAGATGGTTGGCTCAAGGGTCTGATGCAAGCCGGTGCTCTTTGATACCGTATATGGTTCTTCAGTCTGCAGCCCTAACTGATAGCTTGGGTCAAGTTTTTATAATAAGTATTGGATTTTGTAATTTATTTTATTTTATTACTATTGTATTAAACATGTTAATGTTAATATGTTCCCCTGTGGTGTCGGGTCTAGAATAGCACCTCTCCATTTCTTCCGTGGATGTCGTAGGAGGCGACTAAGGAAATGGATTTAGGTATTCTTTAGGCGACAGGCTAGCAACCTGTCACTAGTATATTACCTCTTAACATCTGTTTTAAAACCCAAAATGAAGCTAAAAGTGGCTGCGAAGCGTGAAATAGTCATAATCTATATTGTCTTTTTCACGTTTCGTGTGCTCTGCCTACCCCATTTGGGAACAAAGGCGTGATTTTATGTATGTATGTTATGTATTAAACACTGTAAAAACTTTACCTAAGATCGAAATCAATGTACACCAATGTAAATATCACGGTACGTTTTAAAACAGATGGAAGAGGTAGGTATAACAGTGACAGTTAACCTGTCGCTTAAACCACACCCTAACCTTTTTACTTAGACGCCTCTTACGACATCCACACAAGAAATAGGGACGTATTATTCTATCCCGACACCACATCATTTTCCAACATCTGCAGCTAAACAGCGACAGGTATAGTCTATCTCGCGCGCGATATATTATTATCCTTCTGACACCCCGCGTCCTATATCCGTACCGATATATAAATGTGAAAGTGTGTTTGTTTGTTTGTTTGTTTGTTTTGTCCGTCTTTCACGGCTAAACGGAGCGATGGATTGACGTGATTTTTTTAGGTAGAGATAGTTTAGGGCATGGAGAGTGACATCGACTGCTTTTTGTCTCTTCAAAACCCCCAATTTCCGTAAAGTGAGGGGTGGAAGTTTTTAATGTAGAAAGCTATAAAATTGGTATGTGTGCTATATCTTCTGTGATACCCCGAATTTAACGCGAGCGGAGCCGCGGGCAAAAGCTAGTGTAGGACATAAAATCCAAGTCATTTGTAACTTTGTCTTTTGACATTAAGAGTCAGTTTTGAACTAGGTACACATAATTTGACGCCGGTTGTCAGGAGGATAACTCGCACCGTACACTGCTAAGTAGGCAGAGTTCGAAACCGGACGCCAACCAGTCTTTAGTTTCCTTATACTTTTGGGAGTCATGAATAATTTAAAAGGACCTTAATTAAGCATTTTTTTCACTTCGCGTGGTAAAAATACATTTGGGAACTGTCGCCGTATTTCACTGTAACGGGGCACAGACGGGTTAATGAAAACACTGTCCAATTTAATCTTTAATTGGATGAAAAAATGTTTTGCTTACTACATAAATACATAACCGTCACGCCTTATTCCCTGCGGGGTATGCAGAGACAACAGAGCGCCATAATTCGCATCTATTCTGACATACTTCTCTCTTTTGTTTTACCAGTCTGTTTTTACATTGATAGTTATACTTATAACCTGTGTGGTGCCGAGTTTAGAATAACACCTCATTCTTGGATGTCGTAAGAGGCGACTCAGGTCGACAGGCTAGCAACCTGTCACTGTTATGCCTGCCAATTTGAACCATGAAAATATGCTGGAAGTGGCATTTATGTGACATAGTTATGGTTTTCTCTATGTAGCGTTTGGTGTGCTCTGCCTACTCTATTTACAAATACAGGCGCGATATATGTATGAATGAAGTCAACAAGACATGAAACCGCACTTAGATAATTCTATAATTATTTCACATTCCGAAACCACTTTCAGTCAGTTTAAATCTAAAGTCAGGTAAAATTGAAGCATATTTTTTTAGGTTGACTTCGTGCGGGAAAAAGCAATATTCAAAATTCAATTTTTTTTTAATATTTGTTAGCAACCCCAACACAAATTATTGTAGTTATTTTTACATTTCTTGAACTGGAAACACTGGCACAACTTTTTCTCTTCTGCGACATGTCCCAAACTGTTAACTGTGTTTCGTTTGAATTGAATTACAACTAGGTATTCAATCCTTTCTGTTTTTGAATAAGTGCATTTAATTGAGCCTAGTTCTAAATAATATTGTTTTCTCTCCGAATGACATTAAAAAAAGCAGTAATTGCCTTGAATATCTTTCGAAACTATATCAAACATTCCTAATCCATTATAAAAAACACATTTTCGTACGCCATTGCAAAACAAAATGGCGGACGCCACAGATTGTGACATGTTGATATTTTATAAACAAAAATGCTTAAGGTCATGCAGCCAATCATGATATTATCGATGGAAATCATTAGTGATGACTTTTGAATTTAAAATTTAGAGTTAGCGGTTTGACCTGTGGCCTCATGCCTCGGCCATAGTTTCGATTCCCAACTTGCATTTTGAGATTTTTGAGGTATCCTTTGTACATACCTACATACATACATATTCTCACGCCTGTATTCCCAAGAGGGGTAGGCAGAGCACATTAATTTAAAAATCCAGTGCCACGTTCAGCAATTTCAGGGTAACCAGATGATTAAACGTGATATTGCAGTGACAAGTTGCTAGCCCATCGCCCACAATACACTAACCTTTTCCCAGAGTCGACTCTTACGACACCCACGGGAAAAAAAGAGGAGGTGCTATTCTAATCCGTCACCACACGGGGGTAATAAAATATACTTCTCTAAAAGCA